>CM053589.1:161049724-161080503 GCA_028646515.1 Pseudochirops corinnae
CTCTCTCTCTCTCTCTCTCTCTCTCTCTCTCTCTCTCTCTCTCTCTCTCTCTCTCTCCTGGTATGTTGACCCTGGAAAGGAGGCCAGGCAATCCAGGTAGTGTGCCTTTGTTTCCCTTTGCCATGACTGTATTTTGTGTCTGGTACATTTGGTACCTCCACATTGACTAGGGTGCAGTTGTATGGTACACATAAGTCTAACATTTTTGTCAAAGTCTTGGATGAAAACCTAGATGACATGGTTGGCAGATTTGCAGATAGCATGAAGATGGGAGGGAGGCACGTTGAATCCAAGTGAGGATCCAAATATCTCAACAGGCTAGAGCCTTGGGTCAGGTCCTATGAGCTGAATTTGACATGAATGAATGAATGAGCAATTACTTAGTGTTTACTACATTCCAAGCACTGTGTTTAATAGAGATAAATGTAAATTTCTATGCTCGGAATAAAAAAAAAATTGACATCACAAGAGCAAGATGGGAAAGTTATGGCTTAATGACAGTTAGTGTGAAGACCTGGGAATTTTAGTGGACTGAAAGCTCAGTATCAGTTGATATAGGCAGCTGGGCTGCTCGATGGTTAGAGCACTGGACCTGGAGTCAGAAAAAAAAATACAAATTCAAATCTAGCCTCAGACATTTACTTGCTGCACGACCCTGGGCAAGGCTAATAACGCCCGCGCCGCCACCACCACCAACAATAACAGCATTGACATAGCACTTATGTGCCAGACACAGTGCTAAGCACTTTACAATTATTATTTCATTTGATCCTCACAACTATCCCAGGATGTAGGCGCTATTATTATCCCCATTTCTCAGATGGGGAAACTAAGGCAAATAGAGATTAAGTGACTTGCTCCAATCACATAGCTAATAAGTAAGTAACTGAGTAAGAACTCAGGTATTTCTGACTCCAAAGTCAGAACTCTGTACCATACTGCATCAAAGTATTATGTCTTAGAGATGAGACCAGTGACTGCCAATTGACTTGTCAATGAATGGAGGAATATAGTTTCCTCTTATTCTCTTCAAATAGAATGACCTCATAGCTCACCTGGTCAAAAAGTCCTATTATTATAGATTGAGAGACCTGAGAAAGATCTTAGAGATCATCACTCCAACCCCTTCCTTTTGCAGCTGAGGAAACTGAAGCCAAATTCACACACCTAGGAAGTGAGACAGGCAAGATTCAGATTCAAGTCCTATGAATCCAAATCCAACTTTCTTTCCACTGAAGGACGAAGCCATCCCAATCAACCCTCTAATTTTACATTCAGGGAAATTGAGGCTCAGAAAATTTAAGTCACTTGTTCAAGGTCACATATTTAGAGCAGAGTCAGGATTAAATTTTGTCAAAGTCTTGGATGAAAACCTAGATGACATGACTAGGGCTACTAACTAGCAGGAGGTAGCACTCTTCCCACTCCTCCATCATATCCAATTTTAGACTGCTTTGTAATCCCTTGTAGCATCACTGTGTTGGGTTCATCATAAGGGCTCAATTCATCTGTGTCAAATGATCGAATGAAGGGCATTAGCTATGAAGAGGGCAGGTGAGATTAGCATCTTGTTGGAATCCATCAGTAAAGACCAAATACTATTACTAGACAGCTAATAATATGTCTATTATTTTCAAAGAAAAATCAGAGCTGGATATGGCATCAGAACATGTCTTGGATATATCAGCTTGCAAGGGAAAGGTGAAAGTCAAATTGCAAGGCTGGTCCTCCTCCTGCTGCCCCTGTCATTGACTGATCACAAGATTAAGGGGAAGTCAAGTATGCCCTCATCTTCACACTCCAGAACCTGACCTCATTCATCCACATCCCGTAGCTCAGGAGGAGTGACTTTCCACATGGTACTACCAGCTAGTGACCCTTTTCTCTCCCTACTTGCCTCCTTCTCATGCAAAATGTTTTATGCAGAGGGAAGAAAAGTAAGAGATAGATGTGGGGGAAGTGGAAGGGGTTGGAGGGAGGGGAGAGGGAGGGTCAGAAAGGAAATTCTTTGTTTGAGAAAGCAGTGAGAGGTAAAGCTCCAGACCTAGCAGAAACATGTCATGTTGCTAGAAATCCGATTTTCCTTAATCACAAGTACAGAATTTTACATGACACGTTGAAAAGTGTATCTCTTTGAGAAGCTGCCCTGAATCTCAGAGGCATCCTAAGTACAGAGCCATGTAATGTGGCAGTTGCTATGGTAACAACTCGTTTTCCATAGAAAGAAAATCAGAGTGGATAAATCACATTTAAAAAAAAACAAATAATTTTTTGACATCCACCCTGAGAGGTTGGGAATCTGACCCTCCCATCTTAACTGATCCTGTTTGGCTGGGGGGAGGTGGGGGAGAGGGGGTTAGGGGGAGGTTAGGGTGCAGCATTTATAAGCCTCCTGTCTGGAATAATAAAACTTCATAGCTGAACGAATCCGAGGATTCCAACCCCCTCATCTTGTGGCTGAGTTGCAGAGGGTGAGAGGGATAAAGTGACTTCCTCACAGTCACATAGCTAAGGAATGGTGAGCCTATACTGGAACCCAGCTGACTGCAATAAACTCAGCACTCTGCCCATCCACACAGCTCATTTTCAGAGCCCCAATTAGCGTGGGGTGAATGACATGCCCAACCAAGATTGTCCCCCCAATCAAGGTGGAGGAAAGAGCCACCAGACCAGCCTCCTATCACAACCACATCTGTGATAAGACAGGTGTCCCTTTGCCATTCTCTCCCACACACACGTGAGGCATATCACCATCAGACACTATACACTCCCCCTGCCTTTCCTTACTTCCCTTAATCCCAGTTCTTCCCTTGCTTGATTATTTCCAATTTGTCCTGTCTATATCTTGTTTTTAACCTAGCTATTTTCATGTTATGTCCCCCCATTAGACTGTGAGGTCCTTGAGAACAGAGACCACCTTTTGCTGTTCTTGTATCTCCAAGGCTTAGCACACTGCCTGGCACATAGTAGGCAATTTTAAAATGCTTATTTATCTAATTACTTATTTATTAATTACTTTAATTAATTGATTGGTTAATTACTAACTGGTTTATTATTTATCCATCTGACTGACTGGTCTTCTCTATTCAGCTCTTTTTCCCCAGGGGAAAGAATTCCTAGTTATGGCCCTACCCATTTTCGTTCGTTTTCCTAGCTTCACTAAAGGCAAATATCTATAGGACTTTAGCACCAGCTAACTCTAGCCTAGACAGACGTGAGAAGCACATTTTCTCCTCACTATGACATCACCACCTCCACCACCACAAGCCACAAACATGCTCAGAGTAGCTGGGTCATTCCCTAAGTCTCCACCACCAGACAACCAGTCTGTTCATTGAACCAGAGGATCTTGCTCTAGAAGCAACCTTGGTAATTATTTAAGAGAGTTAAGTTCACTTAGTAAGAAGAGGACTCAGAATTCAAACCCAGCATTTCTGACTCCAAATCCAGTGGTCTTCCCTAGTGTGTTAACATTATAACAATATTCCTTTTTTTTTTTTTTTGATGGGTCTGGGGTAAGAGAAGCAGAAATTCTTTCCGCCACAGATGCTTTAACAAGGCACTTCTCAGCAATTATTCTTAGCTCCCAAGAGACCATTCTAGTGTTACAGGAACACTTCAGTAATTCTCTGGCAGGTGGCTCCTGATACCAAGTACTAGAAAAGATAGGAGGCTGCTCTGAATAGAGTTGAATTACGGATTCAGATGTGAAACTGATCCCTTCTCCCCTTCCCATCATCCCTCAGGTCCCTCTGCCAGGCAGTCAAGAAACATTTATGAAGCACCATGTGCCAGCACTGTGCTGTGATGATATGCCTCTCTGTTTTTAGCTATGTGTGTTAATTGCCTGAGACATTTTGGTGCCCCTTGTCTGAGGCCCTGGAGAATGTCAGAGAACCACAGATTTAGAGTTTAGTGGAACTTTAGAAATCATAACCCAATTGCCTTATTTTATGAGTGAGGAAACCGAAGCCCAGAAACTTGGGTCACATCATCAGTGGCAGAGATAGGATTCGCACCTCGATTCTCTGACTCCAATTCTAGCCCTCCTCTCCTGTGCAGTTTTGTAGAAACATCTACTCCCACAAAGGCTAAGCTCGTTTTTTCCTTAGAAGATGCTGAAACTTTCCAGAGACTTAAAGGACTCAGGGGAATAAGATTCAGCCAATTAATGCCAAAGCCAGCCCAGGAGAAGGCAGGTATGACTCCCCCTCAAGCTTGGCCAGTGCACCAATATGGCCAACACTGAGGTAAGAGAACCGGCTCCAATTAAATCAATGAAATATCCTCACTAAAAGTCCTCCCCTTATTATGGCTAAGTAAACCTTCTTTTGTTGACTCTTAACAGGTCTACAAGTATCTCATTTTGTTCCAATTCTGATGCTAAAGTGCCAGGCCCTACCCACAGCAATCTCAATTCCAGTTGCCTCTAGGCAGGAAAATAAATATAATAAAAATAAATAGCAACTAAAAAGGATTCTGGACTTGGAGCCAGGAAATGCAAAGGTAAACCTCATCTCTAATGCCAGTTAACCATAGCTAAGTCACGGAAACATTCTCAGCCTCAGTTTCTTTGCTATCAAATGGGAATAATAACAATGATGATGATGATGAAGAAATTTAAAGTGCTATAGAAATGTGGTTCCTTACATTATCATTATCATAGCTCCTGGCACTTAGTAAACACTTAATAAATATTTATTGAGGATAATGATTGCTGATCAATATTATTGGGAAGAGCAGGAGGAAATGATAGGACTCCTAATCTGTGGAAGTCAAAAGGCCTGGATGTGAATTCTAGCTCTCCCTAGACATACGCATTTGGGTAAATCACATCTCCTCCAGACTCAGTTTCCTCACTTGTAAAATGGACTAGATGACCCCTTGGGCCCCTTCTGGGTTTACTCTAGTGCCTTTTCTATCCCATTGCTTCTATCCGACTCTTTTTACAAACCTTCAGGAAAGGGGATTTCAGAATATTCTTTGTCATCTTATAGACAGGAAGAACTTCCCTGAGAAGCAGGAGCACTCACTCTTCCTAGAATCTGGGGCTCACTTCTGCCCTAGGAAACTGGCAGGAGCGATCTCTCAATGGCTAATGGGCCCTCTGCCTTCTCTTTTACTTCTCAAAGTGCACCTCCTCATTGAAGGCTCAGCTCAGGAGCCACTGACTCCAAAAAGCCTCTTCTAATGTCATTCCACAAGGAAAAGAAAGTAGAAACAAAACAAGCCAAAATTGGAAACCTTTCTCCATTCCTCAAGCTTTCTGCTGTTGGTCACCCTTCGCAGGCCAGGTTGCCCTGATCTAAGCCCTGTTCTCAAATCACGCATTCTGAGGCTCTGTAAATATCTCATTTCTCTGAGCTCCAGAAGCATAGCCAGTCTCCTGGCTGTTAAATGCTCTCCTGCGCTGACAGGGGAGCTGATGAATGCCATGTCCACAAGGGACGTCTGTGCTGTTGTAGTGACAGCTCCCCATGCTTTGTGATCATGAATGCAGCTCCTCGGAACTCAGAAGCCCCTCACTGACGTTTGTGATAGGGACAGGGACGCGTTTGGTTTTCCCATAACAATTAGACAACAGAAGGACCACATCTTAAAGCACCTTGCTGTGTCTTAACTTTTGATAGGATCTGAGTTCCATCTGAGTGTGGCTTAGTGAATAAAGTTCTAGACTTGGAGGCTGAGATGGGTTCCACCTGCCTCAGGCCGAGAGGTGGATTCAGATACTGCCCCAGACTGAGAGATGGATTGTGGGGGCCCTTAGGCTGAGAGGTGGGTTTGGGGCTCCATCCCAGGCTTATAGGTGGGTTGAGGGGGGGCCTTCAGGCTGAGAGATGGGTTGGGGGGGTCCCTCAGGCTGAGAGTTGGGTTTGGGGCCCTGCCCCAGGTTGAGAAGTAGGTTGGGGGGAGGCCATCCCAGACTGAGAGGTAGGTTGAGTGGTCCTGCCCCAGGCTGAGTGGAGAGTTCAGGTCCTGCCTCAGACACTTGCTTACTAACTAGGCTACTTTCAGTAGGTCGTTAAGTCTCTCTCAGGGGCTTCTGTAAAATGGAAATAATAATAGGATCTCTCTAACCAAATAACAGATACCAGCAATGAGATAACACATGAAAAGGCCTTAACAAGCCTTAAAATAACTTATTCTACCATGCCAGTCTGGTAGCTTACTTAAAATCATAGGACAATAGGACTGGAGAGGGTATGAATGTCAATCTAGACCAACCCTTTCATTTCAAAGTTCAAGAAACCAAGGCCCACAAAGAAGAAATGACTTGGCCAGAGTCATATAGCTAATGGGCCTAAGAAGGGGTTTGAACTCGGGTTCATCTTGTTGGGAATCTCCTTTACTTCCCTGGGGTAAATTCTCCTCTTCTCATTTTAGGGCATTCATTAACTCACCAAATCTTTAACCATGATGTATCGAATGTCCACCATATGTCAACAAATGTACCAGGGGCAAGGAAGAGAAAGACAGTCCCTGACCTCAAGAAGTTTGTCTACTACTGGAAGAAAGCAACATATCCTCAGATAAGTCACTGCATAGAATGCATTGGGGGTTTGGAATTGCTAACTGAGAGAATCAAGAAAGACCTTGTTGGTCATCCTTGAACCGAGCCTTGAAGGAAGCTGGGGATGCTGAGATGCAGAAATGAGAATGGGGTGACTCCAGGCATGGGAGAATCTTTACAGAAGCACCACAGTGAGGCAGGGAGAAGCAGGTAGGCCAGTGTGGCTAGAATGCAGGGTATAAAAGGGGGAATAAACTACAGTAAGGTTGCCAAGGGAGGCTGAAGCTAGCATATGAAAGACTTAACCTGCGAAGCAGAAGAACTTTTGTTTTTTCCTGGAGGCCAAGGGAACCACTGGAGCATCTTGGTATTTCCAAATGATTCTTGCATATGGCTCTTTTTCTGGCACTTTCCATGAGATGCAAAATGAACCAGAGGTAGGCAGGCTTGTTTCTCTCTCCACTTCATTCTTCTCTTTTGGTACGGCATCATGCCTGAGGATGATATTCAGCTAATAAATATGTATGTGGGATTTTTATTACTTAATAGTTGTAAGGTTAATAGTCGTGGTGAATGCCTATATTTAATGTGTCAATGGAGCTGCAAAATGCCAGGCTGAATAGCTCTAACACACATTAGTTCTACTTGTGAATCTACAAATAGGAACCTTGTCAGAAAAGTATTCAAACTGAGATCAGTATTGATTTTGGTCGTTGGGAAAGGCACTGGACTGTGACAGTTTAAAATGATAAATGTCTAGAGAATTATTTGCTGGTATTGATAAAAAGAAGTAGATATAAAGCTGACAGCCTTGGAGGCGTAGATCCTGAGCACTGGTAGCAAATATAACATTGTTAAGGACTCCAAACTAATCTCCCCTTTGATATCTACACGATTGCCAGTCAAGCCAAGGTTCAGCCCCCAGTTGGCCATGGCAGTTGGTAATTGCTAGAAATGAGCCTGGGCGTGCTCACACCACTGCTTTGCACCTGCCCTGAACATTTCCCACCTAATTATTGAACCAATCACACATGCACCCAAAGCCAGTTATCCCCAGGGAAACCGGACGCTTTGTCCTGTGGGCTACTAGAAAGCAGGCCAGGTTTTTAAATGGAGAAAGGACTGGATCAAAATGTAAATTCCTTAGCCTGGCACTGTTAGTCTCTACAAAATCTGTATCATCCTACTTTTTCAGCCTGATTCCCCATTATTCCCATATTCAAACCCTCCACTCTAATTAGGATGCTCCATTCATTGTTTTCCAAAAATGCTTTGTGCATTGCTGGGATAGAATATAAGAGTCTTGAGAACAGGATTGGTTCACTTTTGTCCTTTCTGTTCCTATACCTATCTTACTTCCTGACACATAGTAGGTGCTTGGATGCTTATTGATTAATTAATTGATTGATTCTAACATTCACATTTTTGCTCATTCTCATCTCTTCTCATCTCCTGGAATTCCCTGCCCCTTTTTGTTCACTTACACAAATCCTACTTATCATTCAAGATCCAACTCAGACCCTACAAAGCCTTCCCTATTCATGCAAGGCCCTTGATGATCTCCCTTCCTTAAAATCCTTTAGTGCTCACTGGCAGTCCTACTCAGTGGAAAAATGCCTCACATAATCTACCCTGACAGTGACACAAGCTTAAAGGCACGTTTTCAAGCTATCTCAAAAAGGGAAGGATTCTAAAAGACTAGAAAAGGGGGTGGGGGATGTTATTACCAAAAAGGTGACAGAAGGCGTTAGCTCTTACCAACCCATAGTCCTATTTGTTCATTTATGTGGTCTATGCACTTTGAAAAAATAATAATAGGGGCGGCTAGGTGGTTCAGCGAATAGAGCACCGGCCCTGGAGTCAGGAGGACCTGAGTTCAAATCTGGCCTCAGACACTTAGCACTTACTAGCATGTGACCTTGGGCAAGTCACTTAACCCCAACTGCCCTGCCTTCCCCCTCCAAAAAAAAGAAAAGAAAAATAATAATAGCATATTTATGGCATTTAAGGTTTACAAAGTACTTTATACATGGCACCTTATTTGACCCTCACAATAGCCTTTGAGATAGAGCTTCTATGAAGGACATGTTGAAAATCATGAGCAAGCATGGCTTAACCTTGAAAAATGCCAATGGGCGGCACCGTGGAGTGGTTAGGAGTGTCCACAGCCATCAAATTACATATCCATGAAAGGATGTAAGGCCTTTAGATGAAGATGCATGTTTGTTTTATATCCTAAAGGGTATAACTGATAGCAATGAGCAGATGTTATTTAGATCTTAGGGGGTGGGTTCAGGTCTGGGATTGATTTTTGGCACAAATGAAATAGAAGGAGAATTTTTCTAACAGTAGAATATATTACCTTGTAAGGAAGTCAGGATGGTCACAGTCCTGTGGCCATCTATGAGAGCAGTTATAGGAGGGATTCTTTGGGCAGAAAGGGGTACTCAATGACTCTAACACTGGGTCCCTTCCAATTCTGAAATTCTACAATTCCAAGATTCTACCTTTCTGTTTTGAAACAGTAGCCCTCAACCTTTGACACCAGGACACATGGTTCTCCCTTTACAAAAGAGATATGTTACTGAAATGTGGCATGTGCTAAGCATGGTTTGGATTTATTTTATTTCATTTGTAAATTGAAGCCTGTTCCCTCAAGTGACTTACAGAAGCATATCAGCCATGCTTTATTTCCATTTCTCATTTGATCTTTAGTGACTCCTGACACAGCAGCTTTGTTTCTCCGGCCCTGAGGCCTCTTTGTCCAGTAGAAAATAATATATAAGCAAACTCTTAAGAGTACTGGAGCATCTCTATGGTGTAACCCAGACAAGAGTCCTTTCCCGACAAGAAGGGAGTGTTGGATGAGGAATCAAAAGGCAGGTTTTAAAGCCCAGCTTGGTCACTTACTACCTTTGTGATCTCAAGACACTTCAGTCTCAAAGTTAGATATTTCCTCATATTAGGCAGCATCTAGTAGACGGCACAGTGGAGAGCGTGCTGAGCCCAGAATCCAGAAGACCTGAGCACAAATCCAGGCTCAGAAACTTACTAGCTGTGTGTGTGACCCTGAGCAAGTCATTTAATGGTCTAACTCAGCTGTAAAATAGAAACAGCACCCGCCTCATCAGGTTGTCATGAGGATCAAATGAGATAATATTTGTAAAACACTTAATACCGTGTCTGGCACATAGTAGGCACTTAACGAATGCTTGCTCCTTCCCCTTCTTGGGTCATCTAGAACAGTGGTTCTCAACCTGTGGGTTCTGTTCAATTTAAATCCATCCTGCATATCAGATATTTACATCACGATTCATAACAGTACCAAAATTACAGTTATGAAGGAGCAACGAGAATAATTTTACGGTTGGGGGTCACCGCAACATGAGGAACTGTATTAAAGGGTCGCAGCATTAGGAAGGTTGAGAACCACTGCTTTAATAAAAAAAGATTGGGAAGAAGAAACGAGAAATAATAGTTGTAAGAAAAATGGAAACACCTTCATTTCAAATGGAAAAAATAGGAACACCTATTTCAGACAAAAAAAATTTTCTACAAGTCATTTTTTAAAAATACTCAGTGATTCTTATAATTAATTTTGGGTATATACAGCTAGCTAGGCTTTTTTCCTCCAAATAGCAATGTATATATTCATGAGGTAGCCTATGTTTGAACGCATATATAACACATGTTTGGACACATATATGTTTAGATAAACATGTGCATCAGCTTTGAAGTTATATAAGTGAGAGAAGACAAGCATAAGATCAAGAGAAAACTTTCCCTTTAAAATACTGGTATGAACTCTGGTTAATTACAGTAATTAATCTAGACTTTGGGGAATAAGTGATGAAACACACTTCTCTACTTGTACTAGGGAAGGCCAGGCCTGCGCCTATGGTGCTTAATGTTGCAGAGGCCATTGAATGCTTTCACTGTGTTGATTGTCTTGTTCGTGATTTTCCTTCATTATAGGGAAAGGTAAAAAGCGTGTCTGAGAGTGTGAGGAAAGGGAACACACTTGCAAATAACAGCAAAGATAAAGATATCCACATGACCTTTGAAAAAAGATGAATGTGAGGAAACAACAAGAGTTGGTAGTCGCTACGACACAGAACCAACCTCCATCTAGTCCCTATGGAATTTCTCTGACAAACGCCCCTGAAAAGGGATTTGAGGGCACAACATTCCCTTATAGGGTTAAATAGGAGTTACAGGAATTGCTAGCTCTAAGTCAGAAAGTTGTCTGAGATGACAGACTTTGATTCAGCACCCAACAGAGGCAGTGAAAGAAAACATAGCCTAGGGCAACAGTTCTCAACCTGTGGGTTGCAACCCCTTTGGGGGTCGAACGACCCTTTCACAGGGGTCACAGGGGTCACCTAAGACCATCAGAAAACACATATTTCCAATGGTCTTAGGAACCAAGACACCACTCCTCTATCTGTCTCCAGGAGGGTCTGCCCACATGCAGATACGCCCACATAAGAGTATTAAAGGGTCATGGCATTAGGAAGGTTGAGAACCACTGGCCTAGGGGCATACCACATGGCATATTACACAGGGCATTGGAGTTGAAGTTGGGGAGACACACACCTTTGAAACTCTGGGCATATCACTTAGCTTCTCAGGGTCTTAGTATCTTTGTGTCTGGAAAACAAAGGGGTTGGATTCCATGAATCCTAAGTCTCTCTGTCTCTCCCTCTCTCTGTCTCTGTCTCTCTCTTTCTCTCTGTTTCTCTCTCTCTCTCTCTCTCTTTCTCTCTCTCTTTCTGTCTCCTTTATCTCATTTTCTTCCTGTCTCTTCAGAAGAAGGAGTTCAATTTGGTCAAATAACCAGTTAATCAGGCAATAACCTTCCAGCTCTGAATCTATGATCTTATGCTCCCCTTCACTCCCCTGGGTTATGTGCAGTATTCTGATCAGCATAAAATCTCATTATTTCTTTTCTTTTTCTATTTTTTAATAAAAGAGGCACAAGGAGGAGGATGTGAACTTAGTTTAAACTGCCAAATTAGCAGGTGAGGTTTAACAGCTAACAGCCTGCTTGATTCCCTAGTAATCAAGGAACTACCAGGTAGAGGTGGGGAGAGGCTTTAAGGGACTGACTATAAGGAGATGTTAAGACAAAATGCCAAAGAGAAAAGACATGTAAGATTGGAGGATAAAGTTCAGGGAACATGAGAAAGTGACAAGGCAGGAAGAAAGGGAGATTGCACTGAGGTTAAAGACAAAGAACAGGAAATTTTCAAGTGACTACAGAACAAGAGGTCAGTGAAGGAGATGCTATGGCAGGTCTCTGTGAGACAGCAAAGGCAATGTATTCAAGTAGGGGAAGAGGATGGCTGTGACTCAAAGTGGGTCAAAGCTAGAGAAACATGAGTCGTTGAGTTCAAGACTGGCAGTCTGAGGAATGAGTCTGGAAGAAATATGCTTTGCTAGTTGAAGAATAATAAAGCAGCATCTGGCTGACCAGAGCCCAGGGAAGACTCATTAAATCTGAGTTTTTGTCCCTCTCCAAGGTTTCAGCTTGAGTACAATGCTGAGACAGATGTGACTGAGTGGAGGATGGGCCCTCTCCTGTACACAGTTGGTTTACTTTGAAATTGGTTTGTTCCTTTGGCTGCTCTCTCTCTCTCTCTCTCCCTCCCGGTCTCTCTCTCTCTCTCTCTCTCTCTGTCTCTCTCCATCTGTCTGTCTGTGTCTGTCTCTGTCTCTCTGTCTTTGTGTCTGTGTGTGTGTCTCTCTCTCTCCCTCCCGGTCTCTCTGTCTCTCTGTCTCTCTGTCTGTGTGTGTGTGTCTGTCTGTCTGTCTCTGTCTGTCTCTGTCTTTGTGTCTCTGTGATTGTCTCTCTCTCCCTCCCCCCTCTCTCTGTCTCTCTCTCTCTTTGTCTGTCTCTCTATCTCTGTCTCACTGCCTCTCTTTCTCCCTCTCTCTCCCTCTTACTGTGTCTCTCTCCCTCTCTCTCTCTCTCTTTCTTTCTCTCTCTCTGTCTCTCTGTCTCTGTCTCTGTCTCTCTCTCTCTCTCTCTCTTTCTCTCTCTCTTTCTGTCTCCTTTATCTCATTTTCTTCCTGTCTCTTCAGAAGAAGGAGTTCAAGTTGGTCAAATAACCAGTTAATCAGACAATAACCTGTTGGATAGAATCCAGCCTTTTTCCTCTTTTTGTGCGTGGGTGGCTACACCCCCTTCTTTGTCTCTTGCTCCTCCTCAATTCTGTTTTGAAATGTCAGGGTAAAGCTGAAGGTCCTATTGTGTATAATGGAAAAAACCACAACTCCAACAGGTAGGAGACCTGGACTTCAGGTTTTGCCTCTGCTTCTTACTTGCTCCTGGCCTTTGTTGTACATCACTTAAACCCTGCTTACCTCTGTTGTAAAGTGAGCAGTTGGACTGGACAGCATCTCTGATTCCTTCCATCTGTGGAAGATCCTGTGGTCTTAACTGCAAGCAAAGGTGAGAGAAACCTCAATCTTTTACAATCTATAACACCCCATAGGATCTGCAGGACATTCTTCGTCTTGTGGTCAATGGTGTATTTGGAAAGGTAGATCATTTTTCAACATATCCTCTTAGCATGTGCTCTTTACAATGAGGGAAGAAGCAGCAAGAGAAGGTCAGAGGGTAGTATTAGAGCTAAGAGAGATCCAGGGGGGTTCTAGTTCAATCTCTTTATTTCACATGCACGAGGACTGAGGTTCAGATTTTTTCAGCGGCTTGTACACAGTAAGGCTTAGAGCTGGGATTTGAGCCCAGGTTCTTTGACACCAATTCCAAAGCTTTTTTCCAAACATCACTCTCCTGTCCCTACCATGGAAACAAGACATTTACTGACTTAAGAAAGGGAGCATAAGATAGAGAATAACAATATATATTTTCTTCCCTTCATTTTCAACTGGCAGCACAGACACCAAGCACAAGATAGTTTCCAGAAGCAGTTCTTGGCAGCCCTGGACTTTGCTCCTAATTACCCCATGATAGATGCTGGCATTGCTACTAAAGGTATACTCATCCAGGCTTTATGGTCATTTTCCAACAGCACAGACCTTTTAAACTCTCTTGTGGGAGCAGGTTAAGATGATTATGCAGATGGATGGACCCTGGTGCATTATTATGTCAGAGATGGAGATGTAAGAGCAGCATTCATTTCATGATTACCGCCAGGAAGTCTGCTCCCAGTCCTGTACAAGGACACGGAAGCTGGAAGAGAGAGGGAGCTGCTCCAATGGCCCCACTCAGACTCACTCATCCCCTTGCTGGGTCTCTCTGGCTGACTGGCCATTTCATTGCTTCACTCTGTAGGGAACAGTGTTGTTATTCATAGGCGAAAGGGCAGACGTCTTGCATTGTCACAAGAGGAAGGCAATAGATTTCATGATGGCCACAAAGAGTTTGAGCCATGGTGTAACAGTAAAGATGAATAACAATTTGTTGTTGTCATTCGGTTGTTTCAGTCATGTGTGACTCTTCATGACTACATTTGGGGTTTCCTTGACAAAGATAACACAATGGTTTGCCATTTCCTCCTCCAGCTCCTTTTGCAAATAAGGAAACTGAGGCAAAAAGGGCACAGGGTCACACAGCTAGTAAGTATCTGAGGCAGGATTTGAATTCAGGTCTTCCTGACTCCTGGCCCAACACTCTATCCATTGTACCACTTAGCTGCCTAATTAATAACAACACTAACCAGTAAGAGGACATGTTAAGGTTTGTAAAATGATGTACATACATTGTCTCATCATATCGTCGAACCAACCCTGTGAGGGAGGAACTTTTGCTATCCCCATTATATTAAGGAGGAAACCAAGACTCAGAGAGATAACGTGAAATTCCCAGCTTATTAAGTGTCCGAGGCAAGATTCAAACTCAGGTCTTTCTCACTGCCAGTCCAATGCTCTATTCAGTATAGTATAAGAGAAACTTCTATGAATGGGAATCAGCACACTTGAACTCTACTCCAGTTTTGCCCAGAGATCACTGTGTGAACTTGTTCAAGTTAATTGAACCTCTCCAGGCTTTGATTTCTCATCTATAAAATGGAGGAAGAGGAGGGATTGAACTGGACAGTCTCAAAGGTGCTGACTTTATGATTATCAAAATAGCATTTTTTTAAACTAAATGTCATAGATTTACATTTAGAAGAGATCTTAGCAGCCATGTAGTCTAATCTCTTTATATTTCAGGTGTATAAACTGCAGCCTAGAGCCATGAGTGATTGAAGAAAATCACCTAGTGAGTCAGGGAAAAGGGCCAAGAGTTGAGCTGAGGTCCTCTGAGCACAAAGCCTCTTTCAAGTCCACTATACTGGTGGTATTTCTTTGGAGCAAAGATTGAGAGAGGAGGGTGAAAAATAAGCCATTTGTGGACATGAAAAGAAGAGAATATAGTAGCACCTTTGGGGTTGGAGGCAGGGAAAACTTTCACTAAAGCTTTCCTAAGATGCTTCCTTGAGGCACAGTATGGAAGCAACGCCTGATTCTCAAAGGGCTGGGCAGGGTCTACTGTAATGGAAAGCCTCCAAGCAAAGGCCCAGCAGTGTGCTGTATTCCTGTTGTTCAAGGACCAGCTTTGGTCATGGCAGACTCCTCATGCCACAGCTGGCCGTTAGAGGATGAATATTTTCAGCCATGGTCAGTTATCCCCTAAGGCATGAAGGGATTGTAATCTGCAGAGGAAGAAGAAGGACCAACATGGAGTCTTAAAGTATCAAGGCTAAGTGCCCCTGCCCTTTGATGGTGACCACACCATAGCCAAAATTTCAACAGTTTGTGGCTCAGGAGTGAAGATCCTAGATAGGGAAGGTTATCGGCTCTGAGTTCAGCTGTCTACCAGCAAAACTCCTTCTTGAGTTACTTGAGAAAAGCTACTGCCTCTTCCTTCTGCCTTTCCCGTTTCCTTTTTGTGTGAGATCACATTACATTGCTTTAATGAAGATGGGAAGGCCTTCCACTTCAGAGATGTAATGTGCCTTTCAGGGCTGGCCAGCATGAGCACTTCTCATCACTTAAGAGAATTATTAAATGGAATTTCTTTCCAATATGCTGTCCTATCCTTTAAAAAATATCCTACTGGTTATAGCTCTAACCAGAATTCAGTTCAATTCAACAGGCATTTATTGGGAATCTACCATGCACTGGGGTTGCAAAGACAAAAACAAAACAATCCCTGTCCTCAAACAGTTCATGTTCTCCTAAGGGTATAAATGTAATTTCAGATAAGTAAATATAGTAGTGTCAGAGCTGGAGAGTCTCATTACCTGAGTTCAAATACCAGTTTTGTGGTTCACAGCCTGCTTGACCTTGGCCAAATTTCTGGGCCTTAGTTTCATAGGATCATCAGATTATAGTTCTAAATCTGGGAGAGAATTTAGAAGTTTCTAATCCCCTCATTTTAAAGATGAGGAAAATGAGTCCTAGAGAAACTAAGTGACTTACGCAAGGTCCTACAAGTAGTAAGCATCAGTGGTAAGACTTGAACCCAGGTCCTCTGATGTCAGAGCCACCATATCAATATGTTCTTTCTTCACCTATAAAATGAGAGATTTGGACCAGGTGGCCTCTAAGATGTCTTCTAACTCTAGATATGGCTCATAGTCATTCTATAAAAAGGAGAAATAAAAAGGTGGTACCCAATCAAGCATTGAAAGGTGCTAAGGATGCTAAGAAATGAGCAGGAAGAGCATTCTAGACATGGAAGGTGATAGAAGCAGGAACTAAATGCCAATGGGCCAGTTGTACTTGAATATGGTGTATGCAAGGTGGGTAAGGGATGATGTAAAAGAAGTCTGAAAAGATAGACTGGAGCCACATCAGGGTGGAGCAGAGTACCCACATTTTCTGAGAAGCTTGGCTTTCTTGATGTTTTTATGAGGTCAATGGCCAGAGGGTCCAGAGACTAATGTATGAATTTTATAAAAGAGTAGATAAGAGGATTCAACAGAAGTTATACTTTAATGCTTTATCAAAATATGGTAGTAAAACCTCATAGCTTCTTGAATCTCAGGCACATTGAATCTCAGACCACAGCAGAATCATAGAACTAGAGCAAAAAGAGACCTTAGAAATTATTTAATCCAACCTCTCATTTTACAGATGAGGAAACTCAGGCCCAGAGTGGTCAAGTGGCTTGCCTAAAGCAAGGCAGAAAGAAGTAGAGCTGGATTTGAATCAACTCTTGTGATGCCAAGTACAGCAAACTCCAGTGATATTTAGCTCCTGCATCCTCCAAGGTTTGCTTGGGTACCACTTCCTGATTTCCCCTGCTTGTAGGATCCCATGATCTATACTGAGACCTGGAAGGGATCTTTCTGTTGTTCAGTCATTTCAGCTGGGTCTGACTCTTTGTGACTGCATTTGGGGTTTTCTTGGCAGAGATGCTGGAGTGGTTCGCCATTTCCTTCTATAGCTCATTTTACAGATGAGGAAACTGAGACAAATGGAGTTAAGTGACTTGCCCAAGGTCACACAGCTAGTAAGTGTCTGAGACCAGATTTGAACTCAAGAAGATGAGTATTCCTGGATCCAGGTCCAGCGCTCCATCCACTGTAATATCTTGCTGCCCTGGAAGGGATCTAAAGGATCATCTAGTCCAGCAGTTCTCAACCTGTGGGTGGCGACCCCTTTGGGGGTCAAATGATCCTTTCACAGGGGTCCCCTAAGACCATCGGAAAACACATATTTCTGATGGTCTCAGGAACCGAGACACCACTCCTCTATCTGTCTCCAGGAGGGTCTGCCTACATGCAGATACACCCACATACGAGTATTAAAGGGTCACGGCATTAGGAAGATTGAGAACCGCTGATCTAGTCCTACGCTCTTCCAGGCTACAGATTATCTGGTCCAGAGCATTTTACAAATAAAACAATTGAAGTCTAGAGAAAGGAAATTACTTGGCCAAAATCACACAGAAATGTCATGCCAGAACCAGGCCCAGAATTCCAATCTGACTCATAGGCCAATGTCTTCTCTAAAAAAGACAGTTCAGTTAAGTGGTGGACGCTACGTGTTTTCCTAGCATTTCATACAAAATCCATATGTCTCTCAAGCTCTTCATTTGTGTCTTCGGAGCTAGCTGAGGGACTGGAGTTGTTTGATGCAATCAGGGACTCTCTCCATGCTGGTTAATCAGATGACAATGAATTGCTCAGCTCTTCAAAGGGCTGCTCTGCACAAATGAAAACGAATAATAATAATTTACTAATTGCCTTCCCAAGTTGAAATAATTCTAATCATCCATGTACAAAAGAGAGTAATTAAAAGTCTCCCAAACTAGGGAGGCTGATTTTGCTCACCCCATTTACAGGCAATCCCCAAGGATGGGATCAGCAGCAGCAGAACCCGCTAAAGACTGGAACTCTGCCTGCCGAAGGAGCAACAGGGAGGCTGGCAATCAATCCAGAAGCATTGATTAAGTGTCTTCTATGTGTCTGGCAGTGGGCAAAGGGCAGGAATACAAAGGAAAGGCAAAAACAATCCCTGTCCTCAAAGAGATGGCATTCTAGTGGGGAAAATAACACATACATAAACAGGTCCATTAAAAAGGTGCATTTGGAGTATGGACTTACCAAGTAGACTGGAGGTAACCATTCAGAGGAAGGCCTCTTACAGAAAGTAGTTCTTGAGCTCAATCTTAAAGGAAAACCAAGGATTCTGAGAGATGGTGGTAAGGAGATGTAATGTTAATGGGATTTAAGATCTTCCCCACCATTTATTGGCCTCATTAAGGGAAGCTTGCTTAGGGGAAGTTTGCTTGTAGGAAGGCTTTCACACCTTTTGCTAATTTCTAATTAGGCACTGAGTCAAGAGGGTTGTAATGCCTTCTGTCTCTAAGAAGTGTATGTAGACTAAGTTGGTATGTTGTTTGGGGGGTTTGTTTATGAGAAGGATCTTGTGATTCACTGGTCAAGATTTTGATGGCGCTATGTTCAGAGCTCCCTGACTGCTGAGATGTAAAGGCTCTCTCGATCCAGGGATGCATGTAAAGTGTATAGCAATATTGCTTTGATTCAGGCAGTCAGAGCCTTGTCTGTTGGTCTTTATTTTTCAGCTTGTATTTTTCTGTATTTTCTCTGTTTGTATTTTCTCTGAAGTTCAGAGTGCTTTTCCCCTGAACTAGTAAATATAATTTAAAGATTGTTGACCCCTTGAACAGCTATTTTTCCTAGTAAAGCAGATCTAAGAACCTGCACTAGCAGCCATCCTGGGTATGCCAGTGTGGTTGCCGCTACAGGAGGGAGAGCATTCCAGGCATAGGAGACAGGCACTGCAAAGGCATGGGGACCAGAGATGGAGTGTCATGTACAAGGAATAATAAGTACACCAATGTAGGTGCATTATGAAGTATGTAGAGAGGCATAATGTGTTAGGAGAATGGAAATGTAGGAATAAGCCAGATTGTAAAGAGCTTTAAATGTCAATCCAAAAGTTTATATTTCCTCCCAGTGGCAATAGGAACCCACTGGAGATTACTGAGTGGGGAAGGGGAATGGACAGATATGGGCAGATGTATACTTGAGGAAAATCACATTGGTAGATTAGAATGAGAAAAGACTTTAGGCAGAGAGACCCATAAAGAGGCTATTGCAAAGGTCCTGGCAAGAGGAGATGATAGCCTAAACTAGGGTAATAACTGAGAATGGAGAGAAGGGACATATATGAAACATGTTACAGAGGAAGAAAGATCTTCCATACCTGATTGGTTATATGGGACGAGATAAGAGTGAGGCATTGAGGATGACACAATGGTTGTAAATCTAGGTGACTGGTAAGATGGCGGCATCCTCAACAGTCATGTGGAAGTTCAGAATAAAGTTGGGTTTTGGAGTAAAAGATAATGAGTTCTGTTTTGAACATGTTATGTTTGAGATGCCTAGAGAGATAGAAAAGCATTTGTTAAATACTTACAAAGTGTCAGATACTATGCTAAGCAATAGATAGGGATACAAGCAAGAAGGAACTTACATGCTAACGAAGGAAGAGGTATAGATATAGACAAAGATATAGGTATGGACATAGACATATATAGATATCTGTGTCCTGGAGAGCTGGAAGGGGAAGGGAAGGAAGGAAACAATGTGGAGAAAGAAAGTAGAGTCCAGGGAGAAAGGAAGTAGGAGTGGGGAGAAGTGTGGTTCTGAAAATGGTGGCACTGGAGAATGAGTCTACAGAATATCAAGTTTGAAATGTCCAGTAAGCAGTTGGTGATGTAAGACTAGAGGCCAAAGGAGAAATCATTGCTGGATATATATAAATCTGGTAATTATCAGCATCGAGATAATAGCTTTATCCATATGAACTGAAGAGGTCGCAAAGAAAAATAATATAGAAAGAAAAAAAGAAGGGTGTCTGAGAAGTAGTCTTTGGAGTGTATTCACAGTTAGGGGCTGTCACATGGATGAAGATCCAGCAAGAGGCTGAGAAGAAGCAGACAAGTAGAAGGAAAAGCCACAAGTTATGAAAACCTAAAGAGACGACAATATCCAAGAAGAGGAGGTAATCAAGTATCAAGTGCTACAGAGAGGCCAAGAAGGGTAAGCACTGAGAAAATTCCCATTGGATTTGGCAATTAGGAGATCACTGGTAATTTTGGAGAAAGCAATTTTAGTTGAATGATGAAGTCAGAGGCCAGACTTGAAGGGGGTTTATTAAGAGAGAGGAGAGAAGTAAAAATACCTTATATAGATGACTTTTTCAAGCAGTTTAGCTGAAAAGGGAAGAGAGATATAGGACAATAGCTAAAAAAAAATGGCAGAATCTAATGAAGACTTTTTTTTAAAGATGGAGGATACATGTGTGGACAGCAGGGAAGGAAGAAGTAGATAACAAAACTGAAGACTATAAAGATGGGATGATAGCAAGGACAGTCTACTGGAGAAGACAGGGAAGGGAAGAAGGATGGAGTCAAGTTCGCATATATTGGAGTTGGTCTTGTCAAAGGACTACTTCTTCATCAGAGACTCGCCTGAAGGAGAAGATAATGGAAGATGTTGTCAGAAGGAATTTGAAGTGAGGAGAAGTGGGAGCTCTTGGAAAATGGCCTGTTTTTTCAAGGAATAATGAGTCAAGGCTCTCAGCTGAGAAGGTAGGGTGAGGCAATACCATGGAAGGCTTAAGGAAAGAAGACAAGGTTCAGAAATGCTCTTGTGATAAGATAGAGAATATAATTAAGGAGGAGTAGAAGAATTGAGTGGTGGACTTTGACATCACAATTTTGTGCTTTTCCTCCAGCACCATTCAACAGCACAACTAGGAATAAAGGAACGAGAAGGTAAAGGTAATCCAAAGGTAGGGTTTGATAAGGCATGATCGGTAGTGATAGGACAAGGATACATGAGATTTAAGAGACAAAGGTCACGTGGAAATAAATTGGTTCATCAAAAAGGTCAAAATTTAGGAGGGAGAAAAATATAGGCAGAGCATGAGGGCCTGAAAAGTATTTAAGAATAAAAGAATTGAATGTAAAGGCAACTAGGTGACACAGTAGTGATGGGGCTGGAGTCAGGAAGACTCATCTTCCTGAGTTCAAATCTTGCCTCAGACACTTACTAGTTGTGTGACCCTGGACAAGTCACTTAACCCTGTTTGCCTCAGTTTCCTCATGTGCACAATGAACTGTATAAGGAAATGGCAAACCTACTCCAGTATCTTTGCCACAAAAACCCCAAAAGGGGTCATGAAGAGTTAGATACAACTGCAACAACTGAGCAAGGACAAAGAACAGGGTTGTGGCATATAACTTAAGGAAAGAGACAACAATTAGAGATTATGAGATAAAGGAACTTCAGAATTTATGAACATGGAGGTGAAACATTTCTAGGTGATGGCAAGGTCAAGGGTATGACTATCCCTGCATGTAGCTGATGTGGAGTAGAGGTGTAGGTCATGAAAGGAAAGTAGATTGAGAATTAGCACAGAGGTTGGTATATAGTAGGCACTTAATGAATGTTTATGGATTGGTTGCTTGAATTGTGAAGTATTTGGGAAAACACCAACCTCCATATTGAAATTCCCTAGTATGAAGGTAGTTGGAGTGGAAAGAAATATTGTGAGCTAGGTACTAAATCCATTGAAAGAGGGAGAATATCTTGGATGTCAATAATGTCCACCAGGATCCAGGATGGGTCATCTATTTGGATAACATGGACCTCAGAGAAGACCTTGTGCAGCATTAGCAGTGGGAAGAGAGAGTTAAGTGAAAATGGGGAGCAAGAAGTATTCTGATAGAAATGAAGTATCTGGTTACTCGACAAAGTGCCCTGGGGAAAGTTGTGGCCAACAATGGACTGAGGGACAGGAGATGAGGAGGAGGCAGAAAACAAATTCTGCCCTCCATGAAGCTGTTGCTTTGAAATGATGACTTGCTATAGGAGCAAAATGACTCATCTCTAGACAGAATAAGGAACAACTCCTCTCTCTTTTCATTCACTCTTCTCATGCAATTCTTCCTTCCAGGACAAAGTCAAGCTTCACCTCTGCTGTAAAGTGTTCCCAAACTTCCTGAGGATGAGGGCTTTCCAGAAGTGAGTGGGCTGCCCAGTTTCCCCATAACTAGAGACCTTCAAGCAAAAGCCAGACGACCAACCCCTCCCTGGGCATGCTGAAAAGTAGTTCTCATTGTTCAATAATAACAACAACAGCAATTACAAATATTATCTCATTTCTTATCCTCCCAACATTCTCATTCTAATATTATCCCCATTTTTCTGTTGAGGAAACTGAGGCAAACAGTAATTCAGTGACTTGTCCAGGATCACACAGCTGGTAAGTGTCAAAGGCTGGGTTTGACTTCAGGTTTTCCTGACTCTAGATCTATTCACCATCCACAGCACTGTCTAGCAGTAAGGAGGTGACCTCCAAGGACTCTTCCAAATCAGATTCTGTTATTCTACATTTCTGTACACTGTAACAGAAAGCTACCTGGGCAGGAAAGTCAGAGACAGGTTCTAGTCTTCTCGTTGGGACCCATTAGCTATGTAGCCTTTGAAAAAATCATTTCCCTTCTCTGGGCCCTCAGTTTCCACATTTGTAAAAAAAAAGAACACATTGGGTTAAAAGAGCTATAAGGTTCCTTCCATCTTTGAAGCTTAATTATTTTATCCCAGGTCAGTTACTCATCCAACAAATATTTACAGTGCTCCTGCCACATGTCAGACTCACACTGATCTCATTCTCCTCTGAACTCTAACAATGCATTGAGATCAGGGACTTTTTTTTAATTTTAAATTAAATTTTAAAAATGTTTCTACATTCATTTCCCCAAATAGAATGTACACTCTTTGAAAGAAGGATCATGCCTTTCATTTTTTAAATCATAGGACCCTAGATCATAGAAATGACCTTAAAGATCACTAAGTTCTACTCCTTTTTACAGGTGAGAAAACCAAGTCCCAAAGTTGTTCGGTGACCTGCCCAAGGTCATAAAATTGTTAAAGGGATTTGAAACCAGTTTCTCAACTTCCAAATCCAACACTCTTTACCCTCTTCCACAGAGTTGGCACTCAACAAACACTTGCTGATTGCTTATGGGATGTGTGATACATGGTGATCACATCATGCAAAAGGATCTCAAGATGCCAACAAAGGTGGTTGACCGAGCATCTTTCCAGCTGAGAAGGAAGAATGGGTACGTTCAGAGTCAGGCAGCAGGGTTATCTCCAGGGTTCTCTCCACCAGTGTGTTTCTTTTCAACAGCCTTCTGACAAGCTAGCCGGTGATCTAGCTGCCCCCAGCCCTGCTCAAGGGTTCCTCCGTGGCATCCTGGCTCGGCTCGCCCTCTTACACAGGATCTTACTGTGCTAGACTGTCCCTAGCCACTCAACTCCCATCAGAACATTCTTGTCTTATGTCCCATTCCCTAAGAACATGAGTCTTAAAATTAAGAAGCACAGAGAATAGAACACTGGACCGGGAGTCAGGAAGATCTGAGTTCAAATCCAGGCCTTTGCCAACTCTGCAACATTGAGCAAGTCCCTTGCCCATTCTCAGCCTCAGTTTCCTCAACTGTATAATGGGGGTAATAACGGTACCTACCTCCCAGTGTTGTGTCATATGAAATATGGTCAAGGACTTAGCGCAGTGCTTGGCACACAGCAGGCGTTATATCAAGGTTAGTTATTGCTTGGAGTTATGGTATATCTATGACTTTGAATGTGTCCAATTTCCAGATTTTAACAACCAACAATTATCTTGTGTTTTCCTCACCGTGGGCCTTTCCCCTCAATAGAGTAAAGCACAGAGACTATTTCTTCTTGTGGAGGAACCAGGTGGGAAGGGGAAGTTGTTTACCCCAGAGTATTGCAGGACTGCCAAGCGCTGTTAGCGCTGTGTACATTTGGCAGCCTAGAACAAAGCTTTGATCACCCGCCCTTAGGTTCGGCTCTGAAAGAAGGTCCAGGAGTTAGGAACAAGCGGGGTTCAGACATACCTGGGTGACTCCAGGTCAGCTCCTTCCTCTTGTTCTCCCCCAGTTTCTCCAGTTAATAAATTGGGAATGATCTTTGTGGTGGCCATACCTTACAACAGTGTTCTTTGTCAGCTCATGGTGCCAGAGACCCTGTTTGTCTTCAGAATGAAATAGGTCATGGAGAAAGCAAAGAGTGGGTCATACAGCTCACAATCATTTATTTAGTGCTTATGATATGCCAAGAACTGAGCTAAGGACATAAAGAGTGGGAAAAAACAAAAAAGAAAAAAAAGGAATCCATACCCTCAAGAAGCTCACATTCTAATGGGGAAGAGAAATGTGGAAATAACTGGGTACATATAACATAGACACTGAGAATATGGAAGCTAATCTGAGAAAGGTCGGTACTAGATAGGGGAAAGGGAAAGGGCCCCTGCCAGAAAGTGGGGGGGGAAGGATCCGAGCTGAGTAATGAAGGAGGAAAGCTGAGAGAATGGGGGTGAGGAAGGAGAACAACCTATTTTAAAAAAAAACAAACAAGAATTTGATGATCCTTGGGAGAGAAAAATAGATGTAGGAGACAGGTACTAAAAAGGAAGAAAGGGAGGGAAGGGAGGAGAGATCAGAAAGAGGCCCTTTTTGTGTTTCTGTTGTCCCCATCACCACCAGAAGAGTAGGAAAATGACAAAGACTTTGTGCATGGCAGTATCATTCTAGACGTGCCCCCAACCATTGCCCCAGAGGAGGAAAGAAGAGGACAGTGTTGGCTAGCTCTTGTGTGGTCTTAGAAGTGGGGCGCATCAGGCTTCCAAAGGAAGATATTTACCAGCCCCAGACCATGGAGCCTAGATGCAATGCAGACAACCCTGTTAAAGAGGGCTAACGATGCTGCTGGTGACAAGGCTGGCTGCTGTGCCTGTGTCTATGTTTCCCCAGCTGCTTCAAAAGGAACATATCAATTCCGAGAATGAGAGGTCAGCCCTCACTGCATGGGCTCCAGAAGGCGTGTCCCGTAAATAAGGCTTCAAGAAAAGTCACATCATTCAATTAATTTCAGCCTGTGCACTGGCAAGGCAGAGGGGCCTGCGCTAATCAATAGCAAGCATTCACACAACTAACATAAAGCACATTTCATACAAAGCCCAACATTTTTCTCCTTGTCATAGAGAATTATCTTAATTATTGTTTCAAGGAGCGGCCTTATATAGCATCATCTAGTAGTCCAAAATGCTGCTCAGAAACTCATCACTGGAATAATTTATGGTTTTTCTTTCTAACATCTTGGACTTGTTTGATATGCTTGCCATTTCTGGCTGACAGGGAGGTCGATTAAATCACATTTATATTGTAAACGTATGCATTGCTTTTTACCCAAGGCGCTGGATGAAGAGATACAGGGGCCTCCAGGGAGTGGGAAGCCAATCCACTTTCATATTGCAAATTTCTGCTGTTGGGAAGAAATGAATGGTTGCCAGGGAGAGCTGGGAATTACTTGAGGATGCAAAATGTTATTTTAGAATCCTTTTGAGAGAGGTTTCCCCCACATCCTCCCCCCACCATTTTCACATCTCATGCTGTCTATGTTCACCCCAATCAGAATGTGTGTGAGAACACTGCAAGAATGTACTTAGCTAACATCTTTTGGCCTATCTCTCTGAAGGAGGCCCTTACTCTGCCCAGCAGAAAGCGAGGTGCTTCTTTACTTTGGGGAAAGGGGAACACTAGGGCCATGCAAAAATTGTAGACAATTTCCAAGGCGCCATGACTTCCTATCAGGCCCAAAAAGAGTAAGTTGGTAAAGATTGCAAACTGTCCTTCCTTCCTTCCTTCTTTCCTTCCCTCATTCTTCCTCTTCTCCTTCCTTCCTTTTTTTCCCTTTCTTCCTCTTCTCCTTCCTTTTTTCCATATTTTCTTCTTTCTCTTTTTCTTCCTTCCTTTTCTCCTTTCTTCCTTTGTTCCTTCCTTTCCTCTTGCCTTATTTCCTTCCTTGTTCTCTTCCTTCCTGCCTTCCTTTTCTTTTTTGGTCTTTTTTTTTTTAATTAAAAGAAAATGTTAGAAATAGAGGGTAAAGGTCGCTACCAGGGGCCCTGGAAAAATGAGACAGCACTATTATTAACCTAACCGAACTAATTAGGAAACATTCAGGTTTTATAAATTATGCAAGACACTCAATTTATACTTTTTCAAATTCCTACCATAACACAGATAATTAGGGAACATTTACAGTAACAGTGTAACCTAATCAAGAAACCCTTTCATTAGCATGAAATCTTCCAGACGAATGCCAGGGCGCTGGTGAGCCCAGGCAAACAGAATTATTGTGACTTGGGGAGGTGCTGGGGGAAACGGGAGTAAGCCTGGCTGAGAGAGCAAAGCTGAGGATAGAAGATGGGTCCCTTCCACATAGGTAACTGCCTTAGGGCAGACAATGGCTAGACTAGATAAACAGCAGCCAGGCACACGGCTGTACAGGAAGCTTAGTGCAGATTTCTTGTAGCCACACACCAGAATGGCTTGCTAATTAAATGAAGTGGTCTCTGGGGTTATTGATGAAGCCTAATTTCTTGAGGGGAAATGATGAAGATGGCTCTGAAGAGCACAATCTGTATTTGTTTTTAATTAGTTTCATTACTTTCACATATAACTCCAAAGGGGTGCATGGTCTCCAACTTTCCTTATCCATCTTTGCCCCTGTGTTCCTTAAAAATGACAGCTAGAGACAAGCATGGCTGTTTCTATCAGGTATAATGTGAGCTGTCATAGAGCTGAATTTCTTTTGTCATAATTAGTCAAATAATCCAGCTTGGGGTCAAATCATTTGATTAGTCCCAGGGGTGACTTTTCACAAAGGTTTTGTGTGCTCTTTGTCTCTTGGTAGATTTTTAAAGAGAGAAGACCACGCCTGAGCTAATCTTTTCCTGTCTCCTAATGCCTCATCTTGGCATTGAAAGCCCTTCTCAGTCTGACTCCAAATTACCTTTCCAGTCTTAGCCTACTTTGCTCCCCTCTCTCATTCTGTGTGCCAGCCTGCTTTTTCTTCCCCAAACTGAGCCCCCATGCACAATCTGCCCTCCCCCCCTCCCCACTCCTGGGATGCAATTCCCCCTCCTTTCTGCCTCTTGTAATCCCTACGTGTCTTTAAAGTTCAAGGCTGGGCAAAAAGCTTTTCTTGAAACCCTGCCCCCCCTCCCCTCCCGCTCCACTTATTAGTGCTCTGTCCCTCCCGAAATCATCACTATCCACATAGCCATTTACAGATTACATCTACCCCAGCAGAACAGACTCCTTAAAGGCAGACACTGGTCTTTGTTCTGTCCCTTACTTAACATAGTTCATCGCATACAGTAGGGCACTTAATGAATGTTTGTTTGATTAGATTGGATTGGCCACATTGTTCTCGGAGACAAAAAGTATTGGACTGAAATCTCCAGTATGTCCGTTTATTACCTGGGTGAGTCTGGGCAAGCAATTATGTCTCTACAAGCCTCAGTTTCTTCACTAAGAAAATCAAAATAGTAACTTGCCCTGATTAGTTCATAATGTCGTTATGAAGGTTGTTAAATGTCACTGCATAGCACTCTACTCAAGAAACTCAAGAGGAGTGTAATGGTGTGGGGGCAAGATTCTAACAAATGAAGCACAGACCCAAGGGGTATTTCAGAGCTAGTCACGGCGATTACCTTTGCTAGAACCATATAAAGCAGGAGCATAAATTACTCCACGTTTGACTCAATAGTGCGGGGGAATGCCTCTTCAGTTCTGGGCAATATTCTTCCACATCATTGCCCCTGTTTCCATATTCCCTGCAGTAATTGGCAGCCTGCATGCAGGCTGCTGAAAGAAGGATAGAGAAAACACCATTCTCATTATATTTTTGCAACTTAGTGGGAAATTTTTCTGAGTTGTGGTTGGATTGGGGTTTTTTGGTTCTTAATTTGGGTGGGTTTGGGGTTTTTTTGAGGAGGAGGAAGAGGGGGAGGAAGAGGAGGAGGAGGGAGGAAAATTCATGAAACAAATCAAGAAACTTTCCCCAAATCATGAATATTTCTCACTTAGATGTTAAACAAGGGAATCTGATCAATTCATTGAGCTTATAGGGAAGTGAATCTTTGCTTAAGACCTTTACTGAATCTTCCAGTGGATGATGTGGGCTTGTCTATTGTCCCCTTCTTGGGAGGATTGAGAATATCTCCTGGGACTAGGTCCAAATGTACACACAGGTAATTCATTGAAGAGAAATGATTAAATTTTTATATGAATTTTGTTGTTATTTCTTTTTCCCCCCAAGTGAAGACATAAGAGAAAATATATGTACAAATGAGATAGCATGTATAGTGTTTTACAGACCTTAAAGCACTATGTAAATATTAGCTATCATTATCATCATCGTTATTATAAAGTGGGAAGAAGAAGAGGGAAGTAATAAGATTGAGAAAAGAACAAGAAAGTAAAGAGTGACACGGAGGCATTTTTAATGCATAGCAGAGAACACAAGGCAGTCAAGAAGGAAAAGCAGATAAGAAGGACAGCTTTGAAAGTGACATGTTAAATTTACTACATAATTAAAGGAGAAATTAACCTGTTGGCAGTAGAGATTCACTTTCATGTATAATCCTCTTCTCTTGGTCTACTTTATAGTATACAGAAATGCATGTTTTATTTAGTGTTAGTTAAATTTAAAAATTTTTAGTGTTAATTTTTTTTAGAAGATGAGTGATTAATTCTACATCATTGAGGATGAATTGATTGTTTGAAAGGGTCATGGATAAAAGAGAAAACTCTTCTTTGTGCCAGATTTATAAAAGGGAGCCTTCCCCCACCTCCATCAAGTACAGTTGACTCTATCCAGATAAAAAGCCAAGCATAAATCAGAAAACAGAGATCTAAGATCCAACACAAAGCAGTTACCCATGCTCTCCTCCAGAGGCCTGGTCAATGACCTGAGTTTCTGGACTAGCCATAGAATTATGGATCTATAGGTAGAGGGGATTTGAGAAGTTTTCTAGTTTGGATCCCTCTTTTCACAAATAGGGAACTAAGACCCAAAGAAGTTACCTAGTTTCCCAAAGGATATCATCTCAGGGCCAATGAATGCCCTCCAGGTTTGGTATTCTTTCCACAACAGCTTGACATCTATGGGAGTTTGTAGGTTTTAGAACCGGAAGTGATTTCAAAGTTTATCTAGGTCAACCCTCTCCTTTTATAGCTGAGGAATCGGTCATGGAATCTGAGAGTTGGAAAAAGACCTCAGTGGCCATCTAATTCAACTCAATGTGGCTATATTTAAGTTTAATTAATTTTTAGTTTTTTAAAATTCAATGTTATTTTCAATTCCAAATTCTCTTTTTCTCTTCTCCCTCCCCCACCCATTTAGACAGTAAGAAAAACAAAACCCATTACAAATATGTACAGTCATGCAAGAGAAATTCCATATAATTCCACTCTTATCCAAAAAGGCATCTCTACTTTAACAAATCTCTAAACAGCCACCCAGCCTCTGCCTGAACACTTCCAGTAAGTGTGAACTCATTTTTCAGGCCAAGAAACTGAAGTTCTGAGAAGAAACGAGATGCAGGCAATTTCACAGAGCTGGTCAGTGGCAGAGTCAGAATTCTAACCCAGGTCTGACTCCAAACCTCTTTAGTCTATGCCACTCAGAATGTACCATATTCCCAACATTTTTTTCCATCCCTGTCTGTTATGGCTATTAGGGATGGCAGTGGGGGGAGAGAACAGAAATTTCTACAGAAGAAGCAAAAAAAGTCAGTAATATTAACGTCAATGATCCTTTATGATAGGGCATTTTATCCTGGACATAGTAAGGCACTTAACTTTAGACATGGGGTGGGTTGGGGAGTAGATTATATGAATTCACTGTCACCTGAAGAACAAGGATATAACTAGATGCTGGAGAGATAAGACACATCTTTGGAAGAAATCTCAGCCTTAGCTCTGATGCTCTTGAGGCTTTGGTGTGAAGAAAGATGATAAGATTGTGTGAGTGGCATTCAATGTACCAAATCAATGAAATGTTTCAAAGCATGTTTTCCAGGCTCTCATCTCTCTTCCAATTCTTCTTTGTGGCATACCCAGGGTGATTTTGTCTACTGGGTGACTTAATATAGAACAGAACTCATACACTAAGGTGGTAGGCATGCAGATCCACAGGGTTATCCCTTGAATAAAGGGAGTAGCTGCCCTCTGAAGACCCAATGCTCAAAAGTGAGTTTAAGTTGGAAGAATAATTCAGAAGTACATAAATGTTCATTTTCTGGCCTCAACCACAGCATGGAAGTTATTTCCTGATCTGGCCCATGCTACCTCCTTCAGGATTGTATGTCATCCTTACTAAGGAAGTTACAGATCACCAGTTTCTTGTTGAGGCATTGCCCCTCTACCCCATAGACTAAGACCTGTCAGGAAGCACTCCCCCTTTCCTTTGGGAGGAGGATTGTGTTTGTCATTGTTACCATACATGTAAAGAATGTTTGATATTGTAAACCTTCTGAGAGTGGGATTCTGGAATATCACTGGAGGCAATTAAGTTCTCATCAACAAGAACACATGAAAGTGGGGCAAAGTGGTAACCTGAACTTGGAAATGTTTGATCCTTCATTAGGCTCAAAATATGTCAGTTCTCTCTCTCTACTGCAGTGAGATTAGAACCAGAGGGATCCTTTAGACAGAAAACAGGAACTTGGTGGGTGAGCCAATAGGAGTCATCTGTTACCACAATTAGGAAGGCAAAGCTATGGATCTGGGTGGCAATGAAGCAGCAGCTGCTGCCAATAACTCTGATGAGGGCACCAGTCTCTCTCTCTCTCTCTCTCTCTCTCTCTCTCTCTCTCTCTCTCTCTCTCTCTCTCT
>CM053589.1:161088086-161145368 GCA_028646515.1 Pseudochirops corinnae
GTATTGGTGGAATAAAGATAGTGGTAGAGAATAAAATAAAAGACTAGAAAGGTAGGAAGGGGCCATATTAAGATGAACTTGAAATTATAAAGGAGTCTATTTTTGATCCTGGAAGTAACAGGGAATCAATGAAACTACTGCAAGCAGTCAGGAAGAAACAATTTGAGTATTGTGGAAACACAATCAGGATAACACAAGACCTAGAAGCTTCTACACAAGAGATCAAAGGGCTTGGAATATGATATTCCAGAGGTCAGAGGAGCTAGGACTAAAACCAAGAATCATTTACGTGCAAAACTGAGTATAATGCTACAGGGGAAAATATGGTCATTCAATGAAATAGAGGATTTTCAAGCATTCTTGATAAAAAAAAAAAACAGAGTTTAACAGAAAATTTGACTTTCAAATACAACAAGCAAGAGAAGCAATAGAAGGTAAACAGGAAAAAGAAATCATAAGGAACTTATTAAAGTTGAACTATTTACATGGAAATATGATAATTGTAACTCATAAGACTTCTCAATATGAGGATAGTTGAAGGGAATATGTGTGTGTATGTGTGTGTATATGTTTGTATGTATATATGTATGTATAGGAGGGTGTATGTGTTTATAAATATATGTGAGTGTGGGCATATGTATGTCATAGAGGGCACAGGATGAGTTGAATATGAGGGGATGGTATCTAAAAAATAAAATTAAGAGGTGAGAGAGGAATTTATTGGGAGAAGGAGAAAGGGAGAGATAGTTTAGGCTGAATTATCTCATATAAAAGAGGCAAGAGAAAACTGTTACAATGGAGGGGAAGAGCAGGAAGGTGAAAGGGAATGGAACAACCTTATTCTCATTCAATTTGGCTTAAGGAGGGAATAACATACACACTCAACTGGGTATCTTACCCTACAAGAAAATAGGGGAGCAGGGGATAAAAGTGGGAAGGATAGAAGGGAGGGCAGATTAGGGAAGAGGGTAGTTAGAAGCAAACATTTTTGGAAAGGGATAGGATCAAAGGAGAAAATAGAATAAGTGGAGAGCAGGATAGGATGGAGGGAAATATGGTTAGTCTTTCACAATATAACTACTATGGAAATGATCTGGGTAACTACACAGCAACAACTTATACTGAATTGCTTATCTTCCCACTGGGGGTGGGTGAGAAGGGAAAAGAGAAAAAAATTTGGATCTCAAAGTTTTAAAAACAAATGTTTAAAAAAATTATTTGTCTTTTACATGCAACCGGGAAATAAGATATACAAGGTTCTGGGGTATAAAAATCCATCTTGCCCTACTAGAAAGTTAAGGGGGAGATGGGGGAGGACATAAGAGAGAACAGATCAGGGGAAGGGGTATTCAGTGGGCCTGCTACTTTGGGGTGGTGGGTAAGGGAAAGACAGGGAGAAAAAATTGTAACTCAAAATCTTGTAGAAATGAATGTTGAAAACTAAAAATAAATAAATAAATTGGGAAAAAAATTTTCAAGTCATAGACAAATAATTTTTTTTAAAAGCAAGATAAATGAGGTCCAATCTGGCCCTATGCATCCCTAGAATCATAATAAACCCACTTCCTCCATATCCAAATGAGATAATAATCCTAAAGCACTTAGCACTGTGCCTGGCACACAGTAAGCACCATGTAAATATTACTTATTATTATTCATCTCTTTTAACAAAATAACAAAAAAACAAAATTTTAACAAAAACTCCATAAAAGGAAGATATCTATTGTTTTTTCATAACACTCCAGTAAGATAAGATCACATTTTTATTAAATTAACCTTGATATTTTGAACACTCCACAATTTCATCAGCATGGATCCACCTTCCATGGACACAAGCTGTGCCTTTTCCCCACCTAATCCATTTCAAGAATATTGAATGTGCCAGGTAGAACATCTGGTTGTGAATTCAAGCTCTGGGATGAGCTACATAATTTTGTGCAAGTGACTTGACCTCTCAGCCACAGTTTCCTTACCTGTAGAATGAAAATAATCCTGCTTACACTATCTACCTCACTAAATTATGTTGTTCATTATTTTCTGTTGTATCCTCATCTGTAGAATAAGAATATTATTGCTTATACTATCACTGAACTCTGAGGGGAGAGTTTTAGAGATTACAAAGTGCCACATCACTGTGATTTCTTAGTAAATGCTGCATGAGAATAGATTTCTGGAGCTAGAAGAAGAACAGAGCTAGAGAGGACCTAGAAGGTCATTTAGTATAGCCTGCTCACTTTATGGAGGAAGAGATTGAGACCTAGAGCAGGTAAGTTACCCGAGGTCACACAGAGAGGTAGTTGCAAAACCAAGATTCAAATCCAGCTCTTCTGATTGAATTTTTAGTGAGTTTTCCATTGTACCTCTCCACAGTTCCAAAGGTTTCTTGTATTTAAAGGGATTATTCCAGAGAACCCAATCAACTTGATGAGGTTATAGGGTGATGAATCTCTGTTTGGGACTTTAATCGAGTCTCCTTATGTATGGGTGAGCATGCGACATCACACCATTTTGAGAGGACAGAGGCTATTTTTTGAGCATTGGTCTGGTCTATCTACTCCTCAATGAGAATAAGTGACTAAATCTCACCCATGTATGAATATATTACAACAATTTTTTTCTTATAACACTGGTAATTTTTTTTGTCTAAACCTGTGAATTCATTAGGATAAGGGACTTCCTGGTACAGAAATTCCCTCTACCCAAGGAGATCAGCAATAATGTTCCAACTTACTTTCTTAGAAAGTTGCCTAAGACACAGAGAGTTTAAATGACCTCCTCAGAGTCATACAGAAGCAGGAAACCTAGGTGTTCCTGACTCCTAGGCCATATTGGAAGTATCATTATCCTGTTTTTACAAATGAGGAAACTGAGGCTCAGAGACTTTGCAGCTAGTAAGTGGCAAAGCTAGAAATCAAAGATAGAAAATGGGCATGAAAAAGTTAAACCCCCTTTTTTTTGCTTTGCAAATAGAGTTGATTCAACAAGGGATAAGAATCCTCACAGCTACTTCGCATACTGATTTTCAATGGTGAAATTCCATGGAAACAAAAAATTCTGTTCTCATTGAGATCCCTTCTCAAGACAAATTTGGGCAACATCAAAACATTTTGGCATCCTTAGGTTTAAGGTAAGAGACAGCTTCTGGGATCTAATTGCTCTCAGTCAAGAATTGTAGCTAACATGCTATTAAATATGTAAATAATGCAAAAGCCAGAAAGAAAATTAATATTTCATATATAATGAAGTTAAGATTAATTCTCCTGTGTCTAATTTTCTGTTTTTAAATACATAATGCACTGAGGAATCTAAAATGATTCGTGTTGTTTTACATTGGTTAAAGACATTCTTGATTTCTCTGAAATGGTCTCCCAAATGATTTAACCTGATTATTATTACAAATAGAATCTTAAAAAATAATACTAATTCTGGTGTTAAACAAGAAGGATAATCTAGGCACTACTTGCTGGTAGGTCCCCTTTAAAGGGAAGAAAAGCTAAGAGATATGACTTGAGACCAACCTAGATCACAGTGCAGGCTAGAGATTCCTTCGGGTACAGGGGGAGACATGATCTGAATACTGACAATACTTCAGAGTAACAATGGACAGGTGTGCAGTGACTTATAGGACAACATTCAAAGGTGAGATAAAGTTGAAAATTTCTAGACCCTCTATAGTTTGGATCCAGTCTCACCTCTCTCCACTCCCCTGTGTAAATACCCTTTGACCCCTCCAGAGGAGTCTATGTACCATTCCCCAAGCATACTTTGTCTACTTCTTCATGTTTCCCCTGTCTACAATGTCCTTCCCTTCCTTTTCTATCCACCAAGAACTGACCCATCCTTCTAGTACCAGTCTTCCCTCCCTTCTCCACTCCTTCTCTGAAATCTATTTTTTTTTTTTTGTCAGACAGGTCTGGTGAATCCTTGTGACTTTTAACTGGAAGTTTACCATTTGATGAGACCTCTTTTAATGCCCCCCACATGGAGCCCCACTTGAAAACTTGGCTAAGGCATTGGCAGGAAACACTGGGGCTTTTATTGAACTGAAAGTTCAATATGAGTCAATAGTATATCATGGCAGCCAAAAATGCTAATCTCATCCTAGATTTCATTAGGAAAGCCAAAGTGTCTGGAATGAGGGAGGTGAGAGTCCCGCTGAATTCTCTTCTGGACATGTCCCAGCTAGACTATTGTGGTGGGTTCTAGGGGCCAAGTTTTAGGAAGCCTGTTGACATGTTGGAACCTACACAGAGTAAAGTGACCAGAAGAACAGTGGGAATATGCTATAGACCAGGGGTTCTTAACCTGGGTTTGGGGATAGATTTCACAGGGACCAGGAAGTTGGATGGGAAAAAAATAAATCACATTGACTTTCATTAACCTCCAATGGAAATTTAACCTATTCTTCACTTATTTAAACACATCATTCTGAGAAGGCTACCATAGTCTTCACCAGGTTACCAAAAGGGTTTGTGACACATAAAAGGTTAGGAATCCCTATCACAGGATGGATCTATTTAAAAAATGAGAGATGTTTAACCTAAAGAAGAAAAGATGCTGGAGGCAGATATTTAAGATTTATCACTGACATTGATATGGCCTTTTAAAGCTTGCAAAACTCTTCGCATACATTATCTCATTTAAGCTTCAAAATAATCCTGTGATATAAGAACTGCAGGTCTTATGATCTCCTTTTAACAGGTGAGGAAACTGAGGCTCCAAGATGGAAAATGATTGGCCCATAGTCATACACAGTAAATATTAAAGGCAGGATTTGAAATCAAGTCTTCCTGATTCCAAGACTAATATTCCATCTACTTAGCTATGCCATCTTTGAATGATGAACAGATGAATGAGTAAATGATTTCTTAGAACATTTTATTAAGCTCTTATTATGTACCAAGCTATGCACTTAGGAGTCAAATACAGAAGTGAGATATCCCTCAAAGAGATTATATTCTAAGTGGGGGCCACAACACATAGGGAAGTGATGGCCAGAAAAGGGAGTTTTGGTCTGGAGAGTCACAGGGATGGTGAGTTTATCCTGAAACAAACAAATGTGTGTGTACATATATGTATATACATACATGCATGCATGCATGCATCCATACATACATATATCATGGAAGAACAGCCTAGTAGTAAAGGTCAATTAGCCATTGAATTATTCCCTCCAATCTTCTGAATTTGGAAAGCCTATGACCCTTTCAGTCAGTGGTTCCTTCCAATATTTTCACAGCTGCAGAATGCTATTCCCCATAATCCAACAGTCTAGGGATGGTCTAGCCAAGACCAAGAATATTGTAGAAGCTTGTGCCTTTCCTAATGCATTAGGCTAAGATCATATTAGCTTTAGTGGCTGCCATATCACATTGCTGACTCACATTAAATTTGTGGATCCCTCAAGCCCCCAGATTTTTTCTGGGTTCCCTATCTAGTCAGGAATAACCATCTCACAGTTAATCTCAAAAATCTGGTTTTTGTACTTTCAGGGTGTATTTGGTGTCTGCTGTAAGAAGGTCTTCTGAATAACTGCTCTTTCAATTCACCTGGAATAAATTTTTCCCTGCCCTGGGTAAGCAGAAATGGCACAGTTTGTAGAATGGATTGATTTCAGCATTCTTTTCTAAGGAGAAAAGCTGAGGTTTATTTCACAACCAGAAGACTGTGGATTTTAGAGGTCTAGGTTGCAAAATCTTAATCTACAAGACTGATCTTGCACATAGATAATTTGGGACTCCCTACATAGTAGGGTATCCATCAGAGGAATCTAGAAGGTCCCCTTCTCCCCATCCCCCTAAAAATCTCCCTCCCCACTCAAGCCTCCAGTGTCTGAGATTGTACAATTAAATTTTGTTCCTTTTGGCTAAGAGGAAAGTCAGGGCCTTGTCCCCTGTTAAAATACAAATGATATCAATAAGGACGGCATTGTTTCTGCACTAATTGTTGCTGTTTGTCTTTCATTTTGGAAGAGGACCAATGGCACCAGGAAGTGATGTCATGACTTACAAGTGAATTGGATGTAAGGGAGGCAAAGTTACTGTCTGCACTAGTAAGTAACCTAATAAATGCATGTTGATTTATATGGCGCTCTGTGGTTTCAAACACAACCACTCAGTGATGTTAAACATATAAATATCCTTACCCCCATTTTGCAGATGTGAAAACTGAGTTTCAGGATGTTTAAGAGACATGCCCAGGGTCCCATGACTAGCATCAGGGAGGAAGAAGAAGGAATAATTTAAGCCCAAACTTCAATCACTTCATGGTTTTCTGTGGGCCCCCACTACTCATCTAATTTCAGATAAAACTTCTTGGATACAGGGAGCACACAGCATGCAAAAAACAATTGTGATTCTAAGTAACTATCTAGAAGAATATCACAGAACAAGACATCACAATTCTTCACAATCTGTGTGACCTCGAGCAACTCCCCTAACTTCTCTTGGCCTCAGTTTCCTTATCTGTATAATGAGAGGTTTGGACTAGGTATTTTCTAAGGTTCCTTCCAGTCTAACATCCATGAACCTGTGGACATATTGAATTTCGATGGTCATGGAATCATATGTCTAGGAGGGACATCAAAAAATTATCATATCTGGCTCAGTCATCCAATAAACATTTACAAAGCATGTTTCAGGACACTGCTAAATGCTAGGGACACAAAATTAAGCAAAAACCAGTCCTTACTCTTGGGAAGTTCACAATCTAATTGGGGAGAAAACAAGCAAATATAGACAGAGTAGTTATATACAAGATAAAGAGGAAATACAGCTGAGGGAAGGCACTTGAACTAAGACAGATTGGGAACGGTTTCCTGTAGAAGGTGGGATTGCATCTGGGACTTGAAGAGGCCAGGAAGCAGAGATGAAGAGGGAGAGCATTCCAGGCATGGGAGTCAAGCAGAGAGACTACCTGGAGTCAGGAAATGGAGTCTCTTCTGTGGGGAAGAGTAAAAAGCCAGTCTAGGAAGATTAGAAAGGTGGAGGAGGGGTGAAGGTTATGAAGGTCTTTCAATGCCAAACAGAGGTTAAGCTAAGCCACTAAGCTTTAAACCAGGGGTAGGGACCCTGCAGCCTCAAGGCCACATGTGACCTTCTGGGTCCTCAAGTGTGACCCTGTGACTGAATCCAAACTTCACAGAGCAAATCCACTTAATAAAAGGATTCGTTCTGTAAAACTTGGACTCAGTCAAAAGGCCACTCCCAAGGACCTAGAAGGTGACATGTGACCTCCAGGCAACAGGGTCCCCACCCCTGCTTTAGATAGCTGAGGTAATATTATTCCCATTGGCTAGGTGGTCCACCTGAGGCTTACAAAGACCTCTCCTCACAATACTGCTTCAGGGTTCTGTGCTGAGACTGAACTGTACTACTAGAAGAGGAAAGAGAAGGCTCACCTAAGGATAACTAGAGGCATCACATTCTTCCCTGTTGTCTACAGTGTAGCAGAACCTTTCATCTACTAACTGTTCTCAGGGGCAAGACCATCCACATCTCCCTTTCATGATGATTCAATCTCACCTTCCAGCTGGAAAAAACAAAAACAAAAAACTACATTCCCCAGTGGCCTCTGCTGCCAATACATGTTACACATGTAAGAGGTAAAGACAGGAAGCTATCCCAATCACATTCTATCTTATGCCATACTTATTTGAGAACATGTCATAATCTCCCTTATTAGGCTGTAAGCCCCTTGAGGGCAGGTAATCCACTTTATCTTTGTGATCCTGGTGCTTAGCACAGTGACATCATAGGTGTTCAATACACGGATGCTGAATGGAATTGAAGGTCTTTTTTGTTTTCTAACCTTCCCATTGTCACAGTAACTTTTCCACATCCTTCCTCCCAACAACCCATCTTTCTCTGAATATTTTGGGGATATTGTAAATATGGTCCTTTTGGACTCTCACTCCTCTCCCTTTTCTAGCATTTAATACAGATGTCTCCATTCTCTGTTTTGTTTTTTTCTTAATGACCAACTTCTGTGTTAACTATACCAATAAATACTATTTTTTAAAAGAACCAAATTCTGCCACAATAGTCCTTATTTCTTCTCTCCCAAACTGGAAATGTCAACATCATTTAAGGAGCTTTTCCCTAGATTTGCGATTCATACCCCTGGAAAATCATGGTCTGGCTTGTCAAAGAACCAATTCTCTCCAATTGAGTTAAATACATCAGTGACATATGCAGATAGAGTTTCACTAAGTCATCATTTAAATGTCAGTTTCATGGGGGCCCCCCCTCCCAACACCACACACACACACACACACACACACACACACACACACACACACCCTCCCAAAGCTACCACCTTTCAGAAATGTGATGAGAGCCCTGGAACTTTCAAATCAGAGAAAATTCTAGCAGTTCCTGTTTTTATATTCGCCAACATTAGTAATAACTGGATGGGAGGCTCTGATGAGTCAATTGCATTTGGAAAGCAAATAGCTCACCCACATAAGGTCAGTTAACTCTTCCTAAGCCCTGAGAAGCATATGACTATTCAAACCTCCTCCACAGCCCCATAAATCCTTTCTCTCAGTCAATAGGAGGCATTCAGAGACACCTATGATTTTCCTTCTTACTCCATGTCAAATAAATCACAAATTCCTGATAATTCTTTTTTGATAATATCTCTGCACCCATTCCTTCATTTCCATTCCCACTACAAACACTCCAGTGTGGGGCTTTATCAGCTCATACCCACACTCTAAAAACTGATCTCTCTGACTCCAGTGTATCACCCCCTGGTCTTTAAATCCATAATGCCCTCTGCTGCCAAGCTGGTTTTCTAACACACCATTTTCATGTCACTTTTTTCATAGAAACCTTCAACGACTTCCCATTTGTCAGAATAAATCTAAATTCCTCAGCATGACATTTAAGACCATCATTTCCTTCTCAGTCTGTCTCCAGTCTTTTCTCCCATTGGTCCCCCACATGAACTTTCTAATCCAACCGAATAGTTCTATTTAATTAGCCTCAAACACAGCTTTCTCTTTCTTGACTTTTTTGTGCTGTTCCCTTCAAGCTAAGATGCCTTCTCTTCCCATCCCTTAAGGGCTTCCTCAACCCCATCTCTTGTGACTTTGTCTAGATATTGCAACAAAGAGAGATCTCCAATTCCAACTCTCTCCTCCTATATTACTTAGTATCTATAGCCAACATTTGAATCCTCTGGATATGTCATTTCCCAAGGTTAACAGATTAAATCAGGCTTGATCATTTGCCCATATATAGGTCTGGTCTTATTCATAAGCAGAGTAACTGGACACATACGTGGTATGACTTCATGGGAATGTCTCCCTGCTCCCCAAAATACCTCCTCCATCTGCTCACTGATGCCTAAAATCTAATTTCTTAATATATGGCTTTAATTTACATCATTGTACCATATTTTTTTATATATGTAAATTTCATCTCTTTGACAAAATTATGAACTCCTTGAGGGTAATGAACATCTTACACTTCCCAGTATTCCTCACTGCAATATGCCCAAGGAAGGTCATGTCATAAGGACTCAATAACAACTGACTTGGTTATTGTTCTCTCAGGGGGAAAGACTCACTGTTGAATCATAAAGATATTTATTTTGATGGAAATTGAATGATAGCTTTCTGAAACCTTTGAGAGAGAAATATTATATAAGATTCCTCTCTCCTTTCAATAACCACATATTAAGTGCCTACTGTGTACAGAACAAGGTGCTAGAGGCTGTGACTATGAACACTGTAAAATCAGTAATTATATAGCACAACAAATTACAATAGTATAAATGAGTCACAAAGTAGCAATTTTGGTCTAAGAAAGGAAAGATTATTCCCAAGATAGGGAATCTCAGAGGTGGCATTTGAACTGGCCCCTGAGGAATAGCTCAAAAGGAGATAGTGAGGCTGATGTTTTTGCACAGTTCTGCTTCACTTAAATCCAATAACTCACTTGCAAGTCAAGACCTCACCCTCCTAGTGTCATTGGTCCTCTTCAAGAAGTAAGGGTGAATGAACAACAACAACATCTTATCAGGCAGTTCTGGGGGTAGGAAGAAATTGTAAGTATATAGAGAATGGGATTAGCAAAGGCATGGGAGTGATGAAGGTGGGGTAAACAACAGATTTACTTTTGTGAATAGACCATACCTCTTGTGTTAAAGGAATACAATACAAAAGTTAGTGATTTTGTTGATGGCAGATATGAGTAAAAAGTAAGGGATGCAAAACAAAGGATGGTGCCCAGCTGCTTTCACCTTGCTCTTTTGTTCTCACTCTCAGATTCATTGGCATTAAGAACCATTATATAAGGTCTCTTCACCCTATCTCCCACACAGCTCCATTTTGCTAGGTTGAGTCCCCAAAAATGGGATTGGGATTACATATTGAGCAATAGAGATCCAAAAAGAGTTAAGCATCATTTTCTACATCTAAATCAAATAGTTAGCTAGGGGCAAGGACACTAGGACCACAATAGGAGAAGGTAAAAAGAAGAGACTTATCCTTACCCTTTGGGCTTATGTAACATTTTTTTGGGCTGCCTGACTGAGGGTGGTAGATGATAGTGCTAAAGTCATACATTAAAAGAGCTTTCAAGCTCCTTTATTAGGGATAGATTTCTCAACCCCAGCAGATGATAGCAGGGAATAGAAGACATTCCCAAAGACACTAAAGAGCTACGGATCAGAAGATGGCAAGAGAAAGGAGCTTATAACCACGAGCCCAGTAGAAATGCCCATAGAAATTGGAAATATGACACAGAGTATAAATGACATGCACAAAGACAGCATCCCCACCAGGGGACAGAGCAATGACATCACCAAAGGACATCAGTAGTTTTGATTCAGCATTAGAGATGTGAGTTACCCCAGCCACACAAGTACCCTAGCCAGCTTTCTCTTTGTGTGCTTTCTCCACATATGTTCACTAATCACACACCTGTTCTATGACTGTGCTTTCCATGAATGGGCCCTGACTACACACACTTCTAACTTGTGTGTCCTTTCACTCCATAGGTAGTATGGAGAACTACAGGAGAATGTATGTGGGGGGGGGGGGGGTTTGTGTGTGTATATGTACGTATGTATGTGTATATATGTATGTGTGTATATGTACATTTCTGTGTATACACACACACACACACAAAGTGTTACCCCTTAAATGACTTTACTATTTGAATCAATGTCTTTTGCTTTGAAGCACTATATTTTGGTCTTATAGATAGACTTAGTGGGATTAGTGAAGGATCATTCTGATATTTCAAACAAGGTAGATTTCTATTAGTTCACATTGGGGAGGAAGTGAAGGTGCTATACTTAAGATACACAATTAAACATGTGAATGATGGCAGATATTCCAGTTTGTGTATCATACAGAAAAGAAAGAGCTAAAGTTGTAGAAATGTAGGATGCTATTAGTTACTCCACCCTGTGTTCAACAGTGGACTAAGGAGACTGGGCTTTACTCTACATTCAATTCAACAAGTATCTGCTAAATTCCTACCACTTCCAAGGCATTGTTATAGGGGCTGAAGATATAAAAAGAAAAAATGATATAGTCCCCGCCCTCAAAGAGTTTATAGTCCACCAAGGCAGCGAGGAAATAAAATGTGCACACAAAAAAGTAAATATAGAGCAATTTGAGAAGGGAAGGAGGACTAAGAAATGGGGAGTCAGGGAAGATTCCCACTTTATACAGATATTCAAACAGGGAACAAATGATCACTTGTCAGGTATGTTATAGTGAGAGCTCTTTTCAAGTATTAATTGGACTAGGGAGTTCCTAAGGTCCTTTCCAATATTTAAATTCTAGAATTCTTGGTAAACTGATTAAATCAAATTAGATAATATTTATACAGCATCTAGCACAGTAATCTATACATAGTAGGTGCTTCCCTTTCCCTTCCCTTAAAGTCCTATTAATTATCACAATGCCTTATATGTAATAGAAGTGTAATAAGTATTTGCTGAACTGAATTACGTAATAAAGTTAATTCCCTTCTTATGAATATAAACATAAAGTGAATACCCTCCTTCACTAGGTGTTCAATGCCTTTCCCAATCTGATACAGCATCCTGTTTTCTCTAGCCTTAACTCATGCTAGTTGTCTGTCTATGTTATATTTCAACCAAACTTGGCAGCTTGCCTTCATTCATACAAATAATTGTGTGTCTTGAATGTAGCAATGCAATCCCCTTTACGTATGGACCCCCCAAAAAGTTGCCCCAGGCTTGAAGCCTGGGTCGGCATCCAAGCAAAATCCTAGTTCATGAGCTTCCTTTTACAGAAAAGGTAGCCCCCAAGCTGAGCCTGGAAGGAAGAAAAGCACCTTGAGAGGCACTCCAAAGGAGGAAAGGGTGTACTCCAGACATAGAGAATGGTTTGCGTGAATGCAAAGAGCCAGGAAATGGAATGTCAAGTTCAGAGAACAGCTAATAGTCTGGGTTGGCTGGAATGTACAGTGCATGAAAGGAGGTCATGGGAAATCAACTTGCAAAGGTAGATTGGAGCCAGATCATGAAGGGCCAGAATCGTCAGTTTGAAAAGTTTCTATTTTGTACAAGAAGCAATAGACTTTTGGCAGGGGATTGACAGAGTCAGACCTGTAACTTAGAAACATTCTTTTGGTTGCTCTGTGAAGGACAGACTGGAGAAGGAAGAGGTAGAAAGCAAGAAGACCACTGAGTACATGATTGCATTGGTTCAGACAAGAGATCGAAAGGAACAAAATGAAGGCAGTGACCTTGTGAAGGAAGAAGAGGGAGCAGATGCAAGGGATGTTTTAGAGGAAGAATTTACAACACCCAGAAATTGATTAGATACAGGGAAAAGGAGAGAACAAAGAGTATGGGATGACTGAAATTATAAACCTAGAAGGATGACTGTCCTCCACAGAAATAAGGAAGTTGGAAGAGAGACAGAAATAGGGGGGAAAGTGATAAGTTCACAGAATCAAATAACCCTAAAATTTTCAGAATTGGAAAGAACATGAGCAGACCTCTAGTATGAACTATACCTGAAAAAGAATCTCCACTGTACTATAGCTGACAAGTGATCGTTGAACTTTACTTGAAGACTTCCAATGAAAGGGAACCCATTTCTTCCCAAGATGGCCCATCCTGTTATTGGATAGCTCCCACTGTTTTACCTTACATCAAGTCCAAATTTGCCTCTTTACAGTGTTTACCCATTACTCTGGCCTCAGGGGCCAAGTATTGGGCAGAAATAGATGTAGGTAGAAACATCAAAGTTCTGTTTGGGACAGCTTCAATTTGAGATGTTGACTGGACATTCATATAAAGATGTTCAGCAAATCGTTGGCAAAACAAGTCTAGAATTCCGAAAAGAGATAAGGATGGAACGTGTAGATTTGGCAGTTATTCCCAAAAAGGTGATGGTCGAATCCATGAGAGCTAGTGGTTTCATGAAAAGGGCAATGTCAATAGAAAAGAGAATGAACTACAAAACTTTGGCTGCCCTGATTATTTAATGGGTAGGAGATGGATAATAAGCAGACAAAGGAAACTAAGGAGTCAGACAGGTGGGAGGAGAACCAGGCGAGAGAGGGATCATGATGAGAAATATTCAGGAAGAAAAAGTGACTCGGATTTTCAAAACATTCTTGGAGATCAACGAGAATGAGAATTGAGAAAAAAGCATTTGGTTCAGCAATGAAAAACATCTTCAGGAACCTCGGAGAGAGAAGTATCAGTACGAGAGAGTCAGAAGTCAGACCACAAGGAGCTGAGAAGTGAGTGGGAAGTGAGATCATGGAGGCAGCAGAGTATCACAGAACCATAGAGCCAAGAGGCGGATCAGAGACCATCTAGTTCAACTCCCTGATGTTACAGATGAAGAAACTGAGTCCCAGGTAAGTTCAGTTTTGCTCAAAGCCACACAATAGCAGGGATATCAGGGAGCGTTATGGGTTTTTTAAGTTGGGAAGATCTGGTGTGTTTGTAGGCTATAGAAAAGGAACAAGGAGATAGGGAGAGATTGGAGATGAAAGAGAAATGGAATGATTGATGGAGCAAGCTTTCAGAACAAATGGAACAGGATGAGATCAAGGGTGACAGTTAAAAGAATGGCCTTGGTGAAGAGTAGAGCTATTGGAGCAAAGGAGGAAAGGGTAGATAAAATGATAAAGGAGTACAAATAAAGGCAAGGGGTAATTCACTGAAGATGGGATAGATTGTTTTTTAAATAAAGCAGGAGGGAGTCGTCTGAGAGACAGGAGCAGAAAGGTATCTTGGGGACTAGAGGAGAGAGGAATAAGTTTGGAAAAGCCACTACTAAAGGTAGAATAGAGATTCAATTAGGAAAGAATAAAACGATTGCCATGCAACAGGAAGGATGAAGCTGAGTTTAATAAATATGAATTTCCAGGAGAACCAGTTGGCACAGTTGCATGACATTTTTTAGGACAGTCAAGTAAGAGGAGAAAAAGCAAATTCTGGGAATAAACCAAGTTTAAGGACAGGAATGGAGCAAGGACAAGAAAATGAGAAATTCAAGGGTAAAGGGAGGTGTGGAGGTGAAATGGTCAACTCCAAAGTCTATTAAGGGAGGGAAATAAAGTCAGATGGGGAATGATGGGCAAAGAGAAGAGATAGAGGGAGAGGAGGTCACATTGAGGCTAAAGAACAGGCTTAAGGGTTGTAAGGCAATAAACATGAAGAGAAAAGACATTGTGGTCAGAGATGGGAACTTGAGAGTTCAAGAATGTGGAGATAGAATATTTTGTGCTGATGGTATAGTCTAAGTTGTGACCCCTCCTGTGGACAACTGAGATACATTAGAGCTGGGTGTTGAGAAGGTTGATTGGTTATCCAGTTGATGTGAACAAAGGATGGCAAGATTGACTGTAATGGTTGTTGGGCAGAGGAGGTGGGAAAATAAGCCATTAATCCAGGCTGCACATCAATAGGATGGTCACCTCAGTTTTCTGTCTGCCTACAATCTAATATTTGGAAGGGGTAGAATTCAGGATGGTTCAGCAGTAGAGACTTCCAATCTCAGACAACACAAGGTCATCTTCTTGGTCTGTTCCTTTCCACCAAAAAGGACTAGGCATTGGAGAGACCTTTGCAGCAACTTCTCACTTCAACAGCTATAGCTTCACTTACCTAGACCTGTGGCAATTACAAAGGTCTTAAAGTACCATTTCCTGTAGATTCATATTCCTTCATTTGGCATTTAAAGTCCCTTACGATTTGCCTTTAATCTCACTTTCCAGGATCATTCCCACATTCCTCCCCCTCAAACATTCTACATTCCAGGCAAATTGGCCTATTTGCTGTTACCTGTATGTGACTATCTATCTTCTGCCTCTAAGCTTTTATGACAGTGGCACCCCAGCCCTAAAATGTCCTCCCTTTTCGCCTCTGCCTGACAGAATTTTTAACTACCTCCAAAAGCCACCTCCTTCAAATTCCTTTCTCCATGTGTTAGCGCTTTCCCTTCACGTACTGCAAAATGAAGTTATATCTACCTTATGCATGTTTTCTACTTGTGCTCTACATCTACCTTGTTTCATGCTCCCTTCTACCCATAGTTTCTTGCTAGGCAGAGGCTACTTCATCTTTTCTCAGCAGCTCTAATGCCTAGCATACAGCAGGGACAGAGATTGAAACTATGATTTCCCTGCTATAGGGAACTCTCAAGTGAGAAAAATCCTTCTACCAATAATAATGTTTCCTCTGAAATTTTCAGTCTATAAGAGTTGCCTAAAAGACAAAGAGGTTAGGTGACTCACCCACTCATCACAGCAAATATGAGTTACAGAAAGGTCTTGAACTCAAGTCTCTCCACTCCACCATGATGCCTCTTAATAAACAATTGTTAAATTAAATGAAATTGCATTCTCAGGGATAAAGAGGGACAACAAAAAGTGACAGAGAATGGAGTAGTATTTTGCTATTCCACTGCAAGTATCAGCTTGTGTGGAGGAGCCTCCATCCCTGAAACAGGACTGGCACCCTCACCCTCCCAGCTGATGATGGAGCACAGAGTAGGTACATGAGCTGGGACATTGTTATCAATAAGCTTCTCTTCCCTCTTCCTCTTCACCCCCCTCCCACTGGAATGTTGGATTCTACCCTTGGGATGCTAGAAAGCTAAGATTTCATCTTATCTTTTCCATCTTCTAGCTCCACTTCAGCTATTTTCTGCCCCCATTAGACTATAAACTCCTTGAGGGCAGGGAATACCTTATTTGCTTGTATTTATATACAAATGTACCACAATTTCTATCACATTTCAAGCATTTAATCTCTGCTTTATCATCCATACATTCATTCTATAGTTGATGGTGAGAAACTGAAGAATGAGAGAATAATGTGATTAGAGTTACATTCAAGGAAAATTAATCAGATAGTGATATGAAGGATGGAATGGAGAAGGAGGGAACAGGAAGATTAGTTAATATGAAATGACTGCATCAGTCCAGTAAAGGTGGTGGGGGCAAGAAGTGTCCTCACAGTTTTTATTTGAAAGAAATCATTAATTGGCATGGAAGGAAGAATGAAAAGTAGAACAATTCTAAAACTACAGTCAACTCTTGATTTTTCCAACCTATGGTTCATTTGTCTCTAAGTTTTCATCTCAGGCTAACTTCTTTCAGCTAAGGCAAGGCAAACTCATTTTAATATTAGCTTCAGCCAAACAGAATTAGGCAGAGAAATCTTGTGTAAAATATTATATCCACACTTGGCCAACTCTTCACAGCATTGTGAAATAGAACACGTTTATCTTCAGTCCCCAGCTTCCTTCTTTACTCTTTGTTCCTTTCTCTGTGGTCCCCATTCATGTCTCCCACCCACCACTAAGGACACAGTTCTATGAGCTCCATAAAGGTTCTGACATCAGCCTTTTACACCTTAGTAACTTAGAGCAGTTCATACTATTTGTCCAATCCAAGGAACATGTGGACTTTCAAGCTTGATCAATTGCTATGAAACAAAAGAGATTAGGGCATCTGTGAATAAATGAGAGAGGTACTGGGGGAGGACCTCCAGAGGGGTATTTCCAGCACTCATAAAATCATACCAATTAGGTGACTTCATAATCTTCCCATGGGTAAGATTGACCCCATACATACATACATACATACATATATACATACAAATGATACATACATTTGATCATACCTCATTAACTGATATTACTGGTGAATGAAATGTCCTAAGTAAGCCAGTTTTCTTTAGGCCTCCAAATTTTTTTTCTTGATGACCTCGAACCACCATAATACACATTATGGTACTGTTCTGTAATTCAAGAATGTTCTGAAGGCCAATAAAAGTGTCTGGGGCCATCTTGCCCTAACCTTAATTGGCACCAGATTATATAGTGATGGGGAATTTAAAAGACACATTATTACTTATCAATTCCCATTCTGCAAGAGATTAGGACTCTAGTCCAGGTCCCAACATTAACTAGTTACATGGCCTTAGATGAGTCATTCACCTCTTTTTATCTGATTTCTCAGGAGGTTGGACCAAAGAGTTAAGGCAGGACCTTCCATGTGTCATCTATTCTATGATTCAAAACTTGCCCTTGGCTTCCTTGGCCTGTTCTGACTGATGAATATAATGATTTAGAATTAAAACAAGGTTATAAGGGGAACTAGATAATGAAGTTTGCTAGACTTGAATGTGACATTAAAGTCGGTGATTTAGGTCATTAGGTCTGAGATCACCTTCACAACTCTCCTACTACGAAAGTGCTTGAGCTTTATGACAGATGTTTCCAGAGGCATTTTGGTTTAGTTCCATGGTGTTCTAGGTGGCAGAATGTGTGGATATGTGTCTCTGTGTTTGTGTGTCTCTGTGTGTGGGTAGCACACTCACATTGGAGAGAAGGCAGCAGAGTTGGATGCATAATTCATACTTAAGTCAGCTACAGGGGGGGTGGGGGTGGGAGGTCCAACAGTCAAACAAGTGGACTATAGCTGAATATAAAATTCCAAAGTCATATTTAAATGATTTGAGAATTATCTATTACTTTGAATCACTTGTGCTTCAATGAACATCACATATTAAGTTTACATTAAGTATGTTTGTCATTATTTTGTTAAAAAGCTAAGAATTTAGTCCCTTTGGGCAATATCCCTTTGACAATCTCCTGGCCCCAACCCCCACAGTCTTCACATTTCTAAATTTGACATCAAATAAATAGATTTGATATATCTGAGAAAGTTATCTTCCTTTACCTATAAAATACATGGGTACAGGAGGAAGAGTGATCAGACCTGGATTTCAACTCTGCTACTTTCTCCCAGAATCCTCTTAGGCAGGTCACTTCCATCTATCTTCTGGGCCTCAGTCTTCTTTCTTTTAAAATAAGGAACTTGGACTATGAAGTCCTGAATTCCTCCTTTATAATTATGTTTCTTCATCCTCTTTAGAAACCTGGTCTCAAAATCCCTCTTCTCCCAAGTTGAAGCCAACGTGCCTTGCTTCTTAGGTCTTCCATGCCACCCTTTTCTGTCAAAAGTAGAGTGAAGACTTGAAAATTCCATACTACTCATTGTAAATTAAGACTTGAAAATTCCAGACTACATTCTCATCTTAAATACCAATATGTAATAATAATGAGGATGATGATAACTATCATTTGTACAGAACTTAGAGGTTTGCAAAAAGCATTGACAAATAATATCTCATTTGATTCTCACAACAGCCCTGGGAGGTAGGTGTTATCATTAGCTCCATTTTACAGATGGGGAAATTGAAGCAAACAGAGGTTAAGTGACTAGCCCAAGATCACAAAGCTAGGAAGTAACTGAGGCTGGATTTGAACTGAGGTCTTCTTGACTTCAGGCTGGGCATTCTATCCATTGTACCACTTAGCTGCCTCAGTCCATAAAATGGGGGTTATGGGAGAGAAAAAGGGGAGAGAAGGAGAGAACTGTGTGATTAGAAGAAGAGGTTGTTGGAGTTTCTAGATGTAGGGTCAGATATAGATGACCAGCATAAAGCAGAATTTCTATTTTCTCTTTCTCTGCACTCATGCAAACAGATGAGAAATTCGATGAGCTCTCTGGGTACCACTCCCTCAGCCTGGTCTGGCTTGGCCTGGCCAGCCATTCCTGGCCCCAAACTTGAGTGCTATGAGTTGATGCAGCAAGAATTTATTTTTCAACCACTTCTTCCTGAGAATCATACCCAGCCCGGGCTCAGACTTAAGTGGCAGAGGGGATTCAGCCAACCAGCTGCAAACAAGAGAACTGGCAGCCCCAGAGCTCACTGAGCCAGGGCCCCAGAGCACCCTGTGTGCCAAGGGAGGAAGACCAGGAAATAGTGTCCACAGGAGGGATGGGGGCCCTAGCCAGCACACAGGGTGTGTTCCATCTGCCATGGCTTCAGGGCCCCTCTCCTGGTCCCCATCCTGCATTTTGGGACAGACTTGAGGTTTCAATCAGAAATCTAATATGATTTGCCAAGCCTCAAAATATCCTAGGGGAAGAAGGGAATAGGAGAAGAGGATAGGTGAATAGTACATTATTGCTGATTTCTGCCAGAGTCACTTTTTTCTCTTTTGGAGATTCAGAAGATTTCCTCTCTCTCTACCCACCACCATACCCAAGTGGAAGAGTTTGGAGCAGTTCCCACGTTCTCTACCTGTTGCCTAATTGTGAACCCCTAGTTGCCTACATAATATGGTCAGGTTGAAATCTGTACCCCTAAAAGGAATATCCACATTTACAAGCTTACAGACCCATTAAAATCTCACATTGGGGTTAAAGAAATTAAATGTATAAAAAATAAGATCAAGGCAGCCTGATTCAACAGAAACTTATCTGAAAAAGCTGGGATCTAAGCAGATAGCAAACTCAATGAGAGTCAACATTGTGACATTGCCCCCAGTAAGAACCAAAGTAATCTTAGGCTGTAGTAAGCAAGGTATAGTGTCAAGAAGTAGAGAGGTAATGGCCAACTAGGTGGCGCAGTGAATAGAGCACTGGCCCTGGAGTCAGGAGGACCTGACTTCAAATCAGGCCTCAGACACTTAACACAAAAAACTAGCTGTGTGACCTTGGGCGAATCACTTAACCCCAATTGTCCTGCATTCCCCCCTCCAAAAAAAATTAAAAAAGAAGTAGAGAGGTGAAAGTCCCAATGTACTAGCTGACTACAGTTCAGACCCCATCTGGACTCTTAGAGTAGATGGTGTCAGTCAAGAATCATTAATTAAGCACCTACTACATGCAAGACACCACTGTGCTAAGTGCTGAGGGTATGAAGAAAGGTAAGAGACAGTCCCTGATCTCAAGGAGCTCACAACCTAATCAGGGAGACAATATATCTGAGCTGACCTCTATTACATACCCCCACTCTGTTAGTGGTATTTATGAAATATACAGAGCAAAGCAGTGTCCTATACATTGTTGGGGGGGGGGGGGGAGGTTCAGTCATTTCGGTCACATCTGATTCTTTGTGAGCCCATTTGGGGTTTTCTTGGCGGAAACACTGGAGTGGTTGGCCATTTCCTTTTTCAGCTTACTTTACAGATGAGGAAACTGAGGCAAACAGGGTTAAGTGACTAGTCCAGGATCACACAGTAATTATGTGTCTGAGGTCAGATTTGATTGCAGGAAGATGAGTCTGACTTCAGGCCCATCACTCTATCTACTACACCACCTAGCTGCCCTGTGGAATGAGTAGCCTTACTAATAACTTAAATCGTGAGCCATCTGAAGCCACACTCTGGCCACTATCCTTGAATCCCCAAATGTCCTCCACTGCCTGATGTTTTTCCTCAGGCACTGAGCTTTCCTGCTTCCCTTCCCCCTTTCTATTGAGGTCTGAGTCCGAGTAAACTTCCTACTGGTTTGTTCACAAGGGAAGATTAAAGTTAGAACCTATTATATATGAGTAGACATAATGAGGGCCAAGTATACTCAGTGTGATAAAAAAAATAATAATACACCCCAAGTAATAAGCACACTGATCCTAAGCCTACCAAATCTCCCTGACTCTAAGCTATTTATCTCTCCAATACCCTGAAGGGACATGGGTCAGACCTCTCTGCCCCATAGCAGTTGACCCTGTTCTGATGGGGGCTCCCAAACAATCCCTTCCAGGGTTTCTGTTTGGTCCCTAGTCAAAATGCCATTTCTTCCCCCCAGCATCCAATGCTCTGATTCAGTTCTCCTCAGCTGCCCGTTGCCCCGACCAGTCTCTCTACCCTGACTTCAGACTCTGAATCTGTTTAAAAAGCTGGCTAATTGGAAGTGGCTACCACTGCAGGGTTGAGCCTTGGGCAGCCATCAACATACTCCATCATGACTCCCCAGACCATTGACAACTTTCTGACTGCTGACGCCATCAGACTCCCTCTCCTGTTGGAACAGATCCACCAAAAAACGTGCACATCAGTCTAAGACTAATGCAGACAACAATTTTCCATCACCAGCCTCCCCACCCCCCAATACCCTCTGCAATCCCATTTCTTTCTGCATCCATGGATGCCAGGTAAGCAATCCATTACCATGGTATCTGTCTGAATCTGGGGCAAACTCCAAATGCTGGACAGATCCCATGGGCGTTATCAATCTTATTTCTACTATAATCACTGGACTCTTACTTCACCCTCCCCTAATTATGTGCTAAAATTTTGCACCAGTTGACATTTATATGACACTTTTTAAGTTGTACAAAGTGCTTTCAAAAGAGTATGCATTATTTGGCAGCTAGGTGGCGCAGTGGGAATCAGGAAGACCTGAGTTCAAATTCTTCTCAGACAATCACTTCATAAGAGTAACTTTACCTGGGGAAATTATTTAAATGCTCTCAGACTCATTTTCCTTATCTGTAATATGGAGAGAATAATAGCACCTCTCTCACAGGCTTGATGCAGGAATTAAATAAGAAAACATGCAACGCGCTCCAAGTACTATAGAGACACTATTATTATAATTATTATTACTAATTGTTATCTGTTCCGGACTTCTCAAAAACCCTATGAAATAGACCTCTCACCCTCCTCCCCCACATTATTTGCCACACTCTATCTGTACAATACTTGTCCCATCCTTCCCCTTCCCTCCAAACTCACATTGTCATCGTTTTAATTCAATTTCTCATCACCTCTCACCTAGACCACTGCAACAGCCTGCAAGTTTTGCTTTCTCTTCCCTCTCCAACCCACCCTTCATGTAGTTGCTAAATAGATATTCCTAAAACACAGGCCTGACCGCGTAACTCACCAGCTCAACAAAGCGGTGCTGTTCAGTTGTTTCAGCTAAATTGGACTTTTTGTGACCCCCCACTTGGGATTTTCCTGGCAAAGATACTGGAGGAGTTTTCCATTTTCTTCTCCAGCTCATTTGCAGATGAGGAAACTGAATCAAATGAGGTTAAGTGACTTGCCCAGGGTCACACAGTTAGTAAGTGTCTGAGACCAGATTTGAACTCAGGAAGATAGATGAATGTTCCTGACTCCAGACCTGGCACTGCATTCACTGTGGTACCACCTAGCTGCCCAACAAACTGTGGTGACCATTGTCTCTAAAATAACAATCATGGAGAATGAAGAATAGAGAAATGTTATGGACCGTCCTGTTTAAAGAACAGTAAATAGACCAGTCTCATTCTATGAGATGGTCAAACTGGCCTCATTGTTGTTCCCCAAATGAGACACTGGATCTCCCATCTCTATGCCTTTGCCTAAGCTGCTTCTCATGTGTATAATGCATTCCCTTCTCAGCTCTGTCTCTTAGGGTCCCTCAAATATCATCTCCTACATAAAACATTTCCTGACCACACCAACTGCTAGCATTCCCCCTTAAATATTCCCTTGTATTTACTTCATATGTATTTTTACTTACGTTTGTACGTGTTGTTTCCTCATCTAGAATGTAAAATTCTTGAGTGAAATGACTGTGTTGATTTTCTATTTGCGTACCCAATGTCTAACTCAATGCCTACTACATAGTAGGTGCTATGATTATTTATTTATTCATTATCATTTATTCATATCATTTGACAAATGAAAAAACTGGGATTCAAACCTAGGTCTTGTGGATAATCAAGTCCATGCCATCTATCCATGTGAAGATTTGGGATCAGGAAGACCTGAGTTCAAATTCCTCCTCAGAACCTTAAAAGTTTGGTGACCAAGAGCATGAGACTTACTTCACATGTACCTTATGAAGCTCCTTTGGATTTATCTAGGTCATATATATGTGGGTTACCATCCCTGTTGAGTTCAGGGAGTTCTCCCCAAAAGAATTTCCAGTATCATAGTTCCTTCTATTCACATTGTAGACTCTATCAGATCCATGAAAATTAGGGAGATACTGAACTGCTGATGTTCTGTCAAGAATGGGAGCTGGAGGGGAAGCTAGGTGAGACAGTGGAGCACCAGCCCTGGAGTCAGGAGGATCTGAATTCAAATGCAGCCTCAGACACTTACCAGGTGTGTGACCCTGGGCCAGTCCCTCAAATTGCCCCAATTGCCTTCAAAAATGTTTTTAAAAGACAAAAAATAGAATCAGAGCTGGAGCAATTTAAGTAGAGTAGATCTTCAATAAAATAGTGAATTTAATGAAGTTTATCCTTGAGAACATCTGCTATTGCCTCTCTTCTGCCCCTTTTCTCTCTTCCCTGCCTCTCTCTTCAAGTATTGCGATCAAAACTTACTATTAGGAAAGTATCTGGCCTTAGGCAGAAAACAGAATCATAGCAGTAAGATCTAGAAGGAACCTTATAGATCATTTAGTATGAACCCCTAGTTTATAAGTGAGGAAACTGAGTCCCAGAGAGAAGTGACTTGGTCAAGAATGCACAGGGAACTAATAGGAGATTCAAGTTAGAATCCACTCGACCAGAAAAAGAACTGAACCTGGAGTCAAAGGACCCAGGTTCAAATCTCAGTTTGTTAATTGCTCTGTGTGATGTTGGACTACTCACCCCTCCTGGCCTTAACTTAGGTAGGTGGATAGGTAGATGTGTGTGCAAAGATAGACAGACAGGCTGCCCTTCACTTCATGCCTAGAAATCTTTCCTTTCTTGTTTCTGCCTCCTGGTTTCCCTAGCTTTCTTCAAGTCTTGGTTAAAACCTCTTTTGTAAGAAGGCTTTCCCAGTCCCTTTCAATGCTAGTGCCTTCCCTGTGAGATTGTCTCCAATGCCAAATTATTATAAATACACCTCTCTCTGTCTCTCTGTCTCTGTCTCTCTGTCTCTGTCTCTCTGTCTCTGTCCTCTCTCTCTCCTCTTTTCTCTCTCTCTCTCTCTCTCTCTTTCTCTCTCTCTCTCTGTCTCTGTCTCTGTCTCTCTGTCTCTCTGTCCTCTCTCTCTCTCTCTCTTTCCCTCTCTCTCTGTCTCTGTCTTTTTGTCCTCTCTGTCTCTTTCTCTCTCTCTCTCTACACACACACACACACACACACATACACACACACACACACACGCACACACACACATACACACACACACACACACACACACACTTGCATAGTTGGTATTTCCCCCATTAAAATGTGAACTTCTTGAGGGCAGGAATAGTTTTGCCTGTCTTCCTCTCCTCAGGATTTGTCACAGCATCTGGCACACTCTAAGCACTTAATAAAGACCTGTTGAATAGTAGGCAGGCATAGATGATGATAGATAGATAGATAGATAGATAGATAGATAGATAGATAGATAGACAGACAGACAAGACAAGACAGATAAAAACATAAAGCTTATGTTCTAGGCACAGTGCTGGTGATATTAAAAGACAAAATAACACAATCTCTGCCCTCAAGAAGGAGGAAGACAACAACATAAAAAGAAGCTAGAAAATGAGAGGAGGGAGTGGTTCACAAGGTATCTGGTCATACAGGTGTCTGGGAAGTGATAGAGGGCCCTGGTTCCAGGCAAAGGAAAACAAACACTAACCAATCAGAGCCCATTGTGGTTCCAGGGGTGAAGACCAAAGTTTCTGTAGGGAAGAAATGGCAATGATGTCCAAAGTGGAGGAGGCATGGTATGAAGATGGCTAGGAAGTTTCCTCATGTATAAAATGACTAGAGTTATAAATGAGGTTGGGGCAGCTAGGTGGCTGGTGGGATAGGATACCTGGCCTGGAGTCAGAAAGACTTGAGTTCAAATCCAACCTCAGACACTCACTAACTGAGTGACCCTGGGTAAGTCACTTATGAGCCGGAGAAGGAAACGACAAGCCACCCCGGTGTCTTTGACAAGAAAACCCCAAATGGAGTCATGAAGAGTTGGACTCGACTGAAAACAACTGAAAAACAACATATGCTAGGTTGCCTCTAGGGTTCCTCTAACCCTAACTGTTATGATCCTGTGATCTCATCCTCATTTATAACTTAATACAAGGACAAGCTAAGTGTATTGCCCAAAGTAGATCCTTAACAAAGCTGTCTTTAATGTGTCTCCAAGGCATTTGTCATTAACATTCCTTTTAGAAGAAAACAAACATCGAGAGGGTATGGAAGGAGATTTGGTGGAGGGTTGAGCAGGATAGACCTCTCAGACCTCTGGGGTACAGGGAGGTAGGGTCCTGCAGATTTTCTTTCCTGGGGAGGATCGTGATATATGGGTATCCCAATGCCCTTAAGTGGAAGAAGACATCTAAACACCGTAGGCTAAGGCTTCTAAGATGTAGGAAGGTGCCCTGTGGGCTGTTTATCAAAATGGCTGCTAAATATTTTAGCAGTGAGGGCTAAAACCTTGGCTGAACTATCTCCTCAAGACGTTCCAGCCTGCCCACTTTCCTCCTGTTTCTTCCCTGGAGTTAAGGTCTCTCTACAGCAGAGGTTCTTAATGTGGGGACCATGAACTTAGGAGTTTTTCCCAGATATTTTAACAACCATATTTCAGCATGAAAGATTTCCTTTGTAATCCTATGTATTTTACTTTAAGCATTTAAACATGATTCTCAGAAAGGGTAAGTAGGCTTCATCTGACAACGCCGATGGGGTCCGTGACACAAAGGTTAAGAACCTTTCCCTGCTGTGTTTCATCTTTAAGCATCTGAAGTCATACAATTCAGCTGCATTCTACACAGACCTTACTTTACTAATTGACTTCTTTAAGTGTATTCTGTTTCCCCAAAGAGACTACAAACTTCTGTAGGCAAAAGACCTAGGCTTCTCTTGTCCTCTGTCCCCTCGGTGCCTAGCCAAGAGTATGTGCTCAATCGATGCTTGTGGCTTGCTTGGCTAATCATAGCAGAACCAGTTTCTCAGGGCTACTGAGCTGCAGTAGATTTTCTGCTACCAGCCCTAAACAACCTCTGCACTTGGTTAGCTAAACTTCAAGGTCAAGGCCGGGGGCTGAAGCTTTACCCTGTGGACAGAGGCCAATGTTCTGTATGTCTGCAGACAATAAAACTAGATCTTCGCTCTCTCTTCTCTCCCCCACACCAAAGACAGGGACAGTATGAAAGATCACAGACTGAAGGATGCACTCTAGAGGGAAGGGAAGAGTGGGAAGAAATGTGTGTGGGCTCTGCCCGGCCCCTCCTTACTTTCTTAGATCCCCTCCTCCCCACCTTTTCTCACCATTCATTTCACTGTCATTAGCGTTTTATTAGGATCCTTGACCCAAAACAGCTACTCATTTGCAGAAAAGCTCCCTCGGGGAAACTGCCCTTTCCAACCTGCAAATACTGTAGATTATCTGCTCTTGGTCTTAGAATGGAAAATAGGTGGGGTTTGGCAACCCATTACTTGTGTGATCTTGAGCTGGTCTCTTCCTTTCCAGAGTCTTCAATTTCCTTACCTGAGAAGTAAGGAGGTTAAATTGTCTAATCTCTAACATTCCTTTTAGCTCTGATAGTCTGTGATTTTGAGAACTTTTCCCCAGATCTCTATCCTTTAGATTTGATTTCAAATAGAGGCAGCTTTGTTGTAACGGGTTTTGTTTTTCTTTTTTCATTTCTAATGAGGGGTGGGAAATAAGGAGGAAGAAAAAATCCATTTTTGTTCATTAAAAGACTTTTAATTAAAGGCAGTCAGGTTGACACAATAGATAGACTGTTGGGGCAGAAAAATATGAGTTCAAATCTTGCCTCAGACACTGCTTGTTATATGACCCTGAACAAGCCTCTTAACCTCTCTCTGTTAATAATATCACCTATTCTCAGGTTTATTTTGAGGTTCAGAGAGAGAAAATATGTAAAAATCTTTGCAAACCTTCAAATGCTATATAAATTATTGCCTGAAAAAAAAACCAAGACTCAAGAGTTTGTTTCTAAACTATTATGCTTAAATATTTGGAGGGGGCTGTCCCACCCCACCCCAGATTCTGCAAACAAATCCTTACTGGCTTCACGGCCTCCACCCCACCCCATCCACCCAGGAAACATGCCCTCACCCTCTGCTTCTGCCCTGGCTCCGTCCCTTACCACCTCCCGTTGGTTGCAGAGCTCCCTTGGCTGATTGGTTGGCTCGCTAGCCTTCTTCTTCCTTCTCCTACCGCTCCCCCCCCGCCCCCTGCCCTTCCATTTTCCATGCCTGGGTGGGCTCCGTTACATCAGGGATTTGAGCACCCTGCAGCCCTCTGTCTGGCTCGGCCATCCATGCCGCTCCCTGCCCTGAGCCCTGCTCTGAGTGCCCGGTTCCCATCCTTAGGCTATCTATGTGGATGTGCTTACGCTGGGCCAGACGCCTAGGCAAAGTAAACAAGCGTGCTTTGCTGGGCGGACTCTTAATTTTTCAGGAGGTTTGGGTTGGGGAAATGTCTGCAGCGGAAGCCATGTTTCACCTCCTCTGAAATCAGGAGCTATTGATTTCTCCCTCCTGAGCCTCTCCTCTCGCTTGCCTGCATCTCTTGGGGTGGGGGTTGGAGGCAAAGGGAGGAGGAAGGATGGGAATGGGGGAGGAGGGAAGGGGGAGCAGCTGCCGCCCAAGGAACTGTGGGAATGCTCTCCCATCTGAGTCCATTAGTCACCAGATGTCACCTTCTGCTGCCAATGCTTCCAGCAGCCCGGCAGACAATGTCCCTTGCATGCAGAACATCTGAATGCAGGCGCCTTCAATAATACGGACAGCTCAATGGCTGCCAGTGGCAGCTCTGGGAGCCCCTGACCTCAAACCCATGTTTATACTGACACCTACAGCTCCTCTAGGAAACTCGGGGAGCCCAGGCAGTCTTTTGCAAAGAGCCATGCACTGGGCTGCCTTTGCAGGGGGTGAAAAAAAAGCAAATCATCTATGCAAAACCAAAACCAAATTAATCACCTGCTCATCTCCATCACCTTAAAAATTTAAACAATTTTTTTTTTTTCTGGAAGAAATGGAGACTAAGATCCTTTCTATGACTTGATTTTATTTGGGGGAAGAAGAGTGGAATCCTGAAGCATGTTCATCCAGTCACATACCGTTAGAGCTCAAAGGCTCTTAGAAATTTTATAATCCAACCCCCCTCATTAGAAAGGTAAGGAAATTGGAAAGAGGAAGTGACTTGCCAGTGTGGCAGAAAAACAGGAATCTAACCCAGAATCTGCTGTCATAGGAAAACCCTTTCTCTCTCTCTCTCTCTCTCTCTCTCTCTCTCTCTCTCTCTCTCTCTCTCTCTCATATGTATGTGTGTATACATATACATATATATATATATATATATATATCTTAAAGTGGGAGGGAGAGGAAGTATGGAATATAATTTGATGGATCCCTGAGAAGCAGATTTACCAAACAAATAGAATCATCTCTGCAAAGGGAAACCAACTGAGTGACCCAAACAAAGTATTACAAAATACATGAGCAAACTCTCTTTTTCGTGCAGGAGTTAAAATATGGAAGATTTGTTTTTCTCTTTAGCAAATTCTGTAAGGCTGGCTCTATGTATACAGTCTGGTCTGTAAGGCACAGTATGCATCATATACCCCATTATTTTTAGTGCAGTTGATGCCATTACCATGAAATAATGCAGGAGATTTGACTAATCAGGAGATAAGTCATCCTACTGCAAACTTAACTTCAAGCTTAAATGTTTCAAAGCTTTAGACGAGTCAAGGAAGATACCAGAGTTCTAGACCTAGCTTGTATACTAGGCACTACTACGAGGGACAATTCGCTTGGCTGTGGAGACAAGGCTGTTTCTTTTAAATGGATCCTTAGTTTGTAAGAAGATTCAGGGGTCATATTTGGGAGATGGAAATACTTCCTAAATACCATCTCCAAGGCAGTCTTTGAGATACAGTCTTCTCCCCAGACTGCTGCTTGAATGGTTTTTACAGTTCAGAAGATGACTTTTAAGGAACAGATTCTTAGAGATCATCAACCCCTTCATTTTAGATGAGTATACTGAAGTCCACAGATTAATTGCCTTGCCCAAGGGCACACAGGTAGTAAGTAGCTAAGCCTGGATTTGTACTCAGGCTCTTTTGGGGAGCATGGTGTAGTAGCCAGAAAGACCAAAGTTTAATTCCTGCCTCTAACATATAGCAACCATGTGACCCTGAGGAAGTCACTTCACTTGTCAGTTCCCTAGGCAGCTGTCCAAAACTGTAAGTTTCAGAAAATGTGCAGATCTGCATTGGTAGAGTTTCCTCACCTTAAAGTATTCCACACCAATGAAACCACAGGTGCAGTCCTAATCTCCTATACTTTAATTTCAGATCTAATCCTTTCCACTGTACCAAACTAGAAGCTCAGCACTGCCTCGGAAATTATTTCAGCCATCTTCCGACCCAGTGCCCCAAGAATACACCTATAGAATCTCTTAGAGATGCTACATCATCCAGATTCTTGCTTGTATACTTCCAATGATAAGAAACCCACCACCGCAAAAAGAATTCTGTTATTGTTGCACAGCTCCAGTTGTGAGAAAATTCTTCCTCTCATTAAGCCACCCGATGACTGCCTCCCTATCACTCCAATCCATCGGATTTGATTTTCCCCTCAGTAACTAGGCAATTATAAGCATTTACAAAGCACCTGCTATATTCTAGGCATTGCTGATACAAAGACAAAAGTAAAAGTCTCTATCCTAAATCAGCTTACATTTTAGAGCTTGGAGGTCAAGGAAGAGAAGAAAGAGAGCATACACATGAACAAGAAATTAATAAGCATAAGGAAAATTGAGGAGAGAACATTAATAACTACACAAGAATCTAGAAAGGATTCACAGAAGAGGCTATACTTGAGTTGGCTCTGGTAGGATGATAGGTTTTTCTGAAAGGTACAGGTGAGAAGGGAGTGTATTGCAGCCACAATAGATAGTTTACATGAAAGAATCAAAGCAAGAGATAGAACCAGAATCATTACTTAGGGGGATAAGCAGAGTGTTTCCTGAGGGTGTCGAAACTCAGCAGTATTGAAAGTGCTTACACTCCTTTGAAAAAACAACTACATTTAGCATGTAGGTAACATGAATCATTAGGGTTGTCAGAAGACATAGGAGTACCCCAGGAGAGTCACCCCAACCCAAATCTGAATTGTCCTGAGTGCCAAAATCACTGGTTGTATCAGGGGATAGAACTGTACAAAGTCAGCCATTGTACAGTCAGTCTGAATGACCCCTATGTTTTAACCTTGCTCAACCTTTGAGTGTGGTGCTCAGCAAACCTGCAGAAGAGGGTTATCCCCTTAGGACTGAACCCATCTCCTGAGGGTTAATGCCATCTCCCAAAGATGCTCCCTTGGGGAGGGGCTGAGGTGACGCTAATCCCACCTCTTTGTTGAGAGGTCTGCCAATCAGAATTTACCCTTATATGTAAATTGTTTTACTTCTGTCTATAAAAGCACTGGATTTGAGTTTTCACTCCAACTGCTTGATTACTTGGTGGGTTAATTATTCTTTTTTGTCTTATTTCCTGAGTTTGCTTTCAATTGACCAGAGTAAAGCCTGAACCAGGATTTCCTTTTAACACAACTGTTTCTTGTTCTCTGTCTTTTCAGTGGGAATGCAGGCTCTTAGTAGTATGTGTTGCTCAGGACTTGAAAATGGACTTTTAAAAAATATATCACCTGAAAACCAATCTGTTATTGCTGCTTGAGTAACTGACATGATTGTCTGCTTGCTTTTTTTCCTCCAGAGCTGGTAATTTTCTTCCTCCTGCCTTTTCCCCACCTAGCTCTCCTTCAAGGAAATCTAGACTACCTCTGGAATAATCTCTATCAGTTTGAATTACAGAATAGTATGTGTGCCTGAACCTACTCTTTTCTTCCTCCCTCCCATACTGAGAAGCATGGGTATTGATAATTTTTTTCTAAATCACTCTGGTCTCCAAATAATTCTCCCTCCTAAGTTTGCAGTTCTTTTGTCCAAACTTGGGAACCAGAAGTTCAATGCAATATAGCTCCAAAGCAATCACAGAATCAGAGCTAGAAAAAGCCTTATAAGACATCAAATCCAAACCTCTCATTTTACAGACAAAGAAATGGAAGTGTAGAGAGGATGTGGAGTGACTATGGGTCACACAGCTAATAATTATATGAAGTTTAATCAAAACTTTGGTCTCCCTTACTCTATGTCCAGTGCTCTCTCCAGTGCTCTAGTCCATGTGACCTACAGAATTTTATTCAGATAAGAAGGGTCAAAGAACCTTGATTGGAAGATGAAGCATAGAATTTAGATCTAGAATGCAGAATATGAGAGGTGGCAGTGAATTTAGCGGTCACTTAGTATATCCTGTTCTCTTTATATATGATGAAATCCTGCTCCAGAGAAAGGAAATTATTTACCCAAAATCATATGGTGAATTAATGTCAGCAGAAAGAGCCCTGGATTTGGCATCTAAGGATTTGAACTTGAATTCCTCTTCTTTTACCTATTATCTTGAAGGGAGGAAGGGTGGCAATTAGGATGGGGCATGGGACGGAAAACTCCGTTTGTCTAAGTACTTTATTGTCTACTTTGCTTTGGGGAATAGGCTTTGTTCTACAAGCATAACTCAAGTTCTCCTTTACCATCCAAACAAAGAAATCACAAGGTCCCCTGCTTTCCCCATGTGTCACTCAGTCCTTAGTCCTAAAAGCCCCTCTTTAGTTGTTTATCCTCATTAGATGGCTATTACCATACATAGCATAGCTTCTGACCCTCTCTCTCTCTGCAAAAGGTAGTTTCATCCAAGTATTGTACATCCTTGGGTTCACGTATAGGACATTGTGTTTTGTCACTAACAATAATTCTTCCTCATTGTTTTTTTCCTGCCTCCTTGCTCTATACTGACCCAGCTAACAAGTCACCAATCCTAGAATGTAACCATGTCTTCCCCAAATAAGGGTTATGGAGGAAATAGAACAATCCTCAAAGTTTTCTTTTTAACATGTAAGCATAATTAGACTGTACACCCAATGATTTATCCCATCCAAGAACAACAACAAAATGCCTACTATGTGCAAGGCTTCCTGCTAGTTTCTCAGAATACAAAGACAGAAATGAAACAGTGCCTGCACTTGGAGAGTTGTTTTATATGTACAGAGATATGCAAATTAAAGATCATTTATGGAGTGAGAACACTAACTGGCAGAATCAGGAAAGGCTTTGAATATTGGTTAAGCCTCATGGAAGCTAAAGGTAGAAATAAGGAAGGAGTGTTTTTCCAGAAAATGGGAACTGCATATGCAAGGACTAGCTTTGCAAGGGCAAGGGCCATCTTATTTTTCATTTTAAAGAACAACAATAAGCCTGGAGAAGGCAGTTCCACTCCAGTGGTGGAAGCAGCAACAAGATTTCAAGAAGTTATGAAGTGAGATAGGATCAAAGCTTTTTAAGCATGATAGGAGGCTTGTAAGCAGTGGAGAATGAGTCCATATACAAGGAGAAATAAAAGATGAGAGAGAGAATCATTGGTCTGGTAAACTCTAGTCTAAGAGAATACAGGAGGGGGTGGAGTCAAGGGCATTTGTTAAAAAGTTGGCCTTGGCAAAGAGAAGAGCTGTCTCTTCTTCAGAGACTGGAGAGAAGCAATAGAATCAGGCTTGATGTAGAAGAGCTTTAATATGTGAAGTACAGGAGGAAGGGGGACTCATAGAAGATTTTCTCAGCAAAGTAGGAGGAAAAGTCCTCCTCTTAGTAGAAAGGGAAAGGAAAGGAAGGGATCTCTCTGTGAATGGAATGGTGTGTAAAACTTGAACAGAGAAGACAGGGTTTGGAGCAGCTATCATGAAGAGTCTGATAAGAGGTCAAGGAGTATGTGGACTCTTACACAGCCGTGAGGACTCAACTGAAATTAGATAACAAATTTGTTGCAAATTCAATCAACATTTTTGTATGAGTACCCATAGTAGGATTCAGTGCATCTGAGTAGGAGGTTAGAAGGCAGACAATAGAGTAATCCCAGGTTAGAATTTAGCAAGTTGTGACAAGAGACAGAACAAGGAAGAGAGGGCATCAGGGGCAGAGGACAGAGTATAACTGAACTGGTCAACCATAGGGTTGAAATCATGGAGAGAGGAAAGTGAGATCACAGTGACGGTCTAAGTCAGTGGTTCTCAACCTGTGGGTCACGACCCCTTTGGGGCTCATAAGACGCTTTCACAGGGGTCACAGGGGTCACCTAAGACCATCGAAAAACAGATATTTCTGATGGTCTTAGGAACCGAGACACCCCTCCTCTATCCATCTCCAGGTGGGTCCGCCCTCATGCAGATACACCCATATACAAGTATTAAAGGGTCACGGCATTAGGAAGGTTGAGAACCACTGGTCTAAGTAAACTAAAAGGGATAGAGAGAGGGACTGGAAGCCATGGACATGACAAAAAAAATAGATTGAGGAGGAGTGAGGCAGAGAATGAAATGAAAGTATTAAAGATTATGATCAGAGAGAATGATTGCAGACTTTACTTCTTGCCTAGATCTCCCAACCACTTCAGCCATTGGTCCATAGCATACTTAAGCAACAAAATCTATGGACCATACAATGACTGCTATGAATAAGTGACAAGAAAGAGCAGAGATCACTGTGGGCTTTAGTGGTCAAAGAAAACTTCTGGGAGGAAGTAGGACTTCAGGCAAGCCTTCAAGCATAGGAAGGGCTCTAATAGGTAGAGTTAGAAGGTAAACATAGGCAATCTCCATGCCTGAGGTCTAAAGAGCTGGGCAGACATGTGAATGATAGGGAAAGTGGCCCAAAGATAGGTGTTAAGACCAGCAAACTAAGATTTTCTCTTCTCCTAGGCTCCTCTCTAGTCCTTGGGTTCCCAAGGTTTGAAATTGTTGCTGTGTCTCTAAAAACCTGCTGTGGGAAGAAGCAAGTAGTGGGTTGTACTAATTGGATTGGGTTGAAATGCTGTCCGGACTTAAAAAATAACAATGGAAGCAGGAAAGTTGTCTAGGTTAGACACAATCTGATGTAAACCTGACCTTGAACTGGATTGGGAGATGGTGATACATAGATCAAGCAAGCACTATTTTGAATATATTCCAAAACCTAATACAATGCCTTAAACAATTTTTTTGGTCTGGACCCATGATTCCAAGAGTGCAGGGGAACTCCCTCCACCAATGAAGAATAGCAACTCATCTACAAAATCTAGTCTTAAGACACAAAATACATCACACAGCTAATGTGTGTCAGAGCAAAAACTTGAAATCAGGTCTTTCTGAGGTCAAGGGTAGCCTCCTCCCCACCTCCAGCCACTATACCATAATGCTTTCACCTTATAGACGGTAGTTACTCATGAATGTCTGTTGAATTCAAGAGTTGGGAAGTCAACAAGCTACTTTTGGGAATTCAGAAAAGGAGAGATCAAAAAAGTGTTTTGTCAGCTATGAAAAAACAAACCATCATTTCTGAGGCTTTGCAGTGATCTTTATAATGTTTCTATTACCAAATCTCCACTTGTCTTCTGGGTGAAATGTAATTGGGAAATAATTGTTCGTATTTCACAAACAGGGCAGAAGCTACAGCCCTGGACCTGGGTAAACAAATTAGAGATGAAGAAACTGATTTTAAAAAAGGAAAAAATTATATCAGTCCTCATTAGCCAGGGTAAATAACATTTCAATTCATGATTTTGCCATGAGAACCTTTTCAGCATGGAGACAGATGAGCAGATTTTGAAACAGTCTCAAAGCCTTCCTTCATAACCTTCCTGGTAACTCTATTCTCCATCAGCTGCTCTGCTTGGCTTCAACTCCACAAAACAACATGATTCTATATGGGACACTTCCTGTTCCCCTTTCAGTTTCATTTTCTGTCTTGTCTTCTCCCATTAGATTGTAAGTTCCTTGAGGGCAAAAACTGTTTTTCTTATTTGTATACACAGTGCTTAGCACAGTGTTTGGCACATAGTTGACATTCGATCCATGTATACTGAATTGAATTGAACAGTAGAAAGAACATGGCATTGGAAATCAGGAGAACTAAATTCTAGTCCCACTTTGTGACTTCAGACAAGCTGCCTCATTTTTCTGGGCCTCATTATTTTTCATCTGTCAAATGAAAAGGTTGAATGATGCGACGTCTTCAGTCCTTTTCAGCTCTAGAATCATGAAATCATAGCCATGAATCTTGGGTTTTGAGTTGAAATTAAAAGGGGCAAGCTAATCCACAGGTGAAACAGGTTTCAAAGTCAGGAATTTGGGGAGATTCCCCATTTACTCTGAATTTCGGACCCACTTGATTATCACCTGATTTGTAGTGTTCAATTCCTCTCTTCTCTGTCAACTCAAATCGGCTCCCTTTCCCAAATTTACTATTTCTGTCAATGGCCCCACTGTTGTCTTTGTCACCCTGGGCTCAGAGTTTTAAAGCCCTCTTTGATTTCTCAGTTTCTCTTTTATCTCTAACATCCATTTATTCACTAAGTGCTGTCAAATCTTTCTTGCTGTGTCTTCCAGAATTGCTTCTTCCTCCCCACTTCTATGCCACCATCGGACATCAAAAAGGCTCCATCTCTGTCTGCATTTTGGTCTCTAGCTCTCATGAATGTCATGTCTGTCAATTACAAAGGATAAGAGTAGGTCTTAGAAAGACACATCTGATTTTTAGTCATTTCAGCTGCATTCAATCCTTTATGACCTCATTTGGGGTCTTCTTGTCAAAGATACTACAATGGTTTGCCATTCCCTTCTCTTTCTAGATGAGGAACTGAGGCAAACAGGATTAAGTGACTTTCCCAGGGTTATACATCTAGTAAGTGTCTGAGGCCAGATTTGAACTCAGGAAGATGAGTCTTCCTGATTTCCAAGCCCAGCACACTATCCACTGGGCCTAGCTGACACGTATCTGATTGCCTCTTATCTATAGAAGATCATAGATCTGGAGCTGGTAAGGATATTGTAAGACATTTATGCTAGTTCCCTCATTTTATGGATTCCTTTTCATCTTCCTAATTGCTCCCCCCTCTTAGTTTCTCTCGGGCACAGCCTCCCTTTTATCCTTCCTACATATAGTTATAAATGCTATCTGAGTTCATAGAAGAGAAAATCCCTTGAATTCCACAAATATTTATTGAAGATTGAAATGGTTGGGGAACCCAGGATTAATTTACCACTGACCTTTTCCATTCTTATTCATATGCTATTCAATTGATGATAAATTAATTTTCCTAAATAACTACCCTCATCATGCCTGCTCAAAACCTTACAGTTCTGGTGTCCATTGAATAAAGTCCAAACTGATCAACCTGGCATTTAAGTCACCTTCCAATGTGACTATCAAGCCACTATCAGTTAAAGGCAGCATTAAATTTCTCCATCTCTTGAGACACTTTGGAGCTAGATTGACTTACAAAGAAAGGAACAAAGAAAAGTCCCTGGGAACAAATACCTGCTATTCAAAAACCACTGGCTTTGAAAACAGAAGGGCTATGATCATTCAGCAGTTTCAAGGAACTGGCAAAAACCTTGAGTAAAAATAATATCTCACCCTACTGAAGAAGTTGAATTTTTAAAGAAAGAGTGAAGTGTACAGGTAGTTGGGGATAGTTTGTCTTCTCCCCCTCACTACCAAGATCCTTCCAAAAATATCTTCATAACTTTTATGTTCTCCCTCTTTCTTTTTGTAGCACCTGTGGCAACCTCTCTTATACAAAGTCCCCCCTCCAGAAGGCCACCTTAGGTTCAAAGTACTCAGTGGGTCTGCATCCATTCAAAACCATAATTCAGAGGCCCCCATCAATATATTTACTTTTTGTTAGTAGTCATAGGATACACTTCATTCAAAACAAAAACATTTCATGAAATAGGATAGTAAGAAAAGTAGAAATGGAGAACTCTTCCTACAGATCTGGGGCACGTTCTCCCACAAACACAGATACCATGAATGGGAAGAGTAAATATTCATATAAAGTTCATATATGGAGAACATATATAGGAAATACATATGGACAGGACAAATACATGGAAGGGCACATGGAATCTAGCATTGATTGAATAGGTCATCAAATCCAGGTTTTATGAATCTAGCTCTCTCTCCACTATTATTTGAGATATACACACATATGGATAATAAAATTATGTCTTATATTTCTGATTCTTCCATAGTGCTGGGCCCATAATTGATGTCCTATGTATATATGTATGTATGTGTATATGTATATATGGTTATGTATACATGTATATATGTAATAATCATATATTTTCTTGTTTATTTGTTAAATTAATGAGTAAATTTGTTACCTCTTGGCTTTCTGTCTTTCCTTCCCTCTCATTTACAGAAGATAGGTAATGTATGTATGTGGGGAGGGAGGAGTAGGTGAGAGGTCTAGGAATTCCTAGGAAGTAGTCCTTTGGTTGAAAACATTTAAGGGGTATCTCCCCAAGGAGAGTAGGCATGCACACAGGTACCTTGCTGAGAGAACACGAGGAACTCCTTCGATTGGCTCCCAATGACTAGGACTGCTTCCAAGATGATAATCTATTGAGAGTCTGAGGGATCAGTCTTGTCAGTGGAAATGTACCCTCTTTTTATAGTTTATATAAAGTGAACTGATAGATTGTAGTCACCCTTTTTTTCAGGATTACCTCTTTCCCTTTCCTTTTGTACCTTCTTCCAATGTATAAGTAGGGCAGAAGTACCCCCCAGAAACAGGAGAGTGGAAGAGGAGAGGAATGACTTGTAGGAAAAAATGCATAGAAAGCTACATGTGGGCAGGGACTGGTGGTACAAACCTGAAATCCCTGCTACTGAGAAGAGGCTGCTGGATCCCTTGAGTTTAGTAATTCTGAGCTACAATAGGGCTAAAACCAATTGGGTGTCCATTCTAAGTCTGGCACCAATATGGTGAGCCACTAGGGGCCACCAGGTTGCCTAAGGGAGGTGGGGGAAGGTGAACCAGCCGAAGTTGTGAGCAGGTCAAGACTTTGGTACTGATGCTACAAGTTATAGTGGGCATTCTTGGTCATGTGCCATTTAGACCAGATGGCCTGTGAGGCTACTTCTAATCCATGATTCTGTGGTATAGCTGAGATAGGGTACAAATAAGAGAAAAGTTAAATAAAATATAACTAAGGATCAATAATATGAGTTAACTAAGGATTGACAATATAGTAAATAGCTCAAGGCAATACAGGATTAATTTACTCACTGAAGGGTCTAGACAATAAGTATTTTTGGAATTCAGAGCAGAAAGACACAATACCAAGCTAGAGTGGTCTTGAAAGACTTTATGGGGGGAGATGGACTTGGATTTAAACCTTGATTAGCAAGGATTTGTTTAGACTCAATAAAGAAAAAGGAAGGAAAAGTACTAGCTAAGAAAGGGAAAAGTGGGGGTGGATAGCTCAAGGAATGTGTGGCAGACAATGAGCGGACCAGTTTCACTGGAACATTGGGCTTCTGTAAGGAGGTAGTGAAAAATAAGCCCATGAAGATCAGTGGGAGACAGACCAACCAAGACAATGGAACCTTGGTTGGGAAGGTAAAAGAACTTCCTCAGTAAGGAAATTTTTCCAGAGCATCAAGGTTGGCGAAGCCATCCCAAGCCAGAGCCCTGGGAGATCGTATGAATAAAAATGTCATTTCACTCCCATGAGGTCTGTAGTTGTTAAGCTTCTTCCCCCTCTACTCAAGGCATCTGGGATGAAAACCATAGCCTCCTCCCCCACTCCCACTTTTTACTTCTTTAGTGAACCACCTCTGCCATGATGGTGTGTCTCTAGGATCATACTTGTTTTAGAACTCATATAAAATGCAAGTCTCTTTTATATGTCCTGTTCACTAAATGCATAGTTAGGCAAATTATCAAAATGTTCATAGAAGAATTCAATAAAGTCTTCCAAATTAAATTGACATATACTTTGATACTCAGTGATTTCAATGCACACAGATGCCAGACACTGGTAGAATACACAGAGGCCTCATGCCTACACATCACGAAAAATCTCTTTGAAAAAAGATGAACATCTAATAACACCACACACATGAAAATGAAACTATGTAATAAAAGAAAGGAAATGACTGGGTATTGATGTGTGAGTCAATTCTGAAATAGCTGCCTATGTACAATCAGATCACTGATTTGTTAGATCAAAGATTAAAATTAATACAAAATTTGAAGAATAAAAACAAGAAAAAGCTACAGCTTATAATCAAAACACTTCTAGTCTGACAAATTTAAACAAGTTATTGATGCCCGCAAATGTTGTATGGATTGGAGAAAGGACACAGACACCAATTACAATAGATCCATACGAAGTTTAACCAATGTAAATCAATTACTATATCAAAGAAACCAAAAGAGCCTAAGATCACCATAATCAGCAAGTATTTGATTTACTTAGCAAGAGGAAATATGTCAGCCAAGGACAGTTCAAATTTACAATGCAAACTTGTTTGGAAAAATCTTACAGAAAAATTATAATATAAGACTATAATAATAAATCATTAAACAAGTAGTGAAGGGTAAAATTACTTTAAAGAAAACTTGGTGAGAGACCCAACTAATTAAATTTATCCTGAGATCATTTAAGGATGAAACTGGAAGACAACAAACAAACCATGGAGAAGATCTGAGTGTGTGTGTGTGTGTGTGTGTGTGTGTGTGTGTGTGTGTGTGTGTAATAAGAAAGAAAAGAAAGACCTTAACTTAAAAAGGACAAGGTCTCCCACTGCATCTAGGGCCATCTCCAGTCATTCTGATCTATATCTTACCACTGGACACAGATGGTTCCAGAGGAGAAAGTGAGACTGGTTACTTTGCACAACTATCCCTCACTTAACTTCAATTCACTTGCATGTCATGGTATCATCTCCCTGATGTCATGGTCCTCTTTGAGAATGAAGGACAGACAACACAATCTTTTTTGGTATAGAGGAGAGCAAATCCATCATGCTTGGACTTTAATAATGCAATGCCAGATGAGTTTAAAGGAGAGAGAGAGAGAGAGAGAGGAAAAGCATCTGGATTAAACCAAAGGATAGATAAGTGAGATCTGTGGTACAAGTGACACAATTGTGAGGAATCAGTTCTCACAGTATCTGAAAAAGAGAATATTCCCAAGTGTGGGTAAAACCAACAAATAATAACAGAAAGAAAAAAAAAGTGACCCAAAGATCATCAACAACTGCCAACCTAAATGCCTACTTTCCCATCTACACAAAAATTTATAAGAATAGTGTGCACGTACATTTCAGGCATTCTTTTTTTAACATTTTTATTTAAAGTTTTTAGTTCTAAATTTTATCCCTACCCCCTACCCGTTTCCTAAGATGGTAAGCAGTCAGGCATAGGTTATACATGTGCAATTATGTAAAACATTTCCATATTAATCATTTTGTACAAGAAGACTGAAATAAAAAAAAAGATGGAAGAAAGTAAAAATAGCATGCTTCAATCTGTATTCAAATAATATCAGTCCTTTCTCTGGAGGCGAATAATATACTTCATTATTAATCCTTTGGTATTGTCTTGGATCATTGTATTGCTGAGAATAACTAAGTCATTCACAGTTCTTCATCAAACAACATTGCTGTTACTATGTACAACATTCATCTGGTTCTGTTCACTTCATCATGCATCAGTTCATGTAAGTCTTTCCAAGGTTTTTTTTTTTTCAGAAACCATCCTGCTTGTCATTTCTTATAACACAATAATATTCCATTACAATCATATACCACAGTTTTTTTAGCCATTCTCAATTGATGGGCATCCATCCATTTTCCAAATCTTAGCTACCACAAAAAGAGCTACTAGAGACATTTTTATACAAATATGTTCTTTTCTCTTTTTGGATGTCTTTGTGCTATATACCCATCAGTTGTACTGCTGGATTAAAGAGTATGCACAGTTTTATAGCTCTTTGGGCATAGTTCCAAATTGCTCTCCAGAATGATTGGATCAGTTCACAGCTCCACCAATAGTGTATTAGTGTCCCAGTTTTAGCACATTCTTAATGAGGTTATTAGTAGGAAACTGGTAGGCTTTTTCAAATGATATTGAATATTTTTACCATCACTCAATTAACTAAAAGATGTAGAGAATACAAGATTGTATTGTGTTTGACTTTGTTGACTGCTTAAAATTTAATTCAATCCAAAAAATCACCACCAAAAGGTTTTATTCCAATAAAGTGTCTTCCATGTGTGCACTAAAATTTTCAAAGGTTCCTTGAAAGATGTAGTAACATAAGTCATCTTAGTTCTTCACATCTTGCTCAGAGACAGCCATGTAAAGTATTGAACAGAGTGTCGGATTTGAAATTTAGAAGACTTAAGTTTGAATTCTGCTTCAGATTCCCACTAGCTGAGCAAATCATTTAACCTCTCTGTCTCAGTTTCCCCATCTATAAAATGCATATAATAATAACTCATACCTCACAGGATTTTTGTGAGAACCAGACAAAATAATGTATGCAAATTCTTTGTAAATCTTATAATACTATGTAAATGCCAGCTATTATTACAATAACAAGCATCGAGCCAGGTATAAAACTCAGTGATATATATGTGTCAATGGTGTTGCCATTGTCATGGGAGAGTTAAAAGATTAAGTCAAAGAGAGATTGACTATTGATCAGGGGTTCTTAATCTGGGGTCTGTGGATAGATTTCAGAGAGTCTAAAAAGTATTGAGGAAAATTACATCTTTATTTCAATATAATTGGTTTCCTTTGTAATTCTATGTGTTTTATTTTGGGTATTTAAATACATTAATCAGAGAAGAGGTCCATAGGCTTCATCAGATTGCCAAAAGGACCCATGACACAAAAAAATGTTCAGAACCCCTGATGCAAATGATAAAATCTTCCAGAGATACTCCTATTTTCAAGTAGCATTGTTCTGGTTTACATCGAGTCCCAAAACATTGCAGAATGTCCTAGTCACTCAGGAGAGTCTGATCTAAATATTCACCCAGGGAAGAAAGATGTTCATGGTCCAAATGATTCCATGCAGTAAAACAAACAACCTATGGATTTCATCCATCAGTACACATACGATCAAAAGATTATAGATATAAAGAGGAAGGGACTGGTCCAAATCTCTCACTTTGCAGGTAAAGAAATCGATGTTCATAGAGGCTAAGTGACTTGGTCAGGGTCACTCAGGCAGTAAATGGCTAAGTGGGATTTGATTTAGACAGTTAAATTCCCCATTGGAAACAGGGAACGTATTTTCCTCTCTTTGTTATTCCCAGTGCTTAGCACATTCCCAGCACATTGTAAGCACTTAATAAATGTTTGTTGACTCGACAGCACTGCAAATGGAAAGTAAGTTGGACCCAGAATTGAACAAAAAGAGAAAAATGACTGCATTAACTTTGGGAAACTGCAAAGCTTCCATAATTATCCCAAGCTTCCCCTGAAACAGAGGCTTGCTCATCTTTTTAACACCAATATTCAACCAGTGTTTTTGTGTGGCCATGAATCATGGAACAGTATTCTCTGAAGGATTAAAAACGAATATCCCTCAGAAGGCAATGGAGAGGCCCTGGTAGGTATGAGCAGGCTGCAACACATGATAAATAAGGTATTATGAAGAAGAACCAGAGTAAAAGATGTCATCAAAGAAGTGTATGAACAGGAGAGGGGAAAAGGATAATTCAATCTCTTTTTAAGAGAGAAGGAAAGATAGCTGCTGGACAGCTCCTGTACTCCTCTCCTATCCTAACCATGCCAAGAGAAAGTTGCAGAGGCTTCCCAATGTTTAGGTAGACACCATGTGACAAACTTACAGAAAGTCAAAGACAATAATCATATAAGAAGAGCAGGCACAAACGAATGGGTTGGAATCAACATTTTTGGAAGGAAAATTCCCACTGACTGGATCCCACATCCATCTGATTCCTATGAGGTAAATTATAGGTACATAGTATTGTTCCATAAGCCCACCTGTCATAGTTTAAAATAAGAATCAGTAAAGTATTGTTGCCTTGTTGGCTTGTTGGTTCACTTGTAACTTGGCCAGATTGAAAGCTGAAAGGAAAGCAGTGTGGTGTAATGTAATACATTTCAGACTTCAGTCCAAATCCTGCTTCAGACTTACTAGTTGTCAGATTATGGACAAAGTACTTCATCTCTCACAGACTCAGTTTCCTAATCTAAGAAATGGGAATCATAATGCTTATGCTACATATTCACATAATTGTTTGGAAGAAAACTGTTTGCAAGTCTTAAAACACTCCACAAATAAGAGCTATGTTCTTAAAAAACCTTGGATATTATTGAGTGTAGCCATTTCATTTCATAGAAGAGGAACCTGATGCCAGGCATCTGAAGTGTCCTACCCAAGGTCACACAGCTAGTAAGCAGCAAAGCCAGGAATCAAATCCAGTTCTACTGATTCTAAATCCAATTCTTTCCACCACGCCTTGCTGGGATTCAGGTACATGCCCTGGATATAAGTTCAGTTGGCCTTTTTACATCTATTTAAACTCTGGTATGAACCCCTAGATTCAGCCTAGCATTTCATTATGAAGACTTCCCTCTGTATTCTCTGTCTCTGTATCATCTTTATCTGTCTCTGTCTCTCCTCTCTCTCACTGTCTCTCTGTGTCTCTGTCTTTATCTTAGCCTAGGCATGTATCTCTCTCAATTCCACTTATCATTACTAAAATGGGAATACACTTCTTTCTTGACTCTTTATTCAACATTCATTTTATACTCATACTTCAAGATGTTTCTTCTTCCAGGAAGACTTCCCACAATTATCTCCAAGAAAGAATCTTTTCTTCTTCAGAACTCTCACAGAACTTTGAACTTGGGTAGACACCTAATCTTCCCTGCTAGTCTGTAAGCACTTGAAGGGGAGAACTCTTATCCTTCTTATCTGTTTATCCCTTTTGGTACTTACCATAGTGCTTACTACATAATAGATAAATTTTGGTGAATGAATGAATTGGCTAACTTATTTGAGGTTTCTCCTTATAGACCCTGAAAATTGAATCAAATCATCATTCTTTCTGAATATGTCTTTTGAAAGATATTCCATTTTTTTCACTATCCTTAGTCTCTACCATCCCTAGATGTTTTATATATCAATCACAAAATATTAAAGTAGGCATTGGATACACACATTTTATTACTTAATAGCTAGAGAAGAACATAGATTAAGACCTGGGAAGGACCTTAGAAGTAATGTCTTCCAATTATTTTACTATACAGATGAGGAAACTTAGGTGCAGAAAGATTAAGTTACTTCCCCAAAGTCACATAGATAGTAAGAGCAAAAGTGATATTTAAAATAAAATCCTGGGCGGAGCCAAGATGGCAGCATAGAAGCAACAAGGTTCCAAAGCTCCCACATAGCTACCTCAAATACCCATAATATATGACTCTAAACAAATTTTAGGCTCCAAAACTCACAAAAATAAAGAAAAACACATCCCCCACTGAAGGCAACTTAGCAGGAAGGGCTCATTGCAGCATGCTGGGGGCCAAAACCAGCCCAGCCTGAAACCACAGCTTGGCCCCGGGGCAGCCAGGATGAGCCACAGCTGGAGCCTTCAGGAAAGTGGATCAGCAGCAGCTGTGGCAGTTTCCAGAATTATCAAGCCATAAGAAACAAGGACAAAGTGAAATGTCAGTGGAACTCAGCTAAATTTGGAGGAGAAAAGTGGTATGGCTGAACTGTCTCCAGGGCAAGGAAGCGGCAGAAGTGGTGGCCCTGCAGCTGCCTCCACATGGCTGCTTCAAAACTCCTAGCCTGCAGACTGCAGGGGGGCCAAGTGATCATTCAGAGGCTAAGTGCTCTTGCATTGAGTGGCCTGGATCCGGATTGTGGTCCTGGGATGCGTTTTCAGTTGAGCCAATGCTGGTAGGGGCTGCAGTGGCCTCCTAATAGCTCCAACAGCTGTGAAAACCCCAGCAATTTGGGACAGAGCTTTCCTCTCTGGAAGTAGATTTCCACAAAGCTAAAAAATCAAGTAATTGACTGGCAACAGGAGAAGGCAAAGGAAGCAAAGTAAGAACAGCAACCAAACTTTAGATTCCTTCTTTGGGGACAAAAAGGATCAAAGTATGGAATGGGAAGAAGACAATACATTCAGAACTCCCACACAAAAGCTTCCAAGCAACATGAAGACTGTTTAAAAGCCATAGATCAGCTAAAGAAGGATTTTGAAAACCAAATGAGAGAAGTGGAGGAAAAAATGGGAAGAGAAATGAGAATGATGCGAGAAAATCATGAAAAGAGGCCTGACTAAAGAAAAGAACACCTTTAAAAAATAGATAAACTCAAATGGCAAAAGAGACCCAGAAAGTCAATGAGGAGAAGAATGCCTTAAAAATTAGAATTTGCCAGATGTTCCCAGCACAGAAGACAGGGTCTAGGTCCTAAAGGGGACTTAATAAAGGTTGATGGATTGACTGATTAAAATGCCCACTTGCTGCTACAGCCTCCTTATAACCAAAGCTGGCTGGCATGGAATTATGGGCAAGCACCCCTACCCCAGCAGGTCCCTGAGAGCATTGGTTCCAACAACCATTCCTCATTTGCAAAGGATGATTGTACCTCTCTTTGGCCTTCTATGATGTTTTATAGCAATGAATGCTCTTCTTTTGATCACTTGGTCCTCCCAAAAGATTAGGAGGAGACTAGGAGGAAATAGAGACCTACCAAGTAGAGTGGCAGTGATCTAATGCTAGAGTGGGCTGTTCCTTTTATTTTTTTTTTTTTTTGCTTCAATCACCAGTGTATTCATTTCTTCTCTGACTCACTATATTGCTTACAGAGCCCTACCTTGCATTGTCCTTTTAAAATTTGATATTTGATGTTAAACTATAGTGAGTTATGGCATGTGTGTTAAGGAAACTCACAAGAGGTCCTCCCTCCCCCACCCCAGGCTTCCATGAACCCTTAGCTCCTGCTCAAAATCTGAGAAGTGAAAGCAACTAAGAGGTCTGATCAATTAACAGAGGGGCAGGTGACTGTCCCCCTAGTATGGCCTGCTGTTAAATGTCCCCTAATGCATCATATTCCCTCCTGAATTGGGAAATTTTTCTAATTTAATCAATTTTGCAAATCAGCCTGACATGCTTAATTGATCTTCACATCTGATATTGTCTCTGTCACTCTGTAGGCCTACACCTCCCACACACACACTCTGCCAGTTCTCTCTGACTCTCCTTTGCTGAGCTGTTGGAGGGAGAGGAAGCTAGGAGAGTCATTAACAACCAAAAGATTTCCCTTGTACTGAAAGCAAACAAGGAAGAGCTGAAATTCAGACATGATGGGCAGAGTCATTTATGAGAATAATTGTGCCTGGGCTGAATTCAATTGAGTGAGGGGGGAAAGTGGCGCAAAAGATTACAGCAAAACAGAGGACAGTGACCAATGACCAGAGTAATAACAAGCCAGGGCTAATTTATCCCCCAGTAAGTCCACTTCCACCTGTACCTCTTCTCAGAGTCTGAGGGAAGATACTCCACGACAGGGGTACTTAGCATGGTCCCAGGTGGCAGAAAATTACAAGGCAAGCATGCCCTCCAACCTGGGAAAAAGCACAATCTCTCCTCCCATGGTAGCATCCTGGGACAAAGCCCCTACTCTGCCCTGCTGTTTACTGCACTAGTGATGAAGACAGGAAGGAAATAGTCTTCAATTTAAGGTCATATCTACAACACAATTCTAATGTTCTGGGTAGAGAACAAAACGAGGACCCAGACCCTGTCCTAGGTGTTGGGAACATAATGATAATAATAAAATTGTCTCTGCCCTCAAGTCTTTTAGGTCTCATACTCATGAAAAGACTCTGGGCAAATCCCCTCTCCCTCAGAAACTGAGCTTCAGTTTCCTCATATGTAAAAGGAAAAAAAAAAAACAGACTAAATCAGGAGTTCTTCACCCTTTTTATGTCATAAACCCCTTTTGTAGTGTCTGTTGAAGTCTATGGATTTCTTTACAGAATAACATTTTTAAATGAATGAAATAAAGTACATATGACTACAAAAGAAAATAATTATATTAGAATACAGTCACCAAAATACTTTTTAATAAAACAAGCTCACGGACTCCAGGTTAGGAACCCCTGAACTAGCTGATCTACAAAGCCTTTTACAACTCTAGAGTCTTATAATTACACAAACACAAACACACACACACATATACACACACACACACACACACACACACACACACACACACACCCCTCTTTCCTTCTTTATAACATTCCAATTGAACTTCAACCTGGAACCTGCCATCTTGGCTAAATCAATTTCACGGAGGAAACACATTAGTAGTGACAAGGAAAGGATCTTTATGGGCTGAATGTAATAGCACAACTAACCACTCCCAGGATCCCCCTGAAAGCTTCACTGAGGAAAAGCTTTGGATTCACCTAAGAAAGGAGGGAGAAATGTCCGATTGCAGTGATTAGGATCAAACCTAACTTGTCTTTTCTGCCCTGTCTCTTGTATGAAAAAAGCACTAACGTGGCAAAATCATTCCCCCGGCAATTCATATAAGCTGGCTTTTTCCTCTGCTTTCTCTCCCACAATCTTTCTGCTTACTGGTATAGATGGGGAAACCATTTACGTGCCTCCTCACCATGCACCCACTTCCCATTTTGATTAAATGGTTGTTGACAGCCCTCCCATTATAGGAAAGATTTCTCTGCATGCTGGCAAAGAGATGAAGGCCTGAAAAAACAATTGGACTGAATCTAAATTGGCTGTGACTTCTGGGGAAATAGAACTTTTGGGGTATATGAGGTTTTTCCCTCTACAGCCTCATCACATTCACAGGCCTTTAATGACCTTCTTGCTCCTGATTTTCAGGGCTCACCAGTGATTAAATATTTTGTGTCTTTTAAAGCATTCCCAATTTCACTGCCTATTCCAGGTCTCTTTGTCTTTCTTAGTGCCCAGTTTTCTGTGTCTGTCTACATGTCCATCTCCATTTCTTTTTCTCCCATTTTCTGCATGTAGATAGTGTTTCCTCTGTGATTTGAAGAACTCCTAACCAAGGATGATGAATACAGGAACCTCCTCTAGTTCACTGCTGCTCTGATACTACTATCTCTCTGGTCACTGGCTTCAGTCATCTTCTGAAATCATATGACACATTCTCCAGAACTTTACTGTTCTACTACTGCTACCTCCCAGCTGCCATCACTGGGGATGAGACTGGCTAAGCAGGCTTTCCTACTATGCCCAGGGTTCTGAGTTCATGCTTAGCTCCTTCTGGCTCTCTAGTGTCTGTTCCTCTTCCTCTTTTGCAGACCAATTCCAAACTATAGAATTTACGTAAACACCAAGACTCAATCATCTCCAGTCCCAAGATTCAATCAGTTAACCCAAGAGAAGGTAAGCTTCTTGGGTAAAAGACTCTTTCCAGGGCTTGTTTTTATGGCCCAAGTGTCCAGCATAGTGCCTTCCTATACTCTATCTATTGGCTCTGAACATTTTCACTAACTATCCCGCATACCTAGAATGCCCTACCTCCTCATCTCTGCCTCCTGACTTCTCTGGTTTGCTTCAAGTTCCAACTAAAATCCCAGCTTCTACAAGAAATCATTCCCAATCCTTCTTAATTTTAGTGCCTTCCTTCTTTTAATCTTTCCTATTTATCTTGTCCATAGCTTGTCTGTTGACTAGCTGGCTCTCCCATTAGAGTATGAGTCCCTTGAGATCAGGGACTGTTTTCTGCCTCTGTGTGCTACAGCGTGTCCCTAAAGTCTGGACACAAAGGAAATTTTATAAACTATTAATATTTTCAAGAAATGAAATGAAATTTTCAACAACATCTTATTTAATTAGCATAAATTGTAGTCATGACAATTTCATATAGAATGAAAGCTTTCATTAGCTATTTGGGACTATTTTCCATATTAATGAGATTAATTTAATTAATTAATGAGATTTCCTATGAAATCTCATTTATGTATTTTCAGTACTTAAGACAGTGCCTGGAACATAACAGGTGCTTAATGAATGCTTATTGAATGAATGAATGAATGACATAATAGTTACTTAACAAATTCTTGTTGAATGAAACATCTTGAGTAATCTGTGAGGCATCCAACAGGTTTCATGCCATTAAGAAAATGTCATTAGTCATCTCAATGTGATCTCGAAAGGAATGGTCACACATTGTATAAGGAAATATCTTCAAGATCAGAAAAAAAGTTCTCATACTTTAACCAGGTCACACCCTCCATCTGTAAAATTAAAATATAGTACTTTATGATTTTTATAAAAGAGTATTTGATCTGGAGTCAAGGCACTTGGATTCAGATAAAGCATCAGGACCATGATGCTGCCTACATTTTGACTCCCTAGACTTCTAAAGGATTTATCAGTTTGGGATTTTCAGATCCAACCAGAGTCACCTGCTTGTCTTAGTTCTTGACTCTTTGTCATCTCCTAAAATGTAGACTTGACTATTTAATTTTCTCCCATCTCCTTTCCCTCATCTCCTCTGCCTTCAGGTGATTATTCCCTACCTCTGCCCTGCAAATTATAATTATCTGTCATGGGCCAAGGCTGACCAGGTTAATCTGGTACCTAAGATTTTATTTTGGAGTGAAATAAAACACTCAGAGAAGGTCGAACAGCTAACAGAAGATTTATTTAGATCAGTGAGAGAAGCATAATCAACAAGGATATTCAGTGAGGACACCATATTGATTCAGCTGAGTATGGCTTCTTTGTATTGTTCATGCTGTTCATCTGCAGTCATAAGTCTCAGAGAAAGAGCTGGAGGTCCTGGTGACTTTTTACATTTAAGTTACCAAGAAACCATGTCAATAGACTGAACTGTCCCCCAGTCCAATCAAGTCTCAAGGATAGTTTCAATACCTTTTAAGGAAAAAAAACTTGCATGGGACAGGGCCTTAGGGAAAGATAGCTCAACCTAAGTAACAAGATCCTTGGAAATATTGTTCCTATCACATGATCAGAGCCTATTTTTTTTTAGTATTTGCATGATAGTTAGCTAACAGCTACAAAGGGAGGGCTACCAAACATACTGATAGTATCCTAGCAGAAACCACTAAGGAGACTGGAGGCTAAGCCAATAATTATTTCCATTTGCAAAAAAACTAGACCTGCTACAGGGACTTGAAAGCTATAAATTCCTGACTAATACATTACTGAAAACCAATAGACCTGGCTCCAGATACCACTGAGAGTCATCCAGACCTTTTCATTGGGTGAGCAGAAGACTGATATCCCAGGATACCTAAATCAAAAAACCTAGTTTATTTATGTCTGCAATTGGGTATTCTCCATGTTCTACCTCAAGGTAGGCTTGATGGAACCTTACCCAGCAGGGTAAGATGACTCCTGAGCTACTTCTGACCTCAAAGAAAATTTCCATCTAGTGAATAATGTAAAAGGATTTCTCCATGAGCTCAGACAAACCTTTAATAACCACCCTTAAGCCAAGGTACAACAGAGTAGTGTCCCCATTGAAGGAAAGAAATCTTGGCATGATATTCTGGTAGAAGGGCTTAGTAATGGCTACTTGGAGTGAACTAGTCCAGTATAACATGATTAATTACCTGCCCACTTATTTTGAAATAAGTGTCCAGAGTCCCATCTCTGGTCATGCTCAACCTTGAGTCCAGTATGTTCAGTCATGGCAAGCTTATTTTTTCTGTCCAGGACCCAGTAGATAGTGGACATCCTCCCTCCACCCTTCTTTGGTCGAAAGTAACATTAAACTTCACTGATTTTCTCCCATCCCTATGGTATGAAGCCACCTTTGTGGTGATTAGCTTCTCTAACCAAGATGGTGTATTTCCCCCTATTTATAGAACCTCCCCCCATAGTTGAGACTGCCCACTTGTTCCTAAAAACTCTGTTCAAGCTGTTCAAAAGGCTGCTTAAGCTCTGTGGACTTTTCTTTCCTCTTCCTTCTAATCAGGGACCCAAAATAATACCACATTTCTGATCCATGACTATTCACCTATGTATTTCAACCCTTGAATGTCTGTATTATGCAGTAACTATGGTAACAGCCCAAGCCTTGCCTAGAAATTGTTTTCTTTTCTACTCTTTTGAGCCTTTCCTCCCTTCCTACAAGCAAGGGTTCTACTACCCTCCTAGACACCCAAATTGAATATTGAGGTCATCTTTCAATCTTCCCTCTCTCACACCTTTATATCCAATCAGCTAAAGTATCTTGTCAACGCTACCTCGGTGACATCTCTCTAATCTATCTTCTCATTTACACAGAAACTACCCTAGTTTAGACCTTTATGCCCTCTTCTTGGGTTATTGTAACAATCTCTTAACTGGTACCTTTGCCTCCAGCCTCTTTCCTCTCCAATACACCCTCTATCCTCCTCCCAAAGTAATCTTCCTAAGGCTCAGGCCTGAAAATGTCACTCTGCTCAAAAGTCTTCATTAGTTCCCTAGCCTCCAGGATGAATGCAAACTCCTCAGCCTGGCATTTAAGGCCTTTCATATTCTGTCTCCTAGCTACCTTTCTTGTCTTATTTCAGATTACTTCACATGCTTTACATTCCAGTTGATTCTAGTAGTTATCCCCTAAATTCAATATCTCATCTCTTGTCCTCCTGCATTTGTACTTCTCATCTTTTTATATTGGAATCCTGATCTTCATCAGCTCAGGGGCCCCTCCTCCCTATAGCCCTCCCTGATACCACCATTTTCAATGTCTTCTCCCTTTTTGAACTACCTTATATTTACTTATTTGTATATATGTTATGAGTCAGCAGAGTAGATAGAGCCTCATCTGTGATACTGTGCTACCAAAAGCAAGTCACAGAAGTGCCTTCAGTCTCAGGTGACTCTATGACAACTGACTTAATTTCCACAGGTATTCCCAGAACAAACCCAGTCACAGATTCTTACCTTAAATGTATCTCTCCTGAAGTAGAACATAAACTCTTTCAGAGAAGGAACTATTTTGGTTTTGTCTCTGTATTTCTAGCATTAGGATACTTTGGACATGGCAAGGACCAAGTGACAGCACAAAAACAAATTGATAATATCATGATGGGAAATGACTCATTACTCAGGTAGGAATCAATATTAATTCAACTGTCTGTGTACAGGCAGACCACCAACTTGTTAGAGAAAATACCAAAATTAAAACAAATCTAAAAGGAAAATTATAAATGAAAAGGGATAAGATGTGTAATTAAAGTACTTGCAATCTGACCTATTTAAGCAAATTAGCAATGCCCAATTTGACGATGGATGGAAGAAAAGACATAGAAAACATTCCATCTCCCAATTATGGACATTTTTGCTGGCTGCCCCTCATGCCTAGAATTCTCTCCTTCCTCATCTCTCTACCTCTTGGATTCCTTGAAGTCCCAGCTAAAATTCCACCTTCTTCAGGAAGCCCCATAATTCTAGAGCCTTCCCTCTATTTGTTATTTCTAGTTTATTTTTTATAGAGCTTACTTATACATGGCTGTTTACATCTTGTCTCCTCCATTAGACTATGAGTTCCTTAAGAGCAAAGATTGTCTTTTACTTTTCTTCATATCCCCAGTGCTTAACAGAGTGCCTGGCACAGGGGGAGTGCTTACTAAATATTTTTTACTTACTGACATATTATAATAAATTCACACAGAAATTCAACCAATGTAAACCAATTGTCATAATGAGGAGATCAAAAGAACCTAAAAAGCATCTTAGTCAGCAAATGATTACCTTATTTGCCAAGATGGCAGCCAAGGGCAATATTGGTTTAAAATATAAATCCACTCATAAAATCTCATGGAGAAATGGTTTGGAAGATTATGAGCAGTATTGTCTCACCAAATAGAGGAAGGAATGAAGGTTAAACTAAATTTAAAGAAGATTCAGCAAGCAATTCAGATTAATGAAATCATCCCAAAAGCCTAAAGGGTAAAGCTGAAAGGGGCACCCGAAATGAAATATGGAAACATTTTCACAGGTTTCTAAACCAAATTCTTTTTTACCATCAAGGACAGAGGAGTCACTACTTTGGACTCTGACATTACAGTCCTAGAGGTGTTTATGGAAAAAGTAGAAATGACAACAAAGTGAACACAAATAAAGAGACAAGCAACTGAACTTCACCAAACATACACAGTGGAGGTCCAAGTTGGAGGTGACACATTTGTGATGACAATGAAGAATAGAGTAACTGCATATATAATATGGGAGAAGATACCCAAAGTGGGGGGGAATCTCAGATCAAAAAAAAGCGGAGCGGGGAGGCTAAGAGGACATAAATAACTAATGACCTATATGCTCTACTTTCCCATTGATATAAAAATTTTATGAGAATAATCTTCAAATGTATCAAGGGTCTCTTTAATGAGGGTATTATAAGGGAACAGCCAGGCTTTTACAAGTGATGTTCTGTAGCAGACCACATCTCACCATCCCACAACTGACTAAAAGATGTGGTGAATACAAGATTCTGTGCTTATGGTTTGATGATGTTTTTAAAAGGATTTCTTTGGATAGGGCAAAGCCCTGCTTTAAAGTCTCTCTTCTTCCATGTGTCTCATGCATAAGTTAGAATTATATAATATATTTTGAGATATATATGACAGAGATTTCTGATCATTAATGTCAGATGAGACACAATAAAGAGAGATGTCTACTTGACAAAGGTGCTCAGCACAGTCATGAGGGATATATCTAACACAAAGTCCAAGCTAAAAAGATCTCGCCTCATAGATGGCGATATCTTCCAGCTGCATCTGTTTGAAGATAATATTATACTAATATCATCAGGCCCTGAATTATGACAGAATTTCCCTGCATGAAATCTAGAATCACTCAAAAGAGTTTGGCCCAACTGCTCAGGAAAAATCAAGTGGATGAAAAATGCCGATCACCCAGATAACAACACTCATCTGTCGGATGGCCAAATATGTAGAGCTTGTCCGTCAGTGTATGTACATGTATATGCCTACATAGCTGCCTTTATACAGCACTTTAAGGTTTGCAAAGGGCTTTACAAATATTATCTCATTTTATCCTCACAACAACCCCAGGAAGTAGGTGGCATTATTTTCTCTGTTTTACAGATGAAGAAATGGAGGTCAAGAAGGGTTAAGTGACTTACCCAGGGTCACACAGCTCGTAAATTTCTGAAGAAGATTTGAACTCAGGTCTTCCTGACTCTAGGCCCAGTGTTTTATACACTGAGTCACCTAGCTGCCTATACATACAAACACACATGCACACATACACATATATACAAACACACATATGCATATATACATACATACTACACATATACATGCATACTAAATGCTAGCTATACACATGTACATGTATAAGTATACATAATATATTTATGTGTCTATATATACTCATATGCATAGGTATGTATATCTACATGAATATAGATGCTGGCACATGTATGTCTATATATTCCTGCTTATGTGTGTATGTATGTGCATATGTGTATGTGTATATGGAATGAACACATATATTTATTAGACAGACATCACATATGAACATTTTAGTTGGCCCAGGATCAAACATGAAAAGATCAGGCTGGATAGCCTTTGGGAAATTTCAGCATTCTTTTCATGATCCCAGGCTTCTTCCTGAAACAAAGCCTCACATTTCTAATGCTAATATTCTTCTATTGTTGCTGGATGACTGTAAGACACTACTTTCTCCAATGAATTTACAGTGAGTATTGCTCAGAAGGCAACAGAAAGGCACATGGCAGGAGTGAGTAGGCTGCAACTTATTAAGAACAGGCAATTTCGAAGCTCAAGATTTATAAGGAACATATGTCATCAAAGGAAAGTCTAAGGGGTAAATATGGATTGGTCACATGGTGAGAGTGAAGGCTAAAGAATGGGTTACCGATGTGTTCCATTGATATCCTCACAATCAATCAGTCAATAGGCAATCAACAAGCATTTTAAAGCATATACTATTCACAAAAGAGGCAGGATCGTGTGGTATATCGAAAGCTGTTCTCACATCTGGGAAGAAGATCTGGAACTTTCTAAGACCGTAAGTTGCAGAGAAAGTGCTGACCTGCATGGGTGGGGGAAGTTTCCTCATCTGGATAATCCTTTTAATCAATAAAATCATAGGTTGAGTCCTTATCCCTATACCTATATGTCAGGCAAAGAAAGGCAAAAGTACTCCATCCTTTCAAGGAGTTTATATTCCTATAATTAAGATGTTCCCCATCCCCAGCACATTGGATAGCTCCCCCCAGCCGACCTCCTGTGAAGAACCTCTGTAAGAACAGGAATAAGAGTCCCAGGATGGACAATATGGATGTGTCTCAGTCAGTCTTACTGACTGAATCCACACAAATCCAAGAAAAAGAACACATCAATGAGTTCATAGATCCGTTCTTGTATTGGGGCATTTGAACTTCCCAAGCATGATATAGCCGACGGCTTTGGACAAAGCCTTGACGAATGACTTTTTTAATCGAATCATTTACCATGTCCCTTCCTGGCAAGCATCTCCCCGGTTACTAGACTGCGCTAATCCTGCACGACCTTGGACAGTTCACTTAATCCCCTGGACTTCAGTTTTTCATCTTGAAAATGAGAATATTGAACTTATATTACTAAAATCTCTAATTATGTGTTTATCTCTCTATCCACAGCCTAAGGACCCCAGGCAGGAAGTGCTATTACCTGAGACCCACCTGATTGTTACATGGGATAGTACTTGGATGGAGGGAATGACACTGCTCCAAGTCTTGACACCATCCTGAACACACACACACACACACACACACACACACACACACACACCAGCTCTGGGGCATTCAATTATGTAGAGAGAAGTCAAAGTAAAAGGCCAGGTGGAATGGGGCCTAAATAATGACCTTGCCCAGGGGTCCCTTTGAAATATTATGTCTGGATTTGGGTTTCTGTGCATATCTTGCTTTGTTTCTATATCTCTGTACATGCAAGCGAGTATGTGTGTGTGTGTGTGTGTGTGTGTGTGTGTGTGTTGCAAAATATTTTGTCCCCTCTGGAAAAAAAAATTGTCAGTGCCCAGGCAAATTAATGAAAAGACATCAGATCCCCATTTCTGCTGCCTATCAGTTACCATATCCAGCCCCCTATCCTCTCAGATTGGTTCTTCTTAGTCATTTATCACCCACACAAATCCAAGACAGGATACAAGCCAGCAGGGTCTGGCTATAAGGAGGAGATTTCCAGCCAGGCACACAGTTGTCACAGGGAATGAGCCAATCAGAGGGCAGGAAAACCATCTGCCTGACTTCCCATCTCCCCTTCTCTCCTTCCAATCTTCCTTTTCTTCCTCCCCCACCTGCCTGCAATTGTAGTCATAATGATAGTAAGAATTCCTGGGGAATCTTTGTCTAAAACAATATCCCATCAGAGCCTGGTAAAGGGGACTAATCAATTAACTAAAAGGAATGTATCTGGGAAGATGATTTTGCTAGGCAAAGACCTTGTGAAATTAAAGGGATGGAGGGACCCTAGCTGATCTGAGGTTAGCTGTCATCTCCTCCACATATTCTGTCTCCCCTATTCTGAGCTGATAAGGCAGGACATGCAGTGGGTTGAATCTTGAAGCAGTAATCAGTAGGTTTTACTTAGAACCAGTATGGTACAACAAAATTCCCTTGTCTTCCTCATTTAGCTCACGCAGAATGGAGTAGTAGAAGGAGTGATGGGTTTGGGGCAGAGAACTGTGCCAGGACTTGAATGGGTATGAAGTAGGTGGTTACTAAATACTAGAATCAAATGTAATAGGATGAGATAGGATGAAATTTATTTGGAGTCCAAAGACCTACTCCTAGCCAGACACATGACTAGAGTGGGATCACCAGGACTTTACCGAAGGATGCTGACACCTGGGGGGAAGGAAGATGTACTCCCTTCCTGAGGAGAAATTTCTTCTGTAAGTCAGAGAGGAATGTTTTCTTCCAGCTGTAACTTCTGGTAACTGCTGTCCTAGTACCTCATTGTCTTCTGCTGATCTAAGTCACACAATGGTGCAATTGGTTAAAGGTCACTCTCCTGAGGCTAGCCTTCCATCTAATCCCTGAGAGGATACAAATTGTACTTTCTGAGGAATGAGTCACCCC
>CM053589.1:161145468-161163438 GCA_028646515.1 Pseudochirops corinnae
TCATATCATATTACATCATATTGTATCACATCATATCATACTATATAACATCATATTATACCATGTTATGTTACATTATTACATTATATTATATGTATTACATTATATCATATCATATTTATCATGTCATGTTATATTATGTTGTGTTATGCTATACTATGCTATGTTATATGATATGATAAGATATGCTACGATGCAGTGTGATACAATACTATACTGTACTATACTATATTATACTATACTATACTATATTATGCCATACGATATTATACTATATTATGTTATACCCACATAAAACTATCCTCTGTATCACTATTGTCCCATTGTCCCCCTCAATTAAATTTGCTCCAGATAAGAATTCCTGGGTAGGACCCTAGTCTTAGCTCTTCAACTAACTAACTGTGTAGCCTCAGGCAAGTCACTTTCCTTCTCTGAGGCTCAGCTTCCTCATCTGTAAAAATAAATAAATAAATAAATAAATGCAGAAAATGGGACTAGGTAGCCTCTAAGGTCTCTTTCAGTCTTCATTATTCTAAAATAATCTAGCCCCCATTTTGGCGATGAAGACACTGATGACTAATGAGGTTAAGTTATATGTTCAAGGAGTCACAGTGACAAAGGAGACAATGAAGGACAGGGATCTTGGTCTCCTGACTTCTAAGTCAGTAATCCTTCCAACCAGAGTCTCCAGATCATAGAAAGGGGTCTTAGAAGTTACAACATCATCACAATTCTAAAGCTAAAAGCTATTTCCGAGATCATCAATCAACAAACATTTATTAAGCACCTACTATATGCTAGGCACTGTATTAGGTGCTGAGGTTAGAAAGACAAAGAATAAACCAATTCCTAATTCCCAGGACCTAACCTTCTAATGGGAGAGACAAGTTCATGTATAAATCTATGCAAAACAAATATAAAGTGAATAAATACAGAGTTGTTAAATACAAGGTAGTTTGGGAGGGAGGGTACTAGTAGTTGAAAAGATCAGGAAAGTATTCACGTAGAAGGCGGTACTTGAGCTGGGTCTGGAACAAAGAAGGCATTCCATGAGGTAGAAGGGAGGAGACTAAATTTCAGCATGGGGGATGCCCAGTACAAAGGCACAGAGAGGTAATATTTGTGTGAGGAACAGAAAAATCCAGTTTGGCTGGATCATAGAGTGCAAGAGTGTAAGACCCAAAGATGCTGGAAAGATCCACTGGGGCCAGGTTATAAAAGGCTCTAAAAGAGAAAGAAAGAAAGAAAGAAAGAAAGAAAGAAAGAAAGAAAGAAAGAAAGAAAGAAAGAGAAAGAAAGAAAGAAAGAAAGAAAGAAAGAAAGAAAGAAAGAAAGAAAGAAAGAAAGAAAGAAAGAAAGAAATATGGGGGCAGAAAGAGAGAAGGAGAGGAAAGGAAGGAAGGAAGGAAGGAAGGAAGGAAGGAAGGAAGGAAGGAAGGAAGAAAGGAGGGAAGGAAGGGAGGAAGCATGCCATGTTATCCAATTGGTCAGTTCTAATTTGGTCCCCAGTAGGCAACTCCTTTTCTACTCACAGGGGTTGGTGTTTGTCCATTCTCAGGGGAGAAGTGCCTAGGGGAAGGCACCCGAGGACAGTGCCTTGGGGAAGAATGATAGTATGCAAAGAAAACAGACGATTGGTCATATGGTAGGAGGAGAATCATGAGAGAGCAGTCACATACATGTGCACGCACACGTGCACATGGGTATACACACACACACACACACACACACACACACAAAGAGAAGAGAGTCTTTAGCGAGAAAAGGGTGGCCAACAATGGCGAATGTAATAGACAGTCAAAGAAGCATGAGGAAGGAGAAAGGACCACCAGACTTAGTAATTAAGAGATGATTGTTCACTTTGGAGAGAGCACTTGCAGTTGAGAAATGAAGTCAAAAGCTAGAGAGAAAAGGATCTAGGAATGCCTGAGAAGAGAGGAAGTGAAGGTTACCAGTGTAGACAGCTTTTTCTAAGCAGTAAATAACTGGAGGAGATAGCAGAATCTAGTGAATGGAGTTTTTGTGGAAGCAGTTTTTAGTCTTCACTACATCCTAAAATAATGAATATTTAGCCCCCATTTGCAGATGAAGAAACAGACCTACAGAAATTCAGTGGCATGTTCAAGGAATCACAAAGTATAATCGACACTGAGTGTGAGGGGTGTTTATTTATTAGCATCGGGGAGACTTGAGCATGTTTGAAGGTATTATAGAAGAAACTATCAGATAGGGAGAGGTTGAAAATGGGTGGAGGAATGTTTGAGAGGGACAACAATGATTGATGTTCTAATCTGCTAAAGAAGATGGATGGGGATAAGATCACAGACTCACGAAGATCATATAATTCAAGCTCCTTACTTTACACTTGAGGAAACTGAGACCCAGGGAAGTTGTGACATTCCGAAGGTCGTGTGGCAATAATCATCAGAGGTAGGATGTGAATCCAAGTAATCTGACTCCAGAACTCTTCCTACTTCCATATTGCTTCCTGGGTCTTCTGGTCTAATCCCCTTATTTTACAGGTGAGAAAACTTGAGACCTAGAGTTGAAGTGACTTTCCAAAGTGATACAACTAGTAAGTGACAGAGTCATTGTTTAAACCCAGGTCATCTGACACCAAATGCAATTGTTTTCTATTACATGATCCCATTTTTCTTTTTCCAACTGATATTTCTTTTGGGAAAAGGTAAATAGGAGAACCTGGAAAGGGTGGCCTCAGTTGACATGGAAAGCTGAAAGGAATTTCTCCATTATTTTCCCAACAAGAGAGACCGGGAAATGGTCAAATATTAATAAGTTTAGAACTACCTTCCTTCTCACTCTGTTCAAATTGATCCTCATCAGAATGGTGGAGTAGGGATACTTGTGCCCTCTTGGACAAAAGAGTGGAAAGTCGAAAGAAATAGTTTTTGGAGTGGAAATGGCATCAATCTGCATGGTATAGATCTGTCAAAGCCAGAGCATCCTTCTCCTTCGTGGTTGTTAAAAGTTGACTTTTCCCCTTACATTGTCCCATAACGAACTCCTGTCATGAGGCATAAATTTAAAAATCTAAGGTAAGAGGCCCCATGAAGTTCAAGGCTTGTAGCTCATTTTAGTCCAGTTTCAAAGCTGAAAGAAACCTTGGGTCATTCAACCTAGCTTTCTTATTTAACAAATGAAGAAACCAAGCAAGATGAAGAAACTCATGGCAAGTTAGATCCTAGCCCTGGTTCTATAAAACCCTCTGGATTTCCTAATCTTGTGTTCTTTCCTCTGTGCCAAAACTTAAGCTACACTATTCATTAAATAGGCTTCTGAGGGCTGACCTGGGAACCTGATCACAAAGCATGATATTATTTCTATGGGAAAATGTGTTCCAAGTTTGACTCAGACAACTGACCAACTCTGCTATTAACACAAGCTACTAGTGTGTTAAGGACTGTCTGATCGTGGCAACTTGAGTTTGGTGGTTGGAAGGAGTTTGTCAGGAGCCATAGTACCATGGCAGAGGGCAAGTTCATAAGAGGTGGCATCAAAGCTCTCCCTGGCAGCAGGATTTTCTTGCTACATCAATTATATAGAAGAGCATCTGTCCCAAGCCTCAGCCCTGCCAGCCTTCTCTTCCCTGTTCTGCCAGAGTTAGTACCAATGATGGAATGGGAATAACAGGGCAAGGAGCCATCTCAGCTGGCTGCTGGCAGTATAGCAATCATCCAATTAACTGGGGGCATCAACAGAGTTTCTCTGTTTTCCTTTGTGAGTTGAGGAGATGTTGGTTCACTCCCCAATTTTTGTTTTGTTTTGTTTTCCATTGTTGTTGGCATGACTACCCTGTTGGCCCTTTACTTCAACATCTTGCAGTCTCTCCCTGCCCCACATCCCCCAGAAGCCATCACTCCTGATTTTCAGAGATCCCATGATGGATGAAGACCTACAACTGCCAACCATTCTGACTCGCTCACCCATTGGATCCAGGACAAGGTCAGGGAAGCAAGGTAAAAAGTAGGACTGTAAGAACCACGTCAATTTCAGTGAACCAGGACAAATCATCCAACAAAATTTGAGAGAGAGAGGGAAAACTAAGAAGGAGTAGTCAGAAAATACTAGAATGAATAAATGGGTCTTTCAATTTTTTTGGTTTGGGTTTTTTTTGAGGGGCAACTGGCTTTTGAGGATGCTTGCTAGGTTCCATGTGGGATATAAAAGTTATAAGTCAAGATCTCTGTCCTCAGAAAACCTGGGTTCAAACCCTGGACCTGACCTTTGTTACTTACTTGACCTTGAACAAGTTACTTGACCTTTCCTCAGCTGTAAAATGAGATCATTGGACTAGATGATCTCGAAGAACTTTCCTAACATTTGAGTATGCTATGATGATCATTGTTTGCCAGTTTTCAGTGGCATATAGTACACATGATCTTTAAGGGCCGGTACTGGTCTCATTCATTCTTGCATCATCCCTCATGTCACTTAACACAGGAGTAAATTATCAGTGTTACTATACACAGAATGGATCTCACTAACAGTTCCAAAGACAATGATGTCCATCCAGTTGACCAGAAATCCCAGCCTTCCTTCAGCTGGAATATATTTTTAGATGAAGGAGCAGCCAAATCAACAAATGGAATATTCCCTTCCTTTGCCCATCCCCTGATGGGTGATGTATCCAAGGGGACTCAGTTTGCTGCCCCCAACTGAGGGGAAAACATGGTCCTACCTATCTCAGACCAGGGTCTTAAATCATAGACAATTGAGTCAGTACTCACATGGCTCTTAGGATACACACAAGTTAAATGTATTTTCACAAGGCATATTGGAGATGATAGGGAGGTAGGGAGGTAGATAGATAGATAGATAGATAGATAGATAGATAGATAGATAGATAGATAGATAGATAGATAGACAGATAAATGGATGGACAGAAGGACAGACAGACAGAGAAAGATGATAGATAGATCCCGCTTACATGTATTTTAAGATAGCATTTATAGATCCACTTAAAGCTTTCACAGAAACTTTATATGTTATCTCTTTTGATCTTTACAGCAATCCTGTGAGATAAGTGCCAATTATTATCCCCATTTTACAGATGAGTAAACTGAGACTGAGAGAAGTCATATGATTTACCCATAGTCACACAGCTAAGTGTCTGAGGTAGGATTTGAATTACTGACTCCAAGTGCAGCGTTGTACACACCGTGCCACCAGAGGCAGTTTGGTACCCAAGAATGGGAACAGTACCTCCACTCCAATCATAAACCATTACAAACTAACATTATTTGAACTATGTATCCTCAGCAGATCACAGAACGGCAGAAATTGGCTTTTGGCTTAAAGGTCTCTAATTCTAGGCTCCTGTAGCTCTTAGATGATGTCCAATGAGTCACTCATGAGCAAGCTAATGCTCTTGCTCTCGCTCTCTCTCTGTCTCTATGTCTCTCTCTCCCTCCCCCCTTCCTCTCTCTCTCTCTCTCTCTCTCTCTCTCTCTCTCTCTGTCTCTATCTCTCTGTCTCTCTCTTTGTCTCTCTGTCTCTCTTTCTTTGTCTCTTTCTCTCTTTATGTCTCTCTCTCTCTCTCTCTCTCTCTCTCTCTCTCTCTCTCTCTCTCTCTCTCCACTTGGCTTCTGACCTGGTGTTCCTAAACTGTCCATTCTGTGGAGCCTGTTGGGTATGTGTGTGTGTGTGTGTGTGTGTGTGTGTCTTTAAAAAAAAACCTCTCAGGAAAAGCTTCCTGACAGATTATAAGCTTCTTAAGGCCAAGGCTTGCTTCATTTTATCTTTGTATCCCCAGTGTCTAGCTCAGTGCCCAGTATACAGTAGCCCTGTGATAAATGTTGGTTGATTGATTCTAAAACTCATTCACACTGAAGTGTAAAGGACAGATAATAACCTAAAGCAATATACTTCCCAAGGGAAACTGTGTTTTAATATGGATCGAAGCCCTGAGCTAATGGAATGGAGCTGTATGTAGAATTTCAAGCTTCAGGGAGCAGGGTGATATTCTTGGAGAGACAGGACCTTGCGGGGGGTGGGGGGGAAGCCTGAAAGCATTCCTTTAGGTGATCTCCCATTGAACTGACCATAAGGCCAACCCCCTGACTTATTTTAAGCTAAGTAGGATATCATTATAAATCAAGGGTCATACATGGTGACATACGATGAAATGAGACAAGCCAGTGATGCAGTCTAGTTAGACTGGACCCCTGTCTCCCAGAAAGAGGAGGGGAATACAAAGGTAAAAATCTTTTGAATGACTGATTAGGCCATTAAGTGCTGTCCCTGACACTACTGGAATCCTAGCAACCCCTCTCTTTATTTATCCTTATCTAGCCTACTCTTGATTAGTGCATTCTAAGGTGGCTGGGGTCCGTTTGCTCTACATTGATGCCTTTGTAACAGGCTCCAGCTCCCTTTGTTTCTCCCTCAACCTCCAGTCCCTCCCCTCATAATCAGCCTGCAGAGTTCTGGGCAGGGCTAGTTGGCTAGGAATATCCTGTGGCTCCTTGGGAACCACAACCAAGATTGAGCCTAGGGTAACATCGAAATAACAGGTCAGAAGAGTATATCCATACTCCTCTGCCTCTAACCACTGGATTGATTTGTGTGCTAACAACAAAGGCTGGAGTTAAGTCAACAACTCTGGGAGAAGGTTCCACCTGTCACTGTATGGCAAAATTCTAGTCAGTCCTGGAAGAGACAGCTAATCACTGAACTGCAGGGCATGGGTGCAGTATAGGAGGAAGAGTGCAGGACCTGGAGACAAGTGACCTGGGTTCTCATCCTGGTTCTGCCCCTCATCTATGTGGTTTGCCAGTCCGTTATGGTACATGTGGGTACTTCTTCCACAATCCATATGATGACTCATCCACATTTGCCCATCGTGTGAAACTCTTATTCAAGTCTTCCCATCAGCCCTCCACATAATAGATGGTTCATATAACAAGTTAAGGACCCTTCTCTGGATATCTTGCTCTTGAATATATTACCAATAGAACACATATCAGTTATCCATTTATTTCACTATGCAACCAAGTCAACAAGTATTTTATTAAATGCCTACTACATACCGGGCACTGTACAAAGTTCTGGGGACATAAGAAAGTGAAAAGACAGTCCCTGCCCCTAAGGAGCTCGCAATCTAATTGGTTCATCCATTTTTTTTTCAACCATACAAATCTCTGATAATACCTTTTAGCCCACTTTTCCGATGTGGATTCATCATGGGAAGTGTGTTGCAAGCTGCTCACATCCACCATACACTTTTTCATTGCTTTTTTGGTGTCCTCAAATTTTAAGTCTTCAGTGTGTGTGTGTGTGTGTGTGTGTGTGTGTGTGTGTGTGTGTGTGTGTGTGTGTGCGTGCGCGCATGTGTGTGTGTATGTGTATAATGTATATATGAACCTGTGTGTATATGTATGTGGGTATATATATCGACATATATATGTGTGTAGATATTCCATGACTCATAACAATATAGCATTAACAGAATTATGTATATTTAAAATATAGGTCTTTGACTTGAGTTGGGATCATTGAAAGAATACTTTTTTTTGTTGTAGCAAAGAAGTGGAAACAAAGTAGGTGCTCATTGACTAAAGAATAATTAAACAAATTGTGGTCCATGATCATGATAGTATGCAACTGTGCCATAACAAAGGATGAAAATGAAGAATTCAGAGAAGCATGGGAAGATTTATATGAACTGATGCAAAGTACAACTATGAAAATGAAATACATTATAATAAAATAATATAAATGGAAAGACAACAACCAAAAAATAAAGAAGTTGATTACTCTGAGAAAATTAGTAATCAGTCAGAATGACCAAAATTGGCCCAAAGAAGAGATGAGAAAATGCAGGCGCGAGGGTGAGGTTGAAGGGGTGAGTATGGGTATGAAAGGAAGGGAGGAAACAAGCACTTACTAAGTTCCTACTATGTTCCAGGTACTGTTCTAAGCCCTTTATGAATATCATCTCATTTGATACTCATAACAACTTTGCAAAGTAGGTTTGATTATTATGCTCATTTGGTAATTGAGGAAACTGAGGCAAACATAAGTTAAGTGACTTGCACAAGGTCACATAGCTAGTATCTGAGACCAGATTTTAATTCAGGTCTGCCTGACTTGAGGCCCAACAGTAAGAAATACTACCCAAGGCTAGACAAGAATGGAAAAGATTTCTCCTTTAAAAAGGGACAACTCCATGTAAAAGAAAATCCAATGTGATCATCAATTGCTCTCTGGTGATGGGAAAGGCTGACTCTCCCAAACCCCAACTATTGCAACAATCATATCTGATATTTTGGATATAAAAAGGAAAGAAGTAGAAAATGCCAACTGGTATAACAGGCTTCTGTTTGTTTATATAAAATCCACACAGATGCCTCATGTGTCCATGAGAGTACAGATGGGAATCCCTCCCAGTGTCTTCATCTGTGAAAATTGAGGACTTGGGGGATGATGGGATAGTATCTAACATAAAGAAGAAGAATCAAAGGATCATAGAACATCATGGAACTGAAAGGGTGATTAGAGATGGTGTTGTCCAGTCTTCTTGTGTCACAGGTGAGAAAAACTGATCCTCACAGAGGTGAGCCCAAAGTCACATAGCTTACTGAGCTAGGACTCAAGCCAGGGTCTCTCTACAGGACCTTTGACACTTCCAGGCAACAAATTTGTTACTAGAATTTTTTCTGTCTCTGAGTCTAGCCTCTGACCCAACATGGGTCATGGTGGAGAGTGAGAACAAATGCAGGAGGAGGGAGATGACCTACAGGTGAGAGACGCAAGAGCCCAAGAGGTAGAAATCACATAGTAATGTGACCATATTGTCAGACACTGTGCTAAGAGTTTGAGATGCCAAGAAAGACAAAAAAAAAAATTTGAACCTAACCTCAAGAACCAAGAAGTACAAAGATGATAGCTGTCGAAGTGAGGATGTACACCTTCTTAGGGAAGGTATACATCGATCCTCCCCCTATACTGACACCCTGGGGACAAAGTTCACTGGCCTTATGCTAGTTCCAGTTATTTCATGAAGTCTCTCTTTTTGGTCTTGTGTCCCATTAAAGTCAAATCCTGTTGCTTATCAAGGGAAGATAGGGGAGAAATAGTTATCAAAATGTAAATATTTTGTTTTTAGTAGACTTGGTTCTAATTATCCCTGATGACTCACAGTTTGTCATTCTTCTGGTACAATACATCCAGAAATTCTGAAATGTAAAATTAAGGAGGGGGGCACACACAAAATAGTGCAGTGTCATTAATAGAAGCAAAACACTTCAAGACAAGAATTCCATTTAGTGGGAGAGTTCATGAGCACGTTTTTTTGTTGATGAATATTTATCAAAGTGGGTAAAGCTGGACCCAGCAACGACAGCAAAATATTTTAATAATATCCTCTCATTAATTTCCTTTTAATAAATGACTTAGTAAAGCTGAACAATTTGTATGTAATGATTTCATTAATGGCTTCAGCACATGCGACCATTTTTCACACATTTGAATGTCACTTGAATAAAGCAATACCTTAAATTATACAGCATAATAAAGTATGTTTGTTGAAACATGACAAGCTTCTGCTTGTTTATTTGCAGCAAGGAGAATTAGTTCCATTCTAAATTTCAATAGTTTAATTGAACCCAACTGGGGGGTTCCTTCTTCCATAACTGCACCTGCTTTTCCAAGCCAACATTTGGCCTTGAACTTGAATCCCAGAAGACTAGAATGTCAGAGTCGGAAACCCCCTCATTTTACAGATGAGGAAACTGAGAGCCAAAGAGAAGTGACCGACCCAAGGTCACACCAAGAAGGAATGAATTCATAGAGAGAGATGGAGGGGAAGAAAGCTAGAGAATAAACAAACATTAGGCCAAGGAGGAGGGAATCAACCGAGAGCATAGATCAAGGCCAGCCCTATTGCTGTCTCCCCAGGCCCATTCTGTCTAGTAACTAGGAAAGTGATGAAACAGATAAATAAGGTGCCATTAATCTTTTTAAAACAAAAAGCCTCTTGGGAGGGACACTACATTTGGATATTGTGAATCACCATGTAATAAAAGTTGAACAGATTTAATTAAGTAGAGTCATAATGTCACACACCCCCTAAGGAAACAGACCTAATTAAAGAGCCTCTATAGGTAAACTAAGTCAGGTTATAGATTAAACTATACATAGAGAGTTCACAAATAGGCTGATTGAAGGAGAAAGCATTTATATTTCACTGAGGAGTCAGAGACAGTTGAAATTCTTCCTCTGGGTTCTTATCTAAAGAATGTTTGAGGCCTTAAGTAAATTTTCACATCCCAAGGGATAGGTTTCAGTCAGCTCAATAACCTCCTAACTGGGAAAAACAGCCTTGACCTCTCCAAACAAGAAAAATTATTGAAAGGAAACCAAGAATCAAAAATTCCCATAAGAACTAAATGGTAAGAGCGATGCTTAACATAGAGGCATGGCTAGAATTTCTGGCACTATGGAATGTGGGCAGGAAATCTATGAGGAGGGAGAGGTGGTTTTCCAGTCTCTCAAAGCATAACAGTAAGAAACTCCCAATGTATTGATTCATTCAACATTTACTAAGGCCCTCTATAGAGCCTAGCATAGGCCATGGCCTTTGCCCCAAGGTATCAACAGCCAGAGTGCCCCGCTAATGGTTGTATCAGGTGAAGGACCATGGGGTGCAGAGGACTACTATCACTGAGTAGGAAGAACAGCAAAGAGGAGAAAAGAGACAGAGAAAAAGGGAGGGAAAGACAGACAGTGACAGACAGAGCAGAGAGAGATGGACAAACAGAGGCACTGAGAAATACAGAGACAAAGGGAGGGAGGGAAGGAAGGAAGGAAGGAAGGAAGGAAGGAAGGAAGGAAGGAAGGAAGGAAAAGATAGAGGGAGGGAAAGATAGAGAAACAAAAGGAGGAGAGAAATGGAAGGAAAGACAGTGCTTGGAAGGGTGCTAAAAGAGAAGAGTGTGGGGCGGAAGAATAGGGAAATCAGGAAAGGCTTCTTGGAAGAGATAGCATGGTATAACCAAAAGACTTCTGGATTTGAAGTCACAGTACCTGGGTTCAAACTCTGACTCAACCATTTGTGATCCTAGAAAAACAGCCTCTCTGGGCCTCACAATTTCCTCATCTACCAAATAAAAGCATTGGACTAGGTGACCTCTGAGGTCCCTTCCGGCTCCAGATCTAGAATCCCATAATCTGTATTGCTATTAGGTGCATTTGAGCTGGGCCTTGAATGCCAGATAAGCTTTGGATAGACAGAACTGGGATAGAAAGGTATTCTAGACACAGCTATTTTCCTACTTGGAGAGCCTAGCCATAACAAGGAGAGAGCAAGAGACCTTCCTGCAGCATTCCAGACAAAGAACACTAAGGGCCCATATTTTTTTGGCTTTAATCAAAGTCCCTGAGTCCTGCAGTTGGGGGGGAGGGGCTGAGCGGGGTGAGAAGGTGACTCCAACCTAGAGGAGATGGAGGGGGAAGGGAAGGAAGCAGCTCCTTAACTCTAGCGCCTCTTCTATTGTGCTCCACAGGCTGAGTGGGAGATGCCCCCTTCCCTGGTCCCAGGAGACATAGCTTGGTGTTTAATTGCCTAACTGAAGTCTAATTACTCAGCCATTAAGATCAAAAAAGGATAGGAAAGGTTGTGATACCTGAGTTTCTATTGCAGCTCTAATCTCTACAGATTCTTCCTCCCCACCTCCTAGGAAAAGATTTATGGAAAGATTAAGGAGGGTTTTTTTTCCAATAGCTATTAATATTCATGGCAGTCTTCACTGCCATCTGCTTTTAACGATTTTGTTTGCAAAGACCTGAGATTAAAATATGGCCTGCTATTGCTCTGGAGCGTCTGAACCGGAGCTCAGTAAAACAAAGGGACCTTTCAGACATGGTGAGGAGCTGCCTGTCATTCTCTCTGCAGCAGGAGAAACTAATGACTTGGAGGACAGAGGAGGCAGGGAAATCAGGGCCATTTGGAGCTATTCCCTTCCCTGGTGGAGACAGGAAACTGGCCCAGATATTGGATCTTGAAGCTGCTAGGCCACTCAGGCTACTAAAAGGCTAATTGGGGAAAATGGAAGTCATGGGCTCTCCTTGGGAGCCCTAAATAACCAAATTCCCCTGGTGGGAAGGTGAGATGAGCTGAAACTGAAGCATGAATGAGCTTGGTTAGACAAAAGGAAGAACTTCCTGACTCTGAAGGTTCTGAGATATGGGCATAAGTGACCACCACACCCACCCCCAGCTCACTACCACCACTCCACAAGGAGTAGAAATTCCTTGGCTAGAGAGACTTAATAAAGAATGGAGAGACTCGGTTGGTCTAAAATTGGTTCTGTCAGGTTCTGCCAGTCCAGAGAGTGGGAAAAGAAGAAGGGGTGAGAATAAGGAGAAAGGGATGTGTGCTTTTAGCTAAAGCTAAAGGTCATTCCAGCCCCATGGCCATTCTATTTTTTAAAAGCCAATAGGTTTTAAGGTTCATTTTTCTATTAGTTTAAAAATCTAGGTTTTTAAAAAATGGGGATTTGTGTTTAGTAAGAGTCATTGTGATGAAAAGAATACCATTTACTGGAAGTTACTTGACAAGATAAGGGGAAGTAAGAGGACGCCCAAGATTGTGTGACCTTGTGCAAATCCTCCCTGAATCTCAGTTTACCCTTCTCTGATGTGACATGATTTGACTTGATGATTTTAGAAAATTCCCCTGAAGAATGGTCCAGCAACTGCTGGAGCAGGCAGGACTGCAGCTTACTAACTGATTATCTCTCCCAGTCAGCTCACTGCTAAACACGCCCAGTTGTTCCAATGACTTCTCCCCGCAGGATCATAACTAAGATAGGGTGATGAAGGATTTGCCCTAGGGTGCTGAAATAAAGAAGGGGCATTAGTATATTTCCAATAGCAATCCAGACAGTGAATTCCTTTCCCTTTATTTCTCCACTGATCTTCATGACCCATTCCCATCATCCAATCCCACTCCAGGATGCCATTGCTATGACAATTTCTCCTGGAACCGATTCCACCTCACCCAGTCCCTATGAAGGTAGGGACTGTTTAATTTGTGTCTTTGCATTCCCTGAATCTAGTCCAGTGCTTAGCACAAAGGAGGTGCTTAATAAATGCTTGTTGATTAATAGATGGATTGAATAGGGGCATGACCCCACGTCCCATAAAGTCTGCACTTTGAAATTAGACTGCCCCACCCCCTCCCCACTCTGCTGTCCGCCTATTTTTGCCCCAGATAGAAAGATTCCTAGTTATAGCTCTGCCTCCCAGCTCCTGTTCTCAAAAGCCCTCTTCACCTTCTGAGTACCTCTCAAGTGGCTGTAATACTCCTGCTAGTTCCCAATATTCATACATGCCCTCAGGCTCAAGTTCTTACCCTGAATCCCACAGGTAAGGGTAGCCTTTTAGATCAGCTTTTCCTAATATACCCTCTTTAAACTGTGTTCTATTTTCAAACAAACAGAGCTTCAACATCCATTCCCTGTTCACTATCCACCTGTGTCCCAAGTGGAGACATCATTGTGAAGAAGAGTTTTGTTGGGACACACCTGATCTTCTCATGTTTTCCTCTACTCAAAACCCTTCAATGGTTCTCTGTTGCCTACTGAATAAAATTCAGATGCTTCAGCTTGGCATTCAAAGCCCACCATAACCAGGAACCAATCAGCTTTTTCCCATCTTATCACTTACTATTCCCTACCATAAATTGGTCTACTTCACTATCGTCTATTCACATTGTTATTTTCTGTTCATCTATTACCAGTTCCTAACAAGCCATCCTCCTTTCCCTTTCTCCTTCCTGCTACCCTCCTCCTTGCCTCAGATTCTATTCATCCTTCAATGCTAAGGTCAAATGCTACCTCCCCTGTGAAGCCTTCCCTGACCTGCCATTGGGACAGTACATTTCATTCCTCGGACTTAGCATCTCAAACACCTTGCTCTGTCCATTCTGAGATGACCACATCATCTCTCCTGCTAAAGGATGCTCCTTGAGCCTGGAAAGTATTTCATTTCTATCTTTGTATTCCCCAGAACTGAGCCAAGTGCCTGGCACATAGTAAATGCTTAAAGAATGGGTGTTGATTGATTGATTGATCCCTTTGTCACATCCTCACCATGTTGCATTTGGTATTGAGTTACAGTCTAAACCCTTGCCAGGCTGTAAGCTCTAGGAAGGCAAGAAGAAGGTCATATTAGCTTCACTGTTTCACCATGGCCCCTAGAAAAATTCTCTGAACCTTTGTTGGTGTTTAAAAGATGGAGAGGAAGGGGAGAAAGAAGAAGGGGAAAGAGAGCTGGGTTCAAATATCCCCTTGGCCACCTTCTACCTATATGGCCTTGGGCAAGTCATTGGTCCTCCATGCCTCTGCTTCCTCATCAGTAAAATGAGGAGGGGTGGAATGGATGGTCTCTGAGGTCCCAACTGGTTCTGCATCTTTGAGACTGAGATTCTACTCAACTCTTATGATGAGCTTAGATAAGGATCTGTTGTTGTATTAGAGAATACTGCCCTTTTGGAAGAATCAATATGACAGCTAGCCCAAACAGCAAGGATAATAGAAATAGGTTGTAGCCTGTATCCAACAATAACGTGCCAATAATAATAATTATTATTATTATATTGTGCATTCTATATACAATAATAATAATTAGAATTTTGCAGATATATGTATATTATCTCATTTGATCCTCATCTCAATCCTATAAGGTAGGTTAGGTGCTATTCTTATCCAACTTCTGGCACATCAACTTTCAACAGCTAGTTGGTGAAGTGAAATGAGTAGAAGCCAGACCTGAAGTCAGGAAGACGCATCTTCCTGAGCTCAAATCCAGCCTCAGACACTTATAAGCTATGTGACTCTGAGCAAGTCACTTCACCCTGTTTGCCTCAGTTTCCTCATCTGCAAAAGGAGCTGGAGAAGGAAATGGCAAACCACTCCAGTATCTTTGCCAAGAAAACCCCAAATGGGGTCACAAAGAGTTGGACACAACTGAAGCAACTAAACATTATTATCCCCATTTTATAGATAGGTAAATTGAGGCTAACTGACTTGCTTAGAGTCACACAACTAAGAGTCTGAGGTAGCTTCACTCAAGTCTTTCTGCTGCCAAGTCCATCACTCAATTCTTTGTACCACCTAGCAGCTTTCATGATAGAATGAAGAGAAAAAAACATGTACTCCTATATGGGAGAACTGGGTTCCCATCTGGGCTCTGACTCTTACTAGATCTTTGGCTAAGAGCAAGCTATTTCCTCTCTGGGAGTTTCAGTATGCTTATCTATAAAATGGGTACAATAATGCTTGGATTCCCAGAGGAGTTCTGAGAAATGCTCTTTGTAATCCTTCAACTGCAACAGAAAAGTGAGTTGTTGCTTGGTGTCTAAAAGAGGCATAGGATCATAACTGAAAGACTGGAGGGATATTGGAGGTCATCTTGTCCAACCTCTCATTCTCCAGATGAAGAAGTTAAATGGCTTACCCAAAATCAGACTGGTGATAAGGTGTAGAGCAGATTCAAAACCCTTGTCCTCTGACCCGAACCCTGTCCTTCCTCTCACTGTTTCCTTCTCCTGACATCTGTGATGACATCGATGTCCCTAGACATGACCTATGAGCTGAAAGGGAGGTGAGGAGGAGGGTCCTGCAATGAGAAGGAAAGACAACAGAGGAATAGGTCAAGTTACACTGGGACCCCTCTCCAAGATAAAAAAAAAGAACAATGAATTTTTATAAAATATAAAATTTATAAAATAAGAAAATAATAAAGAAATTTTTATTACATTGAAATTTCATGCAAGTTTTCCTTTCTTTTTGCCTTCACTTTTCAGTCATGTCTGACTCTTTGTGACCCCATTTGGGATTTTTCTTGGCAAAGAAACTGTAGTAGTTTGCCATTTCCTTCTCCAGCTCATTTTACAGATGAGGAAATTGAGGCAAACAGGGTTAAGTGACTTGCCCAGGGTCACACAGCTAGTAAGTGTCTGGGGCCAGATTGGAACTCAGGAAGATGAGTTTTCCCAGTTCCAAGTCTAGTACTCTATCCCCTGTGCCACCTAGATGTCTAATCCCTTAGCTTTCTATTTTTTTTTCTACTTAATATCGTCCTTTTCTTGAATCTTCGATCAACAATGAACTTTGATGCCTTTGTAGGAGAAAAATGAAGCCTCTTTGTTCTCCTATGGCTGCTACAGAAGCAGGCTCTCAGTGCCTTAGGAACACAAAGAAATGGACACGAGTCACATAGGATGAAAAGTCATGAAGAAAGAGAGGGAAAGAGCACAATACAGTGGAAGGGGACTGATTTCAGAGTCAGAGGACTGGGGTCCAAATCCCACCTATGATGCTTCCTTCCTATGTGACCTAGGGCACCTTACCCACCCTCACCCTCCCCCCAACTCCCACACACATATCCATATACACATTCTCTTGCATTCCAGTGATGCCAACATCTTGGCTGTTCCTCACATGATACCCTCCATTTCTTGGCTCTGGATATTTTCACTGGCTGTATCCCCATACCTGAAACATTCTACCTTCGCTTCTCTACCTCCTAGCTTCCTTCAAATATTAAGTCCTACCTTTTACAAGAACACCTTCCCAGACCTCATTAATCCTAGTACCTTCCTTTTGAGATTATCACCAATATTCTCTTTGTACCTAGCTGTTTACATAGTTTCTTTCCCATTAGGCTGGAAGTAGGGAATTTTTTTTTTTGCCTTTCTTTGTATCCTCTATGCTAAACACAATGCCTGCCACATAGTAGGTGCTTAACAAACACTTGTGAACTGACTGGCCTAACATCCAACAAACAGGCAAAGACAACAAAAGAGAGGAATAGTCAACATTGAAAGGGTTATTCAACAAAAGACATACCAATACATTGTTGGTGGAGTTGTGAATTGGTGTAATCATTTTGAAAAGGATTTCAAATAATGAAACAAAATTGCTAAAAGATCCCTAGTCTTTGACATAGAGATTCCACTTCTTGACATACACTGCAAAGAGGATACCATTAAAAAGAAAAGCCTAAATATAGTTAAATATTTATTTAAAAAGCACTTTTTGTAGTAGCAAAGAACAAGACACAAAGCAATGTCCATCCTTTAGAGAATGGTTTAACAAATTGTGGTATACGAATGAAGTAAACTATTGCTCTGCTCTAAGAAACAGCAAATATGATGAGTACAAAAAAGCATGGAAAGGTTTACATGATCTGATGTGAAGTAAACAGAGCCGAGAAAACAATCTATGCAATGACTACATAAATGGAAATGGAAAGAACAGCCTTAGAACAATCAAAATGGATTTAACAAAATTTCAAAGAACAACCTTGCCCCCAAAGAAGAAAAATGAGAAAATTCCCTCCTCCATTCATTTGCAGGCATGGTGAGAGAGAGGGGTATGGAATATTGTGCAGATTGTCCTATTTTTTTATATATTGGTCAGTTTTGCTGATTTTTTTCTCATTTTTTCTTTTTCCTATTTAAAAACTTTCTCCATTATATAGGATGGTTCTCTGAGAAGATGAAGAGGGAGGAATGCAGGGGGAAATGTAAGCTATGTACAAACAAAAGATAACAATGAGCATTTATTTTAAAAAATGAAAGACAAAATATCTCTGAAATCATAAGTGAATGCCATAAAGTAAGGTCTTCAAAGAAAAAAAACCGTTTACATGCAACTTCACAGGAATATGACCTGGGTATAAAGGGTAGGTTCTGAGAGAGATACAGACAGACGGTGATAGAGAGGCAGAGACAGAAAGACAGGGACAGGGACAGAGAGACAGACAAAGATAAAGCTAGAAAGAAAGGAGAGGTCTGATGGGGTAAGAAGAGGAGAGAGAGAAAGAGGAGAGAGAGAAGGAGAGGGAGAAGAAGAGAGAAAGAAAGAAAAAGAGAGAGACAGAAAGGGAAAGGGAGAGAGAGAGAGAGAGAGAGAGAGAGAGAGAGAGAGAGAGAGAGAGAGA
>CM053589.1:161163938-161188484 GCA_028646515.1 Pseudochirops corinnae
GATTAGGGAAGGAATGACATAAACTCTAAACTGGGCATCTTGCCACATAGAAGAGTAGGGGAAAGGGGGATGAGAGTAGGATGAAGGAGGGGAAGGCAGGGTGGGGGGGAGGGCTGATGAATGTTCACATCTCTGTAGAGGGACAGGGACAGGGACAGGGTGGAAAGTGGATGGGGGGGCAGGATAGGAAGAAGGGACATGTAATCAGACTCTCACAATGTGCTCACTATGGAGAGGTTCTGAGTAATTTCACATGTTCATCCTATATTTGATTGCTTGTCCTTCCTGTGGGGTGGGTGACAAGAGAGGAAGAGAAAGAATCTAGAATCCAAAGTTCTATAATCAAATGTTATAAATATATATCTTTTTATATATATATATGCAATTATTATTATTATTATTATTATTAACTTCATCCAACTGGAACTTGAAACACAGGCACTGTGGTTGGGAGATCCATCCTGCCCTACTGAAAAGTCAGAGGGGTGAGGGGAGAAGACATAGGAGAGAATAGAGTGGGGGAGGGGGGACACGCTGGGATGGCTGTTTTGGGGTGGTGGGTAGGGGAAAGATGGGGAGAAAATATGTAACTCAAAAATACCGTTTATGATTATCACCCAAAATGTCCATCTCCCCCATTATGAAACCCTTGCTCTGTGTGAAAGGTAAGTAAGGCTGGATCGAAGAATATGGGAATAATATGCAATGAGGCTGGAAACACAGGCTGGGTCAGGTTGTTAGGGACTTTACATGATATTATTTGATCCTAGAAGTAACAAGAAATGGTTGGAATTTAGTGAGTAGGAGAGCTATACTGCCCTTTAGGAAAATCACTTTGGCAACTTGTATGGAGAGTAAGTGCAAAGGAAAAGAGACCTGAGCTAGGAGGACCAAATAGGAGGCTATCATAGGAATTTAGGCAAGAAGTGATGAGGTCTTTCAGGACCTAAGGTCATGGCTCTGTGATTTGGTACAAATGGTTTGATTCAAGAGATGTGGAGATAGAAACGGCAAGATATGGCAACAGATTGGGTATTTGGGGTAAAGAAGGATAAGGAGACAAGGATAATGCCAACATTATGAATCTGGGAGATGGAAGAAATGATGGTGGTTTAGGCAGAAATAAAGAAATTTGGAAGAGCAATGGGTTTGGAAGTATTGAGCTTGATTTTGGACACATCAATCTTTTATAATTGACATATAATGTTTGGTTTTTTTTACAAAATTAGTAGCTGATTCTTAGGAAGAGTTTCTTTATGTTGTGATTATTCTTAGCTAATATTTATAGTGAGTTTTCATTATTTAAGAATTTATATTATGTTGTCTTACTTGATTTTCATAACAACCTTGTGAGGTAGATACTACAGGTTATTATTCCAATTTTAAAAGAAGAGAAAACCAAAATTTAGAGCAGTGGTTCTCAACCTGTGGGTTGCGACCCCTTTGGGGGCCAAACGACCCTTTCACAGGGATCGCAGGGATCGCCTAAGACCATCGGAAAACACATATTTCCAATGGTCTTAGGAACCAAGACACTGCTCTTCTATTTGTCTCTAGGCGGGTCTGCCCACATACCAGTATTAAAGGGTCATGGCATTAAGAAGGTTGAGAACCACTGATTTAGAGGGATTGGACTGTGAAAGGAAGCAGGTCTCCAAGAAAGATATACTCTCCCTGGATTCTCATCCTGAGTAGCCCTGCCTTAGTCATAGGTCTGGTTCTTGCCTCTGGAGCTACTCAGAATAAGTCTACTACCTCATCCATACAACAGGATTTCAAGTGTTTCTAATTTGAAGTCGTTAAATACTTATTAGGAATTTACTTTGTGCAGAGCTCTATACTCGTCCAAGACAGAGAGAGAAAGAGAGAGAGAGAAAACAAAAGAGAGGGAGAGAGAAGACAGAGAGAGAGAGAGAGAGACTGAGAGAGAGGTGGCAGTCTCTCCCCTTGAGAAGATGGTTGTTCTACCAGAAGATGGCTACCATGTTTCACACACACACACACACACACACACACACGCACACACACACACACACTCTACATCTTTCCTCCAGGCTAAACATCTCTATTTGCTTCAGTCCCCATATGACCTAGTTTCCAGAACTATCACTACCCTCTAGATTTGCTTAATTTTGTTCATGTAGCTCATACAATGCGGTACCTCGAAATCAGACTTAAAAAACAAATAATCCTTTTTTAAAAAGCACAGACAAATTCATGCTAAAATGTAACTGTATATGATAAAGTATAAATAGCAAAGTCTTTTCTGAGAGCAGGGTGACATAAGAGAACAGGAAGGCATGAAGGACCTGAGAGGAAAGACTTATTCTAAATCACTCAGGTGAGGGAGGGGACAAAGAATACAAAGAAGGGACTCTGGGGGGGGGGGGGGGGTACTGAAAAGAGGTTTAACACATTTTGCAACTTTCCCATGGACCCAGTGCTGGTTTCTAGACTATTTTCATATCTCTTCATGGTTCACATAAGTGGGGTATGGACCTTGGACCAGAGGCCCTGGGCAATGCATTTCCTGACTACCTCCCATTACTGAAGATACAACTATACCATTTCATTTCCCAATTCATTGTATGTTTAAAAGGCATGGGGAAAAAAATAAACTATTATCCTCAAACCCCCAGTAGGTCTCTTAATGACTAGCTCCACTAATTAGTAACAGCTGTTAATGAAGTATGCAGGTACAAGCCTAGCCTCGTCAATTAATCCATATACTTTTCCTAGACTGCAGTAATATTTAAAGGGAAAATCGATACCTGACAGACAGTCATGTGTATGGTGCATCAGGAGGTAGCAAGGGGAAGCAAAAGGTAGATGCATTTCATTGTTTTGGGTCCAGAAACAACCCATGGAAACAAATCACAAAGTTTGTCATCCCAAAGGAAGAGTCAAGGCCCACCATCCTGACTGGATGATGTGAGGCCCAAGGAATTTTCTAAGAGGATGCAGGGCTCAGGAGAGCTATAACTAGAGTAGATACGACTGCTTGTTGTCCCAGGGCACCAAATTTAGAGGGTACTGACAATATTAGAAATCCTTCATCCAAACAGAAGCAACAGAATGTAGAATCAATAGTAAAGGAAATTAGCAGATGGTAGACTGGGTTGGCTGTCCCTTTAGCCCACATTGTTCCTCCCAACTTTCAGCGCGGTAACCTCCCCAACAGTAGCCTGATCCCATGTCCCAGGTGCCCTGGCATCATTACTCTGACTTCATTAACTGAGAATATATTTTGTGATATGTGGCCAGGCATAGTTTGTAGTAATCGCTGTCCCAGGTAAAAAATAAAAACATAATCCTAATTATAGCCTGGAATCACCCCTGGGAGGAACAGGATTATGAGTCCCAAGGAAATTTCACTATAAGTCCTCACCCAGCCTAAGACTTTTACATAGATGAAGCAAGCTACAGTGACATCAAGAAGAACCCTGAACAGGAACAGAAGTCACAAAAGAACAGACCCCCATCTTTCATCTTGAAGGAAGTCATCTCCTCCTCCATTCAGTTGCCCAATCAGGTAGGTGATAATGCCAAAGGCTGGGGCCAGACCTATAGACTTAATTATCCCCCTTCTAGAGCCAACTAGGGATAGGAGATTTAGAATTGGAAGGGACCCTCTTGTTGCTGAATCATTTCAGTTATGTCTGATTCTTTGTAAGCCCATTTGAGGCTTTCTTGGCAAAGATACTGGAGTGATTTTGCCATTTCCTTCTCCAGCTTGTTTTTCAAATGAGGAAACTGAGTCCAACAGTGATTTTTTTTTTTTTTTTTTTGCCCAGGGTCACTCAGCTAGGAAGTATCTGAGGCCAGATTTGAATGCACAAAGATGAGCCTTCCTAACTCTGGACTTGGCACTCTATCCACTATACCACCTAATTGCCTGGGGAGAGACCTTGGAGATTATCTAATCTAGCCCCATTGTCTTATAGATAAGGAAACTCAAGCCCAGAGAGAATGACTTGCTCAAAATCAAACTGTAAATGGCCAAGCCAAGACTCGAATCTAGATCTTTTGACTACAAATGAATAGCATAATCCATTGTACCACGCTGTCTCCTTTCCCTTTAACTACCAAAATGGAAGCTCTGCTACTACCGCCAGGCTAGAGGAGGAACCACCAATTTTCCTCTGTTGACTTAACAAAGTTGGAACTCTGCCATGGCTCCCTGGAACCAGCAGCCTGCACAGTGGAGTTTAATAGAATGCAGCCGCTCTTAGCAGGTAATGCAAGGAGATAAATAGCTGATTTACTACTATTTCCATCTAAAGCTGCCTTTTTAATTGCAGCTTTGCTGGGTAATTATGGGCTCCAGGAAAATGCATAGCTTGCAGGCTTTACCTGAGCCGAGGCACTGAGGAAAGAGAAAGCCAGAGCTTACTGTCACCTATCTCAGGACTGAAACAAAAGCTCCCATTGATAGAGCTCATGCCTGGGGAGGTTCAAATTGTGGCAAAGGGAGCAATTTCTAACAGGGTGTTCCACGGGCGGCTTCCATGTTAATGAACTAGCCTCATATGGATTGCTCTTTGCTAATGATGCCAAAGTTGGCTTTGTGCCACCAAAAAGACTTAGGGAGACTTCATAATTATAATATTTGATTAATGATTTGACGTTATTCTGCATTACTCTGTACTCAGATTCTGTTTATCTTAAAACCATAGCAGGTGGCTGGAGGAGAGAGACAGAGGGCTGCGCAAAAATGGGATTGCCATGAGAGGGAGCAGCATTGCAGGGTCAGCTAGTGAAAGACTTTGCAATCATTGGGAGGAAAGAGGCATTTATTGAGCACCAACTTTATGCACTGCACTGAGAATGCAAAGGCAACAATTGAATAGCCTCTGCCCTCAAATTAATCAATCAAAAAGCATTCATTAAACACAAAGAATTTAAATTCTACTGTAGCCTACAGTGATCTTTCTTTCCCTAAAATCATAGTACACTGAGAATCTACTCACTACTTTATTCTTGCTTATAACTACTGTCTTGTACTTTCCTAATGGTATCCTGTATCTTATGTCTTTGAAACTGACTTGTAAACCTCTTAAGGACAAAAGCCATATTTCACATGGAGGCAGCCAGGTGGTTCAGTAGATAGAGCTCTGGACCTGGAGTCAGGAAGACCCGAGTTCAAAACTGGCTTTAGACACTTGGTTGTGTGACCCTGAGCAAGTCACTTAACATCTCTTTGCCTCAGTTGTCTCATCTGTAAAATGGGGATAATAATAGAACCTATCCGCCAGCTTTGTGAGGAATGAATGAGATCATATTATTTATAAAGTATTTTGCAAACCTTACAGTGATATATAAATTCTAGCAGTCATTATATTGTTGCTGTATTTTTTGGAAGGGGGAAGGCAAGGCAATTGGGATTAAGTGACTTGCCCAAGGTCACACAGCTAGTAAGTGTGATCAAGTGCCTGAGGCCAGATTTGAACTTAGGTCCTCCAGACTCCAGAGCTGGTGCTCTATTCACTGTGCCACCTAGCTGCCCCTTTTGTTGCATTTATTCCCCACAACACCTAGAACATAAGACATGCTCAGTAATAATTTTCAGCTGAGGATTTGGGTTGGATTGGCAGTAAACAATGAGATGGGATATTTGTATAAATGGACTCAGATGATAGGCTGGGCTTTCACACACAAATGTTCATTTCCTTTACCTGGTACTAACATCGAAGATGACTCATAATCCCTACCCTTCAGATCCTTGACACATCCTGCTGTTCTCTCCAGCTCACAGCACAGGACTGAATATCACTGGCCTCTTTCAAGGTTCTCTGTACTTCTACCACTATCTTTGACCTCTAGCTTCATTTCCCAGACAACCAGTCCTCTAGCTCTTCTTCTCATGTAGTCGCAGTAATGGAGATGTCCTCAATGGCTGCTTAGGTCTCTTCCAACTTTCAAAATCTTAGAACTACAAATTCTTAAAAGAGTAAATGCAATGATCTCTAGGGTCACATTCAGCTCTCATTATATAGATGGAAGAATTGATGTCCAGTAATTTGACCTAGGTTGCTTCATACTGGATTACTAGTTAGTTCAAAGATATGGCTTGCTCCCAGGTCTGTTCTTCCCACTAGAACACACACAGTCTTGGTGACCTAGTATGTGCCACGCACATTATCTTGGATTTCTTCATTTTATATCAGCAAGACAACTGGCTCCATGTGAGAGATTCAAGGCATCTGACCCCTTGATAGTAGTTCATGATAGAGATAAATTCTATTACGTCCTGCTTGGTCCAGGCAGAAAAGGCCAAGAGTGATCCCCTAACTAGCAATCAGATTTCATTCAGATCAGAAACTGGAGCAAATGTCAGACCCCTTTTTTCTTCTCTTCTCACAATCAGCTTCACCAAAGCCTGCTCATTATTTGACTTAATTAACTAATTGGTTAGGGAATTGGTAAACTGCTTCACTGGTTGCCAGAAAAATGTTGTCCGAGCTCGTAGTTCAAGAAGTCTTTATATGTACAGGGAGAAAGACCCCACAAGAAAGGAGATGTTGGAACAAAGAAAATAGTTATTGATAGCATGGCTACCCTACTTACAAAGTGGCACTGGCTTGTGGCGGTGACGTGGGGGTCAAGGAGTTCAGGGAGTCCAGGAACCCCAATAACCAAAGTCCCTGGAAAGCAGTCTGGAATGAATTCACAGACTTAAGCATTCTCTAAGTTGAGGTGGCAAAGATTTATTGTTACACTATACAGAGAGCAAGAGTTCTTAGGGAACCTGCAACCTTAAAGGGATACAATTAAAGTTTATAAAGCATATTCTATAGTATAACAAGTGCCAAATATGCTAAGTAGGTGAGTCAGGGAGGGATTGGGGAGTTAGATAAGTCAGTTCTTAAAGGAACTTGCACTTTTAATATCTACTATGCAGGTGTATTGCCCAGAATTCACTGGGAAATAGCCTGAGGTGGGGCTGCATGGAGGTGTGGTTTTAGACTTGAAATATCACTAAGTCAGCTAGCAGGCAGGGCTGACCAAGCTGCCACCCATCAATGTCATGTTTGACAAGATGGATGTTAAGAGTATATGTATATCCCAAGCTAACGAGGGATTCAGGATGCATATAATGAGCTAAGGAGTATACATATGACTGAATCTAGAATGCATATGATAGGTATGACCCAGTACACAGCTGAGTCAAACTACTAGATTCTATAGGTGCAGCTGGCCACTGTATCAGGAAGAGAGATTAAGTATTTTGTTAGGGATGCTGCCTTTGAGTTGGAGAGAAAGTTCCTAAGAAAGTGTTTTGAGGCTAGGGAGAAATGTGATTTTACAAACTGGGGTTCAAGCACAGGCACTCAAGCACCCCATCAGTGGCAAATACAAGAAACTAAAGCAGTGCCCCTCCCCCCAGGAAATGGCTGAACAAATTACGGTATTATTATTATTATTATTCTATTACATAGCAATGTAATTGAATACTTTTGTGCTGTAAGATATGATGAAGGGGACACACTTGGGAAGATCTGTAAAAACTTATGAAAAGTAACACACTTGGGAAGATCTGTAAAAACTTATGAAAAGTAACATGAGCAGAATCAGAAGAACAATCTATACAATAACAACATTGTAGAGACAAACAACCTTCAAAGACTTCAGAATTCTGATTAATGTAAAGACCAAGGACCAACTATGATTTCAGGGAACTAATGATAAAGCATACTGCTCATGGAGATATGATCGACTCAAGGTGAAAAACAAGACACATATTTATTGGACACGATCAATGCAATATACATGTTTATTACAAGGGTTTCTCTCTCTTTCTTTCTCTTTCTCCATTTTTTCTTTCTCTCCCTCTCAGGAAGGTGGGTGGGAAAGAGAGAAATTTTATTTTTGATTGAAAATATTTTTATAATTACATTTTTAAAAATAAAGCAATGATAGCAAAAGCACATAGTAGCAATTCAATATTTGTTCAATCAAATCTGAATTACATTCCTAAGAAGTCCATGTCACTCACTTGCTCAAATGATTGGCTAGAGTATGTCACCACACTACTGCTCAAGAATAATATGGGCTTTGTGGTAGTAAAGAGCTGGAAACAAAGTAGATATTTGGGTATGGCTAAATGGGTTGTGGCACAAAAATAAAGTGAAATTTATTTTGCCATATCAAACAATAGCTTGAGAAGACTGATGCAGAGTGAAGTCAGAAGAACCAAGGAAACAATATATTCAAGCACTACAACAACATAAGTGGAAAGAACAATAACAATGAAATGTAAATTGACAGATCATAATAATGTTATTATAATGACAAAACTTGCCCCAGAAAAGGGGATGTGAAAATGTACCCCTCTCCTTCCTTCTTTGCACAGGTAGAGAAAAATTGGTGAAAAGAGAGGGGTCCAACAAATGGCACTCTGGAGTTACAGCCTTTGAACCAGATTAAAATGTAAGGGGGGAATATTTAACAAAATAAATAAAGATACAAGCAAACACAGATACCATTACATTTTAAAACTAAGTCAGTTTGGGGCTATATAGTATGCCTGCTTTAGTAGAACGAGTTCTATTTGAGTTTGATGCCATTGGTGTAGAACTTTGCATATACTGTCAGGCTGGATTGGCATTCTGATTTGCTAAACTGCTTTTTAAAATTCCTTCTATTCTTTCTTAAAAAAGATGGCTTATTGGTAATAGGGTGTGAGGGATATATTCAGAAATGTAAGTGATATAAAAACAAATGTATAAATAAAAATTGGAGTGATTATAGGAAGGTAACCACACTAACACAGTTATTTGAACAATGAAGTGGTCCAATTATTCTGGGAAACAGCTTGGAGTTCTATGAGAAAATTTACTAAATTTTGTATAGCCTTTGATCCAGTGATACTCAATTGAGTTCATACCCCAGATGTAAAAAAAAAAAAAAAAAATGTACAATGAATACAACAATATAAAAGGAAAGAATGACCACAGACGAAAATATAAAAGTAAATGTAACAAAATTATAAAGATCAAGCATAACTCAAATGAAGAAATATAAGAGGACAACACATAGCACAAGTTTTCAGATTGTTTTTCAATGTGCTGATTGGTTGTGCTGATTGTTTCTTTTTTTGCCTTTTAAAAAATACTGTTTGTTTTATGGGATCTCTCTCTCCCTCACTCCAATATTGAATCAGAAATTTACCATTTGCCAATATGATTGGTTTGATATGATACCTTAGTGTTGTTTTAATTGCTTTTCTCTTCTTACATGACTAGGATCAGTTTTTCATGTTGTTGATAGCTTTTCAACAGTAAATTCCTGAAATCCAGAGATTACTCGTGCTGGATTTAAAATCAGGACACTCTAGCTCTCATTATGGTTCTGTTGCTTACTAGCTGTGTGATGTTGGGCAAATCATTGAACTTCTCCAGGCCTCAGTTGCCTCCTCTGTAAAATGTTGGGACTGCACTGGATGATCTCTAACTGAAGTCATTTTCAACTATAACTTTATTTGTAAAAATTAAAAAATTTTTATTTATACATTTTTCATTCTTGTATCCCCAGTGCAGAACCCAATGCCCTGTACCCTTTGGGGGGTGGGGTGGTCTCCAATTTTGTGACTTCATGATACAGGAACCCCCCACTGAGGAACTCTACCGATAGATTGGCTCCTTTTCTGAAATTTGTAGTTTTCATTAGTTGCCTGGGAAAAAGAGAAGTCAAGTGACTTGCCAAAAGTCACACAACCACACAGGGTCACACGTAGACCAACTCTCAATCCACTGCCCCAGACTGACTCTTTATGACATAGAGCAGATCCTTAATAAAGGATCTGAACTGAATGGTACAGGCAGGAGTGTGCTAGAGGCAGCTCAAACTAGCAAGCAGAGCCACTAGTTAAATTTTCAGTGTGACATTTATACCCCAGAGACCAGCAAACATTACATATCTGGTCTTGAGTTATTGCTCATTGATTGTTGAGACTTAAGAAAGTAATAGAGAAGATGTTTAAAATGCATATAAAACTGGGGCAGCTAGGTGGCATGGTGAATAGAGCACAGATCCTGGAGTCAGGAGGTCCTGAGTTCAAATACAGAATTAGACACTTAATGCTTACTAGCCATGTGACCTTGGGCAAGTCACTTAACCCCAACTGCCATGCCTTCCCCCTCAAAAAAGCAAAAAAAAATGCATATAAAACTTTAAAAAATATGTCCAGTGTATTTTTTTTCCTGAAGGGCTGATTGTTAAACATTTACCAGCACCCTACCAGGTACAGGGTACAGATAACATGCTGCTTCCTCAAGTAGCAATTAAGATACACTGAATGGGGCTCAAAAATACTGTGAATTGATTGATCCTGATAGGGTTCCATTCTGAATATGTTCTCCTGTTTCCTGTGGGATACTGAAACAAATGGTACTTTAGTTCTACAGAAAAGCTGGCCAGATGGCATCTCTAGAAGATCATTTGTTGCAGCCTAACATTTACAGGTCAGTTGTCAGGATGGGACCCATTATGAAGTCATTGAATCTAGCCTTTTATCTCCTACACCTACACACCTACACCCATGGCTCTTCAGCTCCCAACTTCCACTCCAATGACAACTAAAGTCCTCCAGTTGTAGCATTTCATTCTGACAGGCTTATCTCTTGTTCTGTATGCATCTCCCCTCAAACTTTCCTGCTAAGCCTCGTTCCTTCAGGGCTGGGAGTTTTGCTTTCCAAGGCCATGATGAGCCAACCTCAGGAAAGATTATGGATTTTAGAGCTAGTAGGGGATTGTAAAGGTCATCTAGTCCAACCTTTTCATTTTACAGAAGGGCAAATGGATTCATTTCAATAATAACAACTGATATTTACATGACACTCTAAAGTTTCCAAAGCACTTTGCCTACATTATCTCATTTCAGTCCCTCTACTGCCCTGCAAGGTAGGCACCATGGCCATTATCATCCCCATGTTTTTATATAAGAGAACATTGAAGTTCAGAGAAATTAATAATAATAATAATAATAGCCTATTATTATTATTATTACATATAATACTTATATAGTGCTTACTATATACCAGGAACTGAGCTAAACACTGTACAATTATCTCATTTGATCCTCACAACAACTCTGGAAGGTAGGTGCTATTATTATCTTCATTTCACAGATGAGGAAACTAAGGCAAATAAAGATTAAGAGACTTAACCAGGGTCACATAGCTAGTAAACATCTGGAGCTGGATTTGAACTCAGGTCTTCCTGCTTCCAGGCCCAGTACTCTGGGTTAAGTGACTTGACCATTGGTCACTTAGCTAGTAAGTGTCAGGGATAGGATTTGAATCTGGTTCTTCCTTACATACATACCTCCCTTAGAATCTCTTGTTTCCTTCAACACAAAAACCTGAGGAAGACTTTCTTGGGGTGTGTGTGTGTGTGTGTGTGTGTGTGTGTGTGTGTGTGTGTGTGTGTGACAGACAGAGAGACAGAGAGCTACTAGTGGACAAATTACTTCATATTTTGTATATATTTACATATATATTCCTGCTATCTGGCCTGTAGAATAAAAGTTCTTTGAGGGCAGGGCTTATTTGATTTTTACCATTATATTCTTAGTATCTAGCACCTACTAGCACTAAACAAATATTGATTGATTCCCAGTTCCAAGACCCCCACTTTATACACTGTGGATTCTTCTGCTTCTCCTTTGATCAAAAGCTTACTCTGTCCATGGTCCTGAGCTGGGCCCTGGTGGAGTTGCAAAGATAATGAAATCAGACTTGGACCCTGACCTCAAAAATCTTACATTCTATTGCAGGAAAGGAAAAGTAGACTTATAACATTAATTATATGCTAATAACACTGATATGTCAATAAGCATAAAAAGGGAGTCCAAAGTGCTATGAAAAAGATAGGAAGAAGAAGAGATCACTTCCAGACAGGAATCAAGGAAGGTGTCTTGGAGGAAATGGGACCTAAGGTAGGAGAGTCCTGAAGAAGGGAGGCGGGACAGAGGTGCAGCTAGGTGGAACCTAAGCCAGGCCTGGCCTATTCACTAAAGGGGCTGAAGGCCATGGTCTCCCAATGCATCCTGGGTCATCTCCAGGCATCCTAATGAATATATGGTCACTGGATTCAGATGATTCTGGAGGAGAAAGTGAGGGTGGTGACCTTGTACAGCCCTCCCTCACTCAAATCAAAGTCAACTGCAAGTCATGTTATCATTTCTCTGATACCATGGTCCTCTTTGAAAATGAAGGACAAACACAAGCCAGGTCTGGGACAGTATCAGCAAAAGCACAGACATGAAAGAAGATGGAGTGAGGGTAAAAATGAGGAATGGTTTAGTTTGCCCACAGCTTTAGGTGGTGAAAACTCTACCACTAAATCGAAGTGTGTCCTTGGGAAATCATTTCACTTTTCTCAGCTTCTATTTCCTTTTCTGTAACATATAATAAAGGGGCCGAGCCTCTAAGATGCCTTCCAACTATAAACACCACAATTCTTGGATCCCAAAGTGAAATAGCAACTAGGTCCACCCAGAAATCCTTAAATCTTTTCTAAGACTAATAAATACATGACAAGAAGGCTTTGTGGACAGAGACAAATAATGACAACTCTATAGAAAGAGGGATCTCCAATGAGTGTTTTGTGTGTCATGTAATATCAGAAATTTAAAAGCATCAAAAGATGAAGTGGGAAGAACATTAAATATGAATGAAATGAGAGTAGTGTCTCTATGCAGGGAATAATGACTTTAATGAGATTTCCCAACAAAAGTCTCTGCATCATAAAGTGCAAAAGAGGGGGAAGTGATGGAAGCAAAAGGGATAGAGGGGTAGGAGCTGGGAAGGGTCTGTATGTGTGAGAGAGATTAGCAAACAATAGGAAGGAAAAGATCATGAGGGGAAAACAGGACCAAAAGAGGCAGAGCATGATAGTATAGAAGGAAAGGGGACACACCTGTCTTAGCCCCCAGTCTATAAAGTGAGATTTGGTATAGATGATTGCCAAAGTCCCTTTCAGCTCAAAGTCTATAATCAATGACCCAGCAAGAATTTATCAAGGTCTCAATCTTTGTTGGGCACTGTGAAAATTTCTTAGAATACAAACTAAATTTAGAAAATGTGGGTTCAAGACTTATTTCCACCTCTTACAAGCTTTGTAACCTCAGGAAAATCTGTGTTAAATTCTACCTTAGTCTCTCACTAGATGTGTGTTCTTGAGCAAATCATGTGGCCTTTCTTTGCCTCGATTTATCCATCGGTAAAATAAAAGACTGAATGTGGTGTACCTTTATAACTCTAAATCTATTATTCTATGACTTCAGCCCTCTGAGTCACCAATTCCTTATCAGTAAAATGAGTTAAATAATGTTTCCACTGCATACCTCAATGGGTTCCTGTGGAAACTAAATGTAAATTCAATAGACATTGATTTGCACCTACCACAATGCTTTGCTCTCAGCAAAAGCTTGAGGATGAGACAAAGGTCATTGAAGACTTAGTTCCTGACCCTCTGGGGTCTAGAGAATAGTATGGGGGATGAGATACTACCCAAAAATAAGTATAATACAAAGTTAGAATAAGTGCTGCAAGAAAGGTGAGACATAGTAGTCAAACAGTTGACTTAGGAATCAGAGATACCTGGATTCAAGTCTTGCATCTGACACTTGTTAGCTGTGTGGCCTCAGTTTCCCAGACAACTCTCTAAGAATAGAAGTTACAAATGACTTGCCCATTTGTATTAGTGGGGGAGTTTCCATACTGGCAGTTTTTCACATAGCTAAAGTCACAAATCTGTATCCCCTCGCTTCCCCACCCCACCCTCAAAAAAAGTGTCATAGGAGATTTCCAAACAAGTAGTCATAAGCTTCCATGATAGTAAGACATTAGGAGCATGGGGAGGGACAGACAACAAGACAAAGAAAGAGACAGAAAGAGAAACAGAGACAGACAGAAGCACAGAGAAAACTCACTTCCAGGTGCTCACCATAGCAATGTCAGCTCAGAACTCAAGTGATCTGGCAGCTTCAGCCCCCTGGTAGCACAGATGACAGGCATATTCCACCCTCTAGGTGATTTTCATATTTGCTGTCACACTACATAGCAGCCCTTTCTCTGGAAAGTGAAGTCCAGAGTGATCAAGGCTTGCCTAAGATCACACAGTGAGTTCACCTATCTCTTGACTCCTAGTCTAGTGCTCTTTCCCTGACAGCTCACTGCCTCATTCATGGTCCAGCCTGCTCCCTGTTCCAGTTAGTTGTTCAATCCTGAATCACATTCATTCTCCCCATCCTCATGCCACCAGAATGCTGAGTCAGCATATCCACGCATATACCCATGTCTTTTTACCATGTCTTGTGACTGGAGTTCTGATATTTTAAGTTTCTGATCCTTTTGACTAGGTTACTTCATTTCATCAGGCCTCAGTTTCCTCATTGGTCAAATCAAGGATAGGACTAGATAATCTTAGTGGTCCATCTAGGCTCTAACATTTTGGCATTCTGCACATAGGAATGTTGATCCAGGAATGATTGGTGAGGAAAAAAAGATTAGCTCTGGACTAAATCCTGCTTAGAATCACCTTAGTGATTCCAGAGACCTTGGTCTCTGGAAGGAAGAAATCAGACAATCTTGTCCAGGATTCCCTGGAGCCAAATGATGGCCATGACATTATTCTGATCCCAGACCTCCCAGAGAGGATCATGCCTTTTATCTTTGTCCAATGTTCTTGACTTGAGGCAAAGACTCATCTCAAGTCCAAGGTTTAGTGCTTCAATGGATTCCCAATTTCATTAATGTAAGTGCTCATTCCAAGGGCAGAAATCTCACCCCATCCATGCTTTCACAGCCTCTGCTCTTCTTGTCCACATGCTCTCATAAATCCTCCGCCAGAAAAGCCTACACAGCATACCCTGGAAGCTTTCCTTTGGTTCAGGAGCCTAAACCTGGGGCCATGGACCCCAAAAGAGTTGGGAGATAGATTTCTGTTAGTCCATGAACTTGGATAAGAAAAAGAAATTTACTTTTTTATTTTCACAAACTTGAAGTTGAAATTTAGCATTTCCTTCAATTATTTAAAAACATTACTCTGAAAAGGGGTTCATGAGCTTCACCAGATTGCCCAAGGGGTCCATGAAACTAAAAAGGTTAAGAACCTGTGTTCTAGATATTTTATTAGTGCCGTATCTGTTAATCCTTATTCTTACCACATGATCAGCTCATCTCTTTTCCCAAACCTACCTTTCACCTCTTGGATAAAATTTTAACAACACTTCATATGCCCAAAATCATTTCTAATATTCTGCTGCCCTACTCATACCTACCATACATGTTTCCACTACTTATTTATCCCCTACAATTTTGATCTTTGGAAATAATAACAGTGACAATGATGATGATGATGGTGATGATGGTGATGATGGTGATGATGGTGATGATGATGATGATGGTGATGGTGATGATGGTGATGATGGTGATGGTGGTGATGGTGATGATGGTGATGATGATGATGATAGTGATGATGATGGTGATGGTGATGATCATGATGATGGTGATGATCATGATGATGATGGTGATGATGATGATGATGATGATGGTGATGGTGATGGTGATGATGGTGATGATGATGATGACGGTGATGATGGTGATGATGATGGTGGTGATGGTGATGGTGATGGTGATGATGGTGATGATGGTGATGATGATGATGATGATGACAACGATGACAGCTAACATTCATATAGTACCTACTATGTGTCAGGGGCACTATGTAAACAACATTACAAATATTTTAACAACCCTGGAAGGTAGGTGCTATTATTTTCCCCACTTTTCAGTTGAGATAAATGAATTAAACTGAGGATAAGTGACTTGTCCAAAGTCATACAGCTAGGAAGTATCTGAAGCTTTCAGGTCTTCCTGATTTCAAGCTTAGCACTTTATCCACTATGCCATGTTTCATGATAGCATCACAATTTAGAAATTTCCACTCATTTATGAGTGTCAGAAACTCTCATCATGTCTGATCAAAGAAGTTGAGACCACACCAGCTTCAGGAAAATACAAGGTACTTAAGAAAAAGCATTCCTCACCTTAATTTTTCAAAGAAATTTTAAACAAGTTTTTTTTTTAATCCTCATCATTTCCCTGTGAGTTAAGTTGGGCTGATATCATTATCATCACTTGATATATGAGGAAAGCATAGTTTGGAGAGTCTTAGGGACTTCCCTAGAGCAACAAAAGTGAAGTACCCTAGTCACTAGTTTGAACCATGCTATTAACTCAAAAAAGTCAGCCTTTTTTCCCTCTCTATGTTATCTCTCACTGGTTCTCAGACTGTCAAAAGCAGAACTCTCAGAAGAACATTTTTATCCTTCAAAATCCCAAGACCTGCTACCCTAAACATATGACTTTCAAAGCTACCCTGCTTGTCTGTAATTTCTTCTTGGTTGCTTTCTATTCTCTTGGCATTTTGTTTGAACCCTGTCCCTATGCCCATTTTCCCTCCTACTTCCTCCAAATGAAAATTGAAAAAGGAAAGTAAAACTCTTTAAACAAATGTTCATTGTATTAGACATAAGGCTGATACCATAAGCAAAATAGGAGAGCAAGGAATAATTTATATATGGAGAAGAGAAGAATTTATGACCAAACAGGAGATCAAGAATATTACAAAATGCAATATGGATAACTTTTATTATATTAAATTTAAAAGGGATTGCACAAACAAAACCAATGTGACCAAGATTAGAAGGGAAACAGAAAGCTGGGAAACAATTTTTATAGCCAGCGTCTCTGATAAAGGCTTCATTTTTAAAATATAGAGAGAACTGAGTCAAATTTCTAAGACTACAAGTCAGTCCCCAATTGATAAATTGCCAAAGGATGTGAACAGGCAATTTTCGGATGAAGAAATCAAAGCTATCTATAGCCATATAAAAAAAATGCTCTAAATCACTATTGATTAGGAAATACAAATTAAAACAATTCTGAGGTACCATCTCACATCTATCAGATTGGATAATATATAAAAAAAAGAAAATTATAAATGTTGGAGATGTGAGAAAATTGGAACACAAATGCACTGTTGGTGGAGTTGTGAACTGATTTAACCATTCTAGAGAGCAATTTGGAACAATGCCCAAAGGGCTATAAAAATGTTCACATCCTTTGATGCAGCAATTTGACTACTAGGTCCGTATCCCAAAGAGATCACAAAAAGAGGAAAGGACTCACACATACAAAAATATAGCAGCTCTTTTTGTGGTGCAAAGAATTGGAAATTGAGAGGATACTCAATAATTGGTCAATGACTGAGCAAGTTGTGGTATATGAATCTAATGGCATACTATTGTTCTATAAGAAAGGATAAGCAGGTAGATTTCAGAAAAACCTGGAAAGACTTAAATGAGCTGATGCTAAGCAAAGTGAGCAGAACAAGAAGAACATTGTACACAGTAACAATAACAATGTACAATGACCAACTCTGATAGACTTAGCCCTTCTCAGCAGTACAATGATAGAAGACAATTCCGAAAGACTCAAGACTCTGCATTCAGAGAAAGAACTATGGAATCTGAATACAGATCAAAACACACTATTTTCTCCTTTTTTTCATTTCTTGTGGTTTTTCCTTTTTGTTCTGATTCTTATTTTACAAAATGACTAATGTAGAAATATGTTTAATATAATTATACAGGTATAGATTGCTTGCCCTCTTGGGGAGAGAGAGAGAAAAAAAATTTGGAGCCCAAAATCTTGTAAAAGTGAATGTTGCACACTTACTAGCCATGTGACTTTGGGCAAATCATTTAACCCCAACTGCCCTCCAAAAAGCAAAATTTTTTAAAAAGTGAATGTTTAAAACTAAAAAAAAATTTAATTTAAAAAACTGGTAAAGCAAAGCAAGTTCCCACATGAGGCAAGTCCAGAAGTGTGTTCTTCACTCTTTTTCTTGAATCTACCACCTCTTTGTCAGATGGTAGGTGATTTACTGCAGTTCTCCTGATTCTCAGCTCAATTCACTCTGCATCAGTATGCACAAGTCTTCTCAGGTTTCTCTTAAGTCATCCCTTTATTCATTTTGTAAAGAACAAGAATATGTCACCCAGTGGATAGGTTTGTTGTTTTTCAATTGTTTCAGTCATATTTGATGCTTTGTAAACTCTCTTGGAGTTTTCTTGGCAAAGATACTGGAATGGTTTGCCTTTTCTTTCTCCAGTTCATTTTACATATGAGGAAACTGAGGTAAACAAGGTTAAGTGACTTGCCCAGGATCACACAGCTAGTAAGTGTCTGAGGAAGACAAGTCTTCCTGACTTCAGGCCCTACACTCTATCCACTGTACCACCTAGCTGCCCCAGTGGATATATTTTCTCATTCCTTGCCACTACAAAAAGAGCTGCTATGAATAGTTTGTACATAAAAGTCTTTTTTGGAGAGGTTGGCTTTGGAAGAAAGATAATAATTTCATTTTGGACCAATTAAGCTTGAAATACCTAAAAGAGAATAAGAATGGGTAAAGAAACCACATGTTGCAATGACATTGAATCTTTTACTTAATATCAAATCAAGTCAGCAAGCATCTCTTAATTTCTATGTACTAGACACTGCACTAAGCAATGAGTATCAGTGAGAGTGAGAGAGAAGGAGAGTCATGGTCAGAGAGTACAATTTCAGTTCTAAGTCTTGAAGGTGGTGTAATTCCTAGATGGTGAGGCCAAATGTCTGACTTACATATGACTACTGTGGTATAGAAAAAGTAACCGCAGGTAAAATGGAACAAAGGAGGCCAAAAGCAAGATGCCAATAGCTATGGGTCCCTATGGACAGTATCGACCCACCTTCTTTGACTGAGTGAAGATGGGTTTTGTGATGGGCTGTACCATGGGCATGGGGGCTGGGGTGCTGTTTGGTACCTTCTCATGCCTCAGGATCAGTATGTGGAGCTGGGAGCTGACGACTAGAATTGGCAAAACATGATGCAGAGGGGTGGTACCTTCAGAATGTTTATGACCATTGGAATAGACATCTGCTGATGACCATGGTGACTCTACCTCTTCCAACACCCTCCTTGTGTAATATAATAAAAGAATTTGAGTACTAAAGAAAAAAAGCAATTGCTAGAGTTGAGGAGTTTGAGAAACTGCAGAGTCAGGCCTTCAAGAAGTTATGATCATGAATATGGCAGTCCCTAAGGATGATGACAGGGAATATGATGGAGAAGAAGACTATGAGCAAGGTCCTAAAATCACTGAGAAAATTGAGAGAGTGACTTGTAGACACAAGGATGGAGAGAGGTGGTATAAAATTGGATGAATGAACTTCCGAAAAGGATGGTACAAAAAAGTAATTGAGAAATAACAGAAGAGGGGATGGTATATAAGTGACAGCAGAAAGCACCAGATACACCAGATACTCATCTTCCTTGTTCTTTGAGTTCTAAGACTAAAGGATATAAAACTGATATGAATTTAGAAGTCATCTGGATCAAATCTTTCATTTTATAGATGAGAATACTGAAGTCCATGGAATAATATAATAAAAGGCAATAAAAGATATAGCCTGTATTCAAAATCAGCACTTCTGATTTGAAATCCAGAGATCTTTTTATTAGAGCATGATTGATTCCTTTAGAACTTACCAAGTTAGTCTATCCTAGCATTTCAAATAGAATTTGGGATATTATTACTTAGGAATGTGCTTCCATGGAGTGTTGCTTCTGGTGTGTTTCAGTCCCTTGATGGAATAAATTGGTCTTCCTGGTTCTGACAGCAAGAGAAGTAATGGACTACTGACGAGACTGAGACCTCCACTAAATTCAGCTCCATGTTTACCCTAAAGAGGACGGTTCTCCTCCTCCCAAACTACATCTCCTAGAATTTGTTTGTAGCTCAATAGTTTCAAAATACCCACTTGAAACAAGGTTGGGAATCTCTCAGTCTCATAAGAAGGATCAAGCAAAGGCAAGGAACTCCAGAAAAGAAGAGAAGGAAGAAATAGCCTCTGACACCTTCCCCTGATAATCAGTCCTTTTGCTTGCTGTATGAAGAAGCAGCAACACTGTCTATAATGTTCCCTGGTTCTTGTACCAACACTCTGACATAAGCACCCTTATCCTACATTGCCATGCCAAAAAGTCCCATTTATCCAGTTCTGCTAACATGGACACAAATCTAACGAGACTTGATCTATGTTGCTTCCTCCCCTGTTGCTGAAGCAGCAAGAAAAGCCCAGAATGGCTAATCAAAAGCCAAGGCCTGTGATCCCTGAAAGACACATATAGGAAGGGAGTCTCTTAGGAAAGAGATAGGGATAGTGCTTGATGCTTACTCTAATTGCTTGTTAATTTTCCTTACAGTCTGTTTATAATAAATGGCCTTTGTTTTACTATGAGGCCATGTGATTTCCTCTGATTTGGTTGCAAGGAAGATTCCATTAAAATGGCAGCTTCCAAATTTTGAATTGAAATAGATTCGTATTGCTTTGATACTATAGACCTTGGAGTAGCCAAAGGGGGTACCCTAGGGATCTGACATTGTCACATGTACATGTAAAACTAAATACATATTAAAAAAGTACTGTGCATAGCAATCTTTTAAATTTGAAAATAGGCTTGATTTCCTCAATTTTTCCAACCTTGATTCTTCCCTCTTTGGTATTCCATGCCTCCAGGCCCCTAAGATCATCATCAATATATTTCAAACCCAAATGTGTTCAATAGACAAAGGAGTTTGGAGTTACTCTAATCCAATCCCATTCTTTTACTGAGTTCTTATAGAAGTGGTCTCCACAGAACAGGAGACTCCCGTACAGGAAAATTCTTGCTGTACTGTGATATTATTACTATTACTATTACAAACACATTCTAAGCATATAAACACTGATCTGTTTATTTCTGAAAATTGCTTCCTTTAAGACACCAAGTTGCACTTGAAGAGATAGCATTGACTTAGCCACGTCCACATGCTCAGCATAAAAGAGGCTAAAAGAATAATTGAAGCTTCTCTTGAGTGAGATCATTTAATGAATCTTCTAGATGTTAAGAGGTTTTATATGCCTTTTTAAAAATCATTTCCCAAGTACAGGGCCATGATATTGCCTCTGAGAGCAGAAAGATGAAGTGATACACATATGCTGAACACATGGCTGGGAAGGAGGCAGTTTCCTTAGCAACAACAACCATGTTAAATCTTCCCTCAGCTAAATTGGAATATATTGAAATATATACTTTTGGGTCCTATCTTGTGAAATAAAATTATGTTGGGTTTTTTTTTTCTTATTCAGGTATTTTCTGGACCTCAGGCCCACTACTATGAAGCTCAGCTGGGTTAATCAGAAATACTTGAAAGTTGTAAGGCACTAACCAATCTTGTAGTAGGCATGTTCTATTCATTTTTCAGAGCCATACGTTATTCTTTCTTCTTCCTTCCAATCCAAGTAAAAAAGGAAGTTGAGAGTGCGATTGGATTGACCAAGGCTGGTTACCTAGGCTGCCATTTGCAGAATAATTCAATCTATGGTGAGATGGCAGGATCATAAAGCCTCCCTCTACACAGTTCAATGTACTTTAAATGTATATTACCATGCTTAAAATGGATGAGACATAAACATAGGGAATGCAGTGATTTGGGTTGTTGGTAGAAAGCAGGGCAATGGTTGATGGCTCCAATGGCTTCCATTGCTCTATTTCAGACTTGTTCCTGAGTTGATTTGCACGGCACCAAAGGAATTATATTGGAATTGATAGGAATCTCCTCACCCAGCTCCTATGCAGTTTTGTTTAGAGGTAACCCCAGGATTGTCTAAATGGGACCTAGGTGAGGCAATATGGTGACATGAATAAAACAGTGGATTTGGAATCAGGAAGGTTCAAATTTCATCTTAGATGCTAGCAGCGTGACCTTGGACATGTCATATCTTTTATGAACCCTGATTTCCTCAGTGTTAAAATGAGAGAGTTGGACATCTGTTCTCATCTGAGGGCTCTCACTTGCTACCTTTAAGCACCCTTCCAGTTCTATGTCTATGTTCCTATGATGATACAGTTAAAAGGAATCTCAGGAGTTTAGACTAGGGGATCTTAAAAAGCATGAGAAAAAAGGTTCAAAAAGCAAATTTTACCATGCCTAAGGCTAGATCTAGCTTACTGCCTAGGTGCTACAGGCAGAGGTTTGCATTACAAAAATAACGACAAATATACCCCTTGGGGCTATTAAGTGAAAGAACTATAAGACCCTTTCACCCTTGGGGAGTGAAATCTAAAGCCACGCTAAAGATCAAAAGGTGGAAGCCAAGAGCAGTAACAACTATCCAAAAAGTCCCATCACAGCTGTCAACCAGCCAAGGACAGCAGAAGCTCAGCCAAGAAGGTGCCCAGCAGAGAGTATCTTAGCAAAAATACGTATAAGAGACACTTAGCAGAAAGTCCAGGATCATATAGCTAGTAAGTGTCTGAGGCCAGACTTGAACTCAGGTGGAGCTCTCTATCCACTGTGCCACCTAGCTGCCCCAACATCACAACCAAATTTAAATGACTTGCATGTCCTTGCATGTCCCCTAACTATGTGTATTCTCCAAGGTTCTGCCTTTAGTCCTCCTCTTTTCTTCTATATATACACTACCTCCCTTGGTAATCTCACATTCAATTGATTCCATTATCATCTCTATGCAAATAATTCTCAAATCTATTTGTCCAATTCTCTTTTCTCATCATCACTAACTGCCTATTGGATATTTCAAACTCAATATGTCCAAAAGAGAACTCATTATCATTCTCCCCAATTGTCCCTAACCCTATCCTCTTCCAAGATTCCCTAGTATTGCTGGTGGGTCTCCTTGCCTCATCTCTCTGCCTCTCCAGCCCATCCTCCACTCAGTGGCCAGAGCACTCTTCCTAAAGTACAAGTTTGACCAAGTCATCCTCCTTCCCCTCAGCTTAATAAATTCCAGTGACTCTCTTATCTCCATGATAAAATATGAAATTCTGTTTAGCTTTTGAAGTCCTTGATACCCTGACCTTCTATGCCTTTCCAGATTTCTTATGCCATATTCCCCTCAATGTACTCTACAATCCAGTGATACCAGCCTCTTTGATATACCTTGAATACACCACTTCATCTCCTGACTCCTTGACTTTTCACTGGCTATTTCCCATGCCTGGAATATTCTCTCTTCTCTCCTCTGCCTCCTGGCTTCCTTAGATTCCTTCAAGATTCAGCTCTAAGCCCAGTTTTTGCAAAAACTTTTCCTGATTTTGTCCTCCCCATTGATTGTGTTTTCACTCTGAGATTACTTTCAATTTATAATGTGTTTCTTGTATTGCCTACATATACATATATATAGTCTTCCCCATTATTATCAGTAGAATGTAAATTCCTTCTGGGCAGGAACCCTTTGGTTTGTGGGGAGCACCATTTTTGTATCCTCAGCTCTTTGTATAGTGGCTGGTACACAATAGGTGCTTAATAAATGCCTGTTAGTGCATTTATTAAGACATTCTGTATATGTGTCCCACTACACAATGTATTCTATGAGTAATTGGTTCCCTTCCCATACTCCTTGCTCATGGCCAAGCATGGCCAGGACTCTGACAGATGTTGGTTGTAAATTCAAGGGTTGGAGTGGATCAGGGCTCTGCTTTATCTCTAGTGAGAGTAGAAATGGGAGGAGAAGGAAGGCATCCAGTCAGGAAGAGATGTCCGATGCCTGGTGGGAACTTGGAAAAGAAAATGATTGGATGCTATATACAGGTAGTTTTTGCTCTTCAGATAAAGTCAATAAGCAAACAAATAGTACTTCATACCTAGAATATAATGCATAATAAAACAATAAAAATTTCTTGTAACCTCCATGAGGAAAAGCAATGGCCAAGTTACTGAATAAAGGAGGAGTGGAAGAAAAGGAGAGTTGCCTTGAATAAGGAGAAGAGGATCATGTAAGTGAGTTGGAGGGACTTGAACTAATGAAGTGAGTCAGAAGTTGAAATTTGGCATAATTTGAAAGAAATTGCATAAATTTTGAAAAAGAACAGAAAAAGACCAAATACTGGTCCAGATTCTCCTTACAGATTATAAGAGAATTAAGATCAAGGACAATTCAGGAAGACAAAAAAGGATTAGGGAAGATATATAATGATTAGGAGGGATAGCCTGAAGATATAGATTCCAGAAGGATAAGAAGGTGATGGGATAGATAAGGCAAAGTCAGTGAGATGAGAAAAGGTAAGTAGGATGAAGGGAGGCTAACCAAGTGATAGGGGAGATTGGTAACTGGGGGAAAGATGCTTGTAAAAAGTTATAACCTTTTTAAAAATTAATAACTAACTGTAAAAAAAAGTCTTGACCAGGTGGTTAGGGTTGAGGTTAAATACCCATTAAGTAATTTCAAGAAAAAAAAAAGGCTAAGAATCTCAATCATTTTTGTTAAGAAGAGAAACTGTGGAGGGCGGAGCCAAGATGGCAGCGTAGCAGCAGCAACATATCGCAGCTCTCACATAGCCACCCCAAAATACCCATAAAATAGGACTCTAAACCAATCCTAGAACCCCAAAACGCACACAAGGATACTTCCCACTAAAGTCAGC
>CM053589.1:161188984-161226568 GCA_028646515.1 Pseudochirops corinnae
AAAATCTTGTGGAAATGAATGATGCAAACTATAATAAAATTTAAAAAAAAAAAAGAAGAGAAACTGTGCCATGACCTGCATTGAATGTTCAATGTTCATATTTCTGCCATTGTCAAATGAGTGTTATCTATATTCCAACTTTAAGTCAGTTTTCTTCCTGGAGGAAATAGTGAAGAGATTAAGAAAGACTAACAGGGTGAAGGGATACTACTTTGGGTTTCTAAGAAGGATCATGGGTTCATAATGGAAACAGAGGCAAAGCTTCAAATAGGAAAAGGTTATGAGGTGGAGGAGTAGAAATGGATAAAATCCAAGGAAGGAGCCAGAGGTAAAAACCCATAGCCTTAAGTATCTAAACCCAAATAGTCACAGATTTTGAAAAAAACTGAGGAATTAGAAGACCTTATCTTCTCCTCTAGAATTACATGAACCCTAGATAATTTTTTTTTGGTGGGGGGAGACAATCAGTGTTAAGTGACTTGCCCAGGATCACACAGCTAGCAAGTAACTTGTCAAGTGTCTGAGGCTGAATTTGAACTCAGGTCCTCCTGACTCCAGGGCCAATGGCGTATCCACTGTGCCATCTAGCTGCCCCCACCCTAGATTTTGGAAAAAGCAGAGTGCAAAGGGTTCAGAAGAAAGATAGGAGAGATTCAAGATGCTTCAAGAATAAAATTCTGGAGGCACAGAGGCAAAATAAGTCTAGGCAACTCACCAACCAACTTAGATTTAAAAAAAAAAAAAAGATGCAGAAAATTGAAACAAGGCCAGGTCACAAAGGATGAATGTAAGAGTATGGCACCAGTCTGTAAAAATAGCACGAACAATGTTAAAACTCAGAGTGAGCGGGGGGGGACACTGGTGGGGAAAGACAAGGACCACAAAAAGGAAATTTTTTTTGCTCTTTTGGAAAATAAAGGAGGATCAAAGAAAGGTTGGGACTTTTACTTGGGTTAGATGAGATGTTGATAAGTGACAACAGAGAGAAGACAGAGATGTTCATTTCTCCTTTGGCTTCTGTTTTCTCTGCCATAGAGAATCACTTTTGCCTGGGAAATAACAAATCAAAAACGGCTAACATGAAGCTGATGAGAGAGAGAGAAAGTAAGAGAGAGAGAGAGGGAACGGGGGAGAGAGAGAGACAGAGACAGAGAGAGAGGGAGGGAGGAAGGGAGGGAGGGAGAGAGAGAGAGAGAGAGACAGAGAGACAGAGAGACAGAGAGACAGAGAGAAAGAGATGCCCTTCTTGAATTTAGTTACCTGACCCAGATAAACTATATCCCTGGGTTTTGAATGAACTGGCGAATGTGATGCTGACCTACTCACAGTGATATTTGAAAGATCATGGAAATCAGACAAGGTATCATATGACTGGAAAAGGGCAAATGACCTGATTTGCAAAAAAGGAGAGAGGACAGATTCTGTAAACCATAGACCTTTCAATTTGACTGTGATTCCTGGGAAAATCCTAGAACAAATCATTAAAGAGATGCTTGGCAAACACCTAGAAAGGAAAATGGTGATTACAAAGAGCCAATGTGGCTTCATGTCCGACTAACCTCGTTTCTGTTTTTTAGAAGATTAGCAAACTAATGAATGGGTGGAATGTAGTGAATATAGTTTGTCTAAATGTTAGCAAAACCTTTGATAAATAGCTCATACTATCCTTTTGAAGAAGATGGAAAGATATAAAATACACAATAACATAATTAGACTCAAAACTGGTTGTATGGCCAAAGTCTAAGTGAGTGTTAATAATGGTTCAATGTTAATTCAGTAGGAGGTCACTAGGGCAGAACCCCAGGGATCTGAGCTTGGCCTTGTGCTTGGCTACTTAACATTTTTACCAGTGACCCTGACAAATCCAGAGATGGAACACTAATCATGTTTGCAGATGACACAAACTTAAGAGGGATACATAACTAACACACTAAATGATACAGGTTCCAAATGGATCTTACAGGTAAAAGAATTGGGTGGAATTGAATAAGATCAAATTCAATAGGCATAAATGTAAAGAAAAACTTTTACTTAAGTAAAAAACCAATTTCACAAGCTTAAGAAAGGAGAGGAATGAGTCACCAGCAATTGCTGTGAAAAAGATCCCGGGATCTTATGGACTATCAGTTCATCATGAGTCAGCAGTGTGATGTGGCAGACAAAAAAGCAAATTATGATTTTGGGCTATATTAAGAGATACATACTTCCAGAAATAGGCATTTGTCTCACTGTTCTCTGCCCTGGTCAGTTCTCATCTAGAGTATTGTATTCCATTCTAACCATCAGTCTAAAAACGGCAAGTACAAACTGGAGGGTATGTAGAGGAGTACAATAGGGATACTGAGGGGCTTTGAGCCTGTGTCACATGAGAGTCAGCTGAAGAAGCTAGGCATGTTTAGTCTTGAGAAGAGTAAACTTTGGGGGGACATGGTAACTGTAATTCAAGTATTTTTCATATTCAAGTCAAGACATCATCCATGACATCATTGTTCCTCTTCAGAAACAAAGGACAGATAACAACATTCAAGTATTTGAAAGACTCGTATGATGGAGGGATTAGACTTCTTCCATTTAACTGAGGGCAGAATGAAAAGCAGTGGGTATAAGCTGCAAAAAAGTAAATATAGGCTTGATATGGGGGTGGAGGGACCAGAAGCCTTCCTAACAGAGCTGTCCAAAAGTGGAATGGGACACCTTGAGTAATTGTGGTTGCCCTCCCCATTGGAGATCTATATCTTGTCAAGTATGTTACAGTGAACTAGATGACCACTGAGTCTCCTTTCAATATTCAAATTCTATAATTCTATAATAAAATATTTCCAAAATTACTTTAATCCACAACTCCTCTAAACATTGGAAGTCCCCCCACCCCCGAACATAGGATCAGTCTGGATCCAGGAATTCTAGGATAGGCACAGTTTGGGATTGCTTCGTCCTCTACAGTTGTACCTCCAGCAAGCAGCTGCCAGGAGATGTTTGAATGGCGCTTCCAACAGGACTGATCACCAGCTCTAGAAGCAGAAACACTGGAAGAACCCAGGACCTAGATCTCTTGGTAGAGGAGCACGGAACCCAGGATTGAGTGAGGACTTGCCCCTTCTCCCAGTTTCAGTTGTCTAAGGGTAGGTGGGGAACTCTGGCTGCTTCAAGCCTTAGTAACTCTATCTCAGAACAGGATGTTGTTGCTGTTGTTGCTGTTGTTCCTTCACTCTTGAAGAGGACCAATGACAGATTTAGCAGCTAGTCCCAGAAAGGAGTAGTGCCACCATCATGCCATGACATACCCTCTGACTTCAACCTTGACCTTCAACATAGCTCTCCATTGCTAAGACTCCTCTCTCCCCACTTTTGGTTATCACTTCCAGCCAAGTCCCCCACCACTCAAAGCAGCAGGGCAGAAAAGGGTCAGAGTGTTATCCTAAAAAAAAAAAAGCAATAAGGCTGATGTAGAGTCACCCATCCAAGTCTGAGAAGTTATTTTCCAGATAATAGGACATTACAAGGGTAGATATTACATGATTTTAAAAGCAAAAAGATCCTTACACACACACACACAAACACACATACACATACACATTTTTTATCATAATCTATCATTGCTTCAGAATCTAATTCCACTATTAGAGTCCAGTCTATAATTTATCCCTTTTGCTTAACCCAAGAGATTGAATGAAACAAATCCATCAGTCTTCTGGCCCTGCAAACAACTCTGCTCTAGCCAAAAGAGCCAAGGTCATGGGTTACTAAGATTGAGAACTAGCAGCAACCTTAAAGATCAAGTTAATGTCAGGGTATTCAGTCCCTCTGTGGACCAGTTTGCTATGTGGAGACCCGAGAGTAGGGGATGCTTAAAAGTATTCCTAACGAATCTTTCCCATTCAACAAAGAAAGTATCACTTTTTAGTATCCATAGTCACTGTGTACTTGAACATAGTAAACATCTCTTTCTTTTAAAATGCAATCTAAATTTTCTACGAAGAACATATGAATGTGTGTATGTAAATATTTGTGTGTATACATATATGTAATATGTGTATGTGTGTATATATATGTGTGTGTCTAATGACAGCCATCTCTAGGGCAGAGTGAGGGGAAGGAAGAAAAAAAGGGAAAAAAAGAAATTTGCACAATAACTTTGTTATATATTTAAAAGGAATAGCAAGTTGTACAGTTTTGTGTGCAATCACCTTTTTTATTATGCTATGTTATGGAAATACTGGTTTTATTCCATAAATTAAAAATGAAATATTTTTTTAAGTGCAGTCTAAAATTCAGAAAATCATGAATTTTTTCCTGCCTCCCCCCAATTAGTCTGACTCAGGGAAGGTTTGTCATAAACTTAAGGAGGTCAGATTTGACTTGTTATACTGGCTTTGCATGGGAGAGACTTGCCCCAGAGTAGCACCTTAGCAGATCAAAAGCAAATGATTAAAAGCTTTCAGCCTCAATTTCTATACCCAGTGACTACTTAAGTCAAACCCTCAATCTATCAACATTTCCCTTGGGTGACAGAAGCTGTCCCAGGCATTTTCTATTGAGTATTACAAAGACAAAGACAAACTTACAGAGTCCCCTTATTCCTTCCTTTCCCCAGGACTGAAAACTATACAAAAAACATGTACTCACACTTCTCTAAGGCTTAATACATACAGCTGGGAACTGAGGACACCACTTCTCAACTCCTCTTAGCTATTCCTCCATCATTTCAAGTTCAAAAAGACACCATTCACTGGCCACTTCCTCCATCAAACCTTGCCCTTTTCACCCAACTAAGAGAATTCTTTCCTCAAAATTTCGTAAAGCATTTTGTCTGGTTCTTTCTTTTGTCTCCTAAGACAATATGACTCATATGTTTTATTTCCAATCCGTCACCCCCATTAGAATGTAAACTTCCTTAGGGCAGGGACTGAGTCATTTTTTAATCTTTATTTCTACCAGTGTTGAATGCAGTGCCTTGCACATGGTAGGTTTCAATAATTTTTTGTTGAATTGCATTCAGTGTTCAAAACTGTCCAGCAATCCCCCGTGTCTTGAATGTACTCTCTTCTTTTCCTCTGCCTCTTATAATTCCTTACTTCCTTCAAGGCTCGGCTGAAATGTTACCTCTCATACTGGACCTATTTTTATACTATAGGTTTCAGTCCCCAATTTTTGTACTTTCTCTGGATATGCTTTGTCTTTAATTTTCTACATATGTGTTGCCTCCCTCAAATTGAACATAAATTCCTAAAGGACAGGAACTCTGTTGTTTTTGTCTTTGTATACTCAGTGCTATATTTTTGAGCACAAGACTAAAAAATGCTTATTGAATGAATGAATGAATAAAAATTGAGCTAATCTCTCTTGCTCAGTAAACCTTCTGACTTTACCATTTCTTTGTCTCTCATGTTCATAATCTTGAAATTATCTTTGACTTTTAGCTCTTAGCTCTCCTTCAGCTCTTCTACTCAGTCATTTAACACAATCTTATCCATTCCACTTCATAATAACTCTCAAATCCATTCCTTCCCCAAATATTCCACTGCCATCATCCTATCACCCTCAATACTACCTTCCTGGACTAGTCAGTCAATAAACATAAGGTCCTGTGCTAAAAGGTAGTATGAGGTGCTATACTAAAGGGTCTTCCATCTCCACATTCTTCCCCCTGCAATCCACCCTTATTATGACTGTCAAAGTAGATTGTTTTACTTGTAGTCCTAATCATAGTTTTCCTCTTTTCAAAAATCTTCATGTTACCTCCTGAGTGAAATCCAAACTCCTTTGCTTAGGATTCAAGGGCCCCCATAATCTGACCCTACCTAACTTTTCCTGCTTTGTCTCCTGTTACCTCTCTACACAAATTCCTCCCTCCAGTCAAATTACATGCACTCTGCTCTCCAAACCTCTCCACCTTCCCTGGAGCCCTCCCAAGCCTAGCATATCTACCCTCCCCTTGCTGAATTCCTACACAGTCTTTAAAGCCCAATTCAAACACCACCTAGACCATGAAACCTTTCCTGATTACTTCCAGTGGTTAATGATCTTCCTTTTCAGACATTACAGGACTATTCTACATCTCTCCAATGCATCTACTTTGTAGTATTCTGCATTATGGTTATCTGTGTTCATATTTTGTTTTTTTGCTTTTTGGAGGGGCAATTTGGGTTAAGTGAATTGCCCAAGGCCACATGGCTAGTAAGTGTATCAAGTGTGTGAAGTCAGTCGGATTTGAACTCAGGTCCTCCTGACTCCAGGGCCAGTGCTCTATTCACTGTGCCACCTAGCTACCTCCTGTGTTCATATCTTTTAATCTCCTACTAGACTAAAAATCCCTAGAGGGTAGATAGTGTCTTATCTGAATTTTTTATCTCTCTAGGACCCATCCCAATGTTCTGCATACAGCGAATATTTGAGAAATGACTTTTCATGTAGTAGAAATATGCAATTCCAAAGTTATCACCTGATTTCCACTTCCTCCTAGTCCTTCTTTTTCTCCTATTTTTCTTCTTCTTTATAAGCTATAAATCACTCTCTAAATGTATGGCATGGTTACTCTTTCCCAAGTAGTCTTCCTCCACTTGTTTTATTCATCTTTCTCCTCTCCCTCCAGATTCTTCTTCTTGGGGTCCTAGAATGAATGCTGCCTAGATGCTGAGACTGTGAATCTGAATGTTAGTGTTCATAGGGACACTGTTGCGCCTGTAGCTGTAGTTACTGTTCACATGTAAACACCCCATGAATAGAGAGTGGTTCCTTTCTTTGTATTTTTATCACCAGTGCCCAGCACAGTGTCTGGCAAACATTAGGAGCTTAATATGTGTTTGTTGATTAACTGATTGATTGAACAGATAGGCAAATCATTTATTAAGCACTTATCTTACTATGTTCTAGGCACTCGATTGACTGGATGTTATATTTAATTCTACAAACATATATAAAGCCCCTCTTATGTGCTACTATGTGCATACACAGCTATTTCAATGGAAATACAAAAACAACGAGAAAAGCCTTGTCTGTAAGGAATTTTCATTTTCCTGAACAACATGTATATAAGTCAATAATGCAAGGTAACTTAAAGAAGGAAAAAAAACACTAACAACTGAGGAAAGAGAGGAAGTTGAAAATCAGGGAGGGTTTCAGAGAGAAGGTGTCAACTGAGTTAAGCCTTGAAGGAAGGTGACATCATAGACAAGTAAAGTTGGGGAGAGTATGCATTCTAGAAATAGGAGATGACCTGTAAGAAAAATTAATATGATAATAACTAACATTTAAATAATGTTTACTGTGTGCTAGGCACTGTGCTAAATGCTCTATAATTATTATCTCATGATCCTCACGACAAGTCCTTTTACAGATGAGAAAACTGAGACAAACAGAGGTTAAAGTGACTTGCACAAGGTCACGCAGCTAGTAAGGTATCTGAGTGTGGATTTGAACTCAGGTCTTCCTGACTCTAGGCACAGTGTACTATGCCACCTAGCTTCCTGTATATATAGGGAGGTAGAAGATGAATTAATAGATACAGTGCTGGACCTGGTGTCAGTACCCCTGGGTTCAAATCCTGCCTCAGACACTTACTGCATGACCCTGAGCAAATTATTTAACCTCTCTAAGACTCAGCCTAAATAATAAATGTATAAATTCATGTATAAATGAAAAGTAATAATAACACCTGTCTTCAGTGCTATTTGTGAAGATTCAATGAGATAATGTATGTAAATCACATTGAAAACCTTAAATAAAAGTAAGGTTTTGTTCATTTGTGTTAATTATTAATTGATATAATTATTCTTTTATATTATGCTCTATAATTTAATTTGTATCATTATTTATTATTAATGAAATGCTTCCATATAATATTATCTTATCTGATCCTTACAACAAGCTTGGGAGGTAGAAATGACAGTTTATTAATCCTCTTTTTTTTCAGATAAGGAAAGTCTCAGAGAGGTCAAATGAGTTGCCCAAATGTAGGCAGTAAACAGGATTCAAACCTAGGTCTTTTACCTTGCTATATCCTCCCCATTAATCTCTTCCTTCTCCTTCTCTGTAGCCCCCCAACTACACTCCTAGCCCACCTCTTACCTCAGGTGTTCTCAATGACACTCTACCCTGTGAATTATTACACAGACATTGTGCCTCTTCTTGTCTCTTATATAATTAGGGGCTTGTACCACTTTGTTGGGCCTTTTCAATTTTCACATAATTAATATGTAAAATGTAATTAAAGTAGTATTCATATGAAAAGGCAACCATTTTGTCAGACAGAATCATGGTGCTGCCTTGTCAGTGCTTAGCCCCCTCATTCAGAACCTTGGCCAGCAGCCGGGCACTACCGGATGTTGCTATTCACCTGGTTGCTTCTTCAGCACCGTGGTTCTCTCTTCATGCCCTTGCCCTTATCATTTGCTCTCACTCCTATCAAAGACAAAACAATAGCAGGGTTAGAGAAGCCCATTCATTTTTGAAGAGAGACTTTTCTCAATGTTCATCTGTGCCTTTGGAGAATAGAAAGCAAATGGGAATATCTCAACTATTTGGGTCGCATTTCCTTGTTATCAATGAGGTTTATGTCTTCTATCAAAATGAGGAAGTCATTCTAGGTGATTCGGTGGATAGAAAGCTGGACTTGGACTCAGAAAAATCTGAGCTAAAATCCTGTCTCAGACACTTAGCTGTGTGACCCTAGGCAAGTCATGTGATATCTCCCAATATCAGTTTCCCTAGCTCTAAAATAGAGATAATAATAGTACCTACTTCCCAGGGGTGGTTGTGGGGATCAAATGAAAACACACACACACACACACACACACACACACATGCACACACACAAAAAAATATATAAAGCACTTTGCATACCTTAAAGTTTATATAAATGTCACCTTTTATTATTTTCATTCAACAGATGAATTAAAAAAACATATATCAAGGGCTTATTTTATTTTATTTATTCTTTGAGCATTTATTTATTTCTTCTATGAGCATTTATTAACCACCAATTATGTGCCAGATACTATGCTAGGCTCTGGGGATACAAAGGCAAGACAAAATAGTTCTTCCTAAAGAATCTTACATGCGCTTTCAGGAAGAACACAGTGTTACCTGTATTGGGGTCTCATTTCCCTAAGGAAAGAGCTTCTCATGGCAAGAAGACCAGTTCCCATAGCCAGACTAGGAAGGGACAAGGCTGATAAAACTTTGTCAGATAGGAATAATAATTAAAAAATTATACAGTATTATACCTCTCCAACTCTTCTATAATATTTGGCAACTGGTCCTTTAAAAGGTACTAGTATAATTATTCAAGACCAAAGCTTTAGTTACTGTATTTTATGCTCACTACTCTGGTGAGTGCATCATCTCTCACTGTGTTATTTGCAAAAGAAGTAAGAGTAAAACCTATAAGATAACTCCAGCCCTCTCACCTGTTACTCAGGGCATAGGACAAAAAATACCTACCTAGGGGAGAGGCAGAGCAGAGGAGACTAGGCAGTACAGTGCAGAGAGTGCTGGGCCCACAGTAAGGAAAAGCTTTGTTTAAATCTAGCCCCACATACTGTGCTTAATTGATAGCTGTATGATTTTGGACAACTAACTTAATCTCTACCTGCCTCAGTTTCCTCAAATGAAAATTGAGATAATAAGGGTTCCCAAAATTGTCATGAGAATTAAATGATATAATATTTGAAAAACACTTAGTGCTTAATAAATACTTATTTGCTTCATTAATCAATTCATCAGCAAACATTAATTATATGTTGACTATGTAGCTTGCAGGGGGGAAGGGGGAAACGATGTCTCTTGATTTGTGTGTAAAGTGGGTTTAAGTGAAGCAGAGTTGCATGAAGTCATCGGCCTCACTCTCTCCTCCAGAGTCATCAAAGTCCAGTGGCAGGGCAGAATCAAGATGCCTGGTGATGACTGAAGGTGCAGTGGGTGACTTTGGCATCTTTGATGTGTAACCGAGCTCTAAGCACACCATAGCACCTGCCTTCAGCTTCTTCCATGGCTGTTGGAACAAATTGTTCTCATCCATCCATTCCACCAAGGGAAGTCTTCACATACTTGGGGTAGACACCCTCCTAATTCACCAATGGGATTGAGACCCCTTGATTACCCTCAACCTGGTTTAGCCCATCTACCAAAATGACTTACAGGGGTGTGGCCACTACACATACTACAGCTTCTTGGAACCACAGGTGAGAATTGGATGGAACAGGTGGACACAAAAGGTGGAAAGCAGCCCTAAAAAGGGCTCATCAGCCATTACACCAGAGGCACAGACCTCTCTAAACACATCCTACACCCCAACTATGTACCAAGCACAATGCTCGGTGTTAGAGATACAAAAAAAAGTAGAATAATAAGCCCTCAAAGAGCTTATATTATAAAGAGGGAGACACCTTGTGTGTATGGGGTGTTCAAGGGAGGACCAGCACCTCTGGTGTGAGGGCTTGCCCTAGCCCTTTTCAAGGCTGCTCATCTACCTTTGGTGTCCACCTGTCACCCAACTGTCACTTGTCGCTCCATGAAGCTATAGCATGAGCGGGGCCACATTCCAGTAAAATTGTCTTGATAGATGGACTAAACCAGGCTGAGGATAACCAAGAGACCTCAAACCCATAAATGAGTTGGGGGTGGTAGGAGGGGTGTCTAACTCAAATATGTGAAAACTTTCCCTGCTGGAATGAGTGAATGAGAACAATCTGTTCCAATCACCATGAAAGTGGCTGAAGCAGGCTCTGAAGAGCCGTTAGAGCTTGGTTAGACATCAAAGATACCAAGATCATCCACTTGGACTTCAATGACTCTGGAAGAGAGAATGAGGCAGATGACTTTGCCCAACTCCACATCAATTAAATCCAATTCACATAAGTCAAGACATCACCCAACGATGTCATTGGTCCTCTTTGAAACAAAGGACAAAACAACATATACATACGTATGTACATATATGTGTATACACACAATGTTAAATAAGCAATATATACACAAAACAATATATTAAATATATTTTTACACACACACTTGTTGTCTCTCCCTTTAGAACATAAAATCCTTGAAGCAAATTATACACACAGTTATATATACAACATATATTCAATATATAAATTACATAAAATATATTTAAAATACATGAAAGCATGTTATATACAAAATACATAAAAATATACAAAGTACTCTTAGCATGTATGTCCCAATCAACACATGTTGTCTCCCTATTAGGATGTAAACTTCTTTTTCCCAAAGAGATCCAAGAAAGAGGAAAAGGATTCATATACAAAAATATTTATAATTGATCTTTTTGTGGCGGAAAAGAACTAGAAAGAAAGAGGATGCCCCTCCCTTGAGGAATAGCTAAATAAAATATGGCAAATAAATGGGATAGAACATTATTGTGCTCTAAGAAATGTTGAAGGGGACAATTTCAAAGAAAGCTCTATCAACGGATACACAGTGAAAACAGCAGAATCAGGAGTACAATCTGGACAATCGTAATATGATAAAAGCAAATAACTTAAAAGATTGAAAAACTTTGGTCAATGTAATGACCCATTACAGATTCCCGAGGACCCGTGATAAAACATGCTAGCTACCACCTGAAAGAGAGGCAGTTGTCCCAGAGTTAATACTAAGACATATTTTTTTTCAGATGTTACCAAAGCAGGAATTATTTTTGCATGGCTATGTAAATTTATTAGAAGGCTTTTGTTTTTCTTTCTCCTGACCCCAAATAGGTCAGAAAGTGAAGATAGTCAATAGATCTTTTAACTGAAAATTTTTTATTTAATTTTTAAAAATGTAACCTCCTTGAAAGCAGGGACTAGGGTTTTGGTGGGATTTTTGTTTGTTTGTGTATTTCCAGCCCCAACACAATGTCTAACATATAATAAGTGCTTAATAAATGTTCATTGGCAGATTGATTAATTGAGGAAGGGAAACACTAACAACTTGGGGAGCAGAAGATCCTCTATGGAGGTGGTGCTTGAGCTGAGTTTTGAAGGAAAACAGAGGTCATATGAGCTACTGGAAATGTTCAACCTTGGAAGAAAAGCAAGGGCTAGAAATAGGGAAAGCCTTCATATAACTGAAGGACCATCACATAGAAGAGGTACCAGACTCGTTCTGTTCCTTCTGGGTAAGCACATACCATGCTGGGTACATATGTGTGTTCAATTTATATTAAATATGCCGAACTCAAATGAATTCCCAGGAAAACTCAGACTAGGTAATAGTTAATCCCAGCCATTCTGAGGAGGAAAAAACACCACAAGAAGCTATTTCTCTTTTATGAAGACTGACAAAGTGGCATGTAGATGGAAAAGATGTGAGCCCCTGAGGTGGTAAAAACTTGGACACATACTCCATATCTTGCCCACATTGAAACTCTAATCTAGTCTAAAGGGTGGAGAAATAGAGAACTGGACCTGTGATTTTCACTGGTAAAGGGATCTCCCAGGAAGAAAACTCCTACAAAAAGAGACCAATACTGTTCTGTGTTTCATAACGCTAAACAATTGCCTTGGGACACTGAGCATGACTTGACCAGCATTACACAGATAGTATGTCTGGTCAGTATATGAACCCAGGTCTCCCTTACTCTGAGACTGGCTCTATCTACTATACCACCCTGTCTCTCTAGAACAATAAAAGCCAACCTTTGTAAGGGGCTATCAAAATGCCTGACCTATATTGGTTCGCTAGATCCTCACAATAAGCATCTGTGTGAGGTAAGGAATAGGAGTATCATTGGCCCCATTTTTCAGATGAGAGAACTGAGGCCCTGAGAGGGTAAATTACTTGCCCAAAGTCCCATAGCTAGTATGCAAAGGAGCCTGGATTCAATCTCCTGAATGCTTACCCCTGCTTCCTGCAATGCAGCATGACAAAACTATGAGGGACCTACCTGCATCTCTTGTCTCTGCTGCTGTCTCAATCAGCACTGAGTGCAGAAGGAGGGGCTGGGAGAGGGGCCTGTAATTTCAATTCCCCTAAAATGGAAAAATCAATGGCTTTATGAAGGAATTAGTGGGGAGAGAAGGGCCCAGGGCATGTAGCATGAGAGAGAGCTTCCTGCCCACACTGGCTCCTGGCAAAGATAGAAAACTTGGAGGGTTAGATACCCATCTTTAGACTTCAATAAAAGTTTCTCCAGCTGAATACACTGTGGGGACCTTAAATTGGCACCCTATGGAGTGAACTATCTGATGCTACAAAGAAAGTATTTCTGGATTTCAAAGTCCCTGCATTATTTAAAATGCAGAAGACAAAAAGTGGGATTAAGAAGATCTGATAGGCTCTCCGGGCCGCAGTATCAATTATACACACCCCAACTCTTAAAACCTTGTTTGTGAGATTAAGAATTTATTATCTGTCTAAAGCACTAATTGCCAGGTTTTTCCCTTTAAGTCTTACAGGTCTCTTTTCAAATTTATTCTCCCTTTTTTTCCCCTTGGACTGAATATACCTTGCTTTTGAAAGGGAAGCTGTCCCTCCCAGCCTTGGATGCCCAAAGGAAGACAGCTGGAGAGGGCTGTCCCAACTCTAGGCACCAGAGGTGGGGTAGGAAGGAGGAGAAGGGGCTACAGAGAAGAAGATAAAAAGGCTTTCAAAGGAAATGTCTTTTTTGATTATCTAAATGCCATTTGTCACTTTGTGGAGAGATGAATGGGAGTTGGCAGGTTTTTCCCTCTATCTCCCAGGGATGCTTGTCTTCTGATTTGGCCTGGGAGCCAGATTCACAAAGGAGAACCCCAGTGAGAAGATAAACAAAGTGTAAGGTAGAATCCTCCCCCACTCATCCTCTCAAACCACCACCTTCAGGTTTTCAGGAGAGAACACAGCAGTCACCCTTCTGACTGGAGAAACATTCTTTAGACTTGACCTTGGCCCAGGGTCTGTAAAGCCTGAGGAAATGGGTGGTGAGACAAGAATTGTAGTCAGAGCCAGTGATGGAGGAGTGACTTTAATGTCCAACTGCCCCTACTTCCCTGACCCACATACACACAGACACACAAAAAATTATCTATCCAGGGAAAGTCAGACTAAACCAAAGGGGTTAAGGTAACCTTAAAAAGGAAAGGAAGTCACCCCCCCCCCCCCGACAAAAAAAAGAAAGAGTAGGTTGTAGAAATAGACCATATAAATAACTATCATGAGGCATCTAAGGCTTTATGCCAGGGTAACAACATCCAAGGTGGCGCACTTCCTCCTCAGGTGTATCTTTATCCCATTGGTGACTACCATCCCCATATATTGTTTCTCAATCCTCCGCCAGCCATACCTCCATTCAGTGTGAATTCCTGTAATGTTAATGGGATAAGATCTTCCTGCCCATTAATAGGTCTCATGTGGAACCCATTAAGGGAGGCTTGCTTAGGGGAGGCTTATTTGTAGGAAGGCTTTCACACCTTTTGCTAATTTCTAATTAGGCACAGAGTCAGGAGGGTTGTGATGCCTTCTGCCTCTGAGAAGTGTATATATATTCTGAGTTGGTATTTTGCTTTAGGGGTTCGCTTATGAGAAGGATCTTGTGATTCCCTGGTCAAGATTCTGAGTGGCCCTATGTTCAGAGCTCCCCCACTGCTCAGGTGTAAAGGCTCTCTCAATCCAGGGATGTGTGTAAAGTGTATAGTTGATTTAGGCAGTCAGAGCCCTGTCTGTTGGTCTTTATTTCTCTGCTTGTATTTTCTCTGAAGTTCAGGGTGCTGACTTTTCCTCTGATCTAGTGAATATAATTTTAAAAGACTGTTGACTCCTTAAATAGCTATCTTTCTTAGTAAAGCAGGTCTAAGAACCTGTGCTAACAGCTGTTCTGGGTATGCCAGTGTGGTTGCCACTACACTTCTCCAAGCTGGTGAGTCAATACCAGAGCAGAGGACTAAGACCAATGCCCTTTCTACTATATCAGATGTCTCTATGCCTATTGGACTTTCTTCAGTCCTTTTCTGAAGATTCCTCCCCTGTTCAGTGACATATACCCGATCATCTGTACCCAAGAAGGATAGTTAGACATGCATAAAAGAAGTAGATTTGGGTTCTACTTTTCTGCTGTCCCATCTCACCTTGTTTTGGTGGTCTCCCAACTTTAACAACTCTCTTCTGCTCTGAAACTGCCCTGTCTTTAAAGATGGAAGGGAGAGAAAATATATGCTTGCAAATTGAAAAATAATATTTAATTTACTTTTTTAAAAAAATTGTACTAACTATATTTTCTTCCTGACTGGAGAAGCAGTGTGAAGTAGTGGACATCATGTTGAACTTGGAATCAGGAAGATCTGAGTTCAAATCCAGCCTCAGAATTGATGGATAGAGTGCTGGAGTTCAAGTGAGGAAGTCAAGTCAACAAGCATTTATTTAAACACTGCTATGTACTAGGCAGTAGCTAGATGGCACAATGGATAGAGTGCTGGGCTCTAGTTTGGAATACCTGAGTTCAAATCCAGCTCAGAAATGTCCTAGCTGTGTGATCTTAGACAAGTCACTTAACCTCTGTTTGCCACTGGAGAAGGAAATGGCAAACCTCTCCAGTATCTTCACCAAGAAGCCCATGGGACAGAGGTCCATGGTGTCAGGAATAGTCAGACACAACTAAAATAATGGAACAACAAAGTGTGCTAGGCACTGTACTAAACTCTGGGAATACAGAGGCCAAAAGGAGACCCTGCCCTCAAGGGGCTTGCAATCTAAAGGGGATGACAAGAGGCAAACAACTATATACAGAAAGGGGGGGAGAGAAGAAAAAGGGGGGGAGCGCCCACGGGCGAGCTACATTCAAATCTCACCTCTGACAGAAAGTCAATTAACTTCTAAAACTTTTAGTTTCTTCATCTGCCAAATGGGGGGATGGTGGATAACAGCACCTGCTACAGGGTTTTTGTGGGACTCAAATGAAATAGATATTGTAAAGCACATTGCAAATTTAAAAGCATTATGAAAATGTCAGTTCTTAAACTCCCCAGCCTTTCCTTCAAAACTGCTCAGATAAAGGCTGCATTAGATCCTGGCGCCCAGACTGCCTGGCCCTGGGCCATAGTCTCGTGTCTAAAAGAGCCAAGTGCCCAGCGCTCCAGTGAGACGAATGCGAATCCGTGTTTCCGAAGGGTTTCTGAGCAGTGAGAGGTCCCTGTGGCCAGAGTCTAGACCTCCAGCTGGTCTAACAGCATAGAAAGCCAAGGGACCCAGGCTTTGCTGGCGGCTTTCACTCGTTTGCTGTGTGATAGGGAAATCACCTTCCCTATTGGTCCTCAGTTTTCTAATTTGTCAAATGGGTATGTTTTGCTGCCCTGATTGAAAGGGAAGGGACTTGGTTGCATTTCTTTTTTAATAGCCAATGTGGGGATTTGTCTTGCTTTACTGTATATGCTCCCCACCCCCCCACCCCCCATAGGTTGTGGTTTCTTGCTTTCTTCCTTTCCAAAGTAGGGTTTATTCAATTTGGGATGGGGGAGGGAGGAAGAAAATAAATTTGAAAAAAGGCCTGTAACACTTCAGGGGGAAACCTGAGAGGGGTAAGGGGAGGCAGAGAATGCAGTAAAATAAAACAGATCTAAAATAGATTAAAATAAGGACGTTAGACTGGACAGCCTATAAAGGGCCCGTCCATCTCTAACATCCTGGGATTCAATGGAGCGGAAACTCCTGAGACGCTTACAGAAAGGCCAAGGGACCCATCTAACCCGACAATAAATGGGAGCCTCCCGGCTGAACTCGGCCAAGTTCATTTACACAGGCCCTCGAAGTCTGCCCCAGCAAGGCAGCAGAGGGAAGGACCAGAGGCCAGGCCCATTGCTGTGGGAGAAATAAATGAAGGGAGCCTGCACAGAATGAGAGAGGAGGGGAAGAGAAAGAAACCAAATAGAGTCAGTCATATAATATTTTACCAACAGCGTGTAGCTGCTTGTTAGCAGAGATCCGCTTTCCAACGACAAATAACAAAATTATGCTTTTTGTGCGGGTAATGAAATGCAAATTAAAGCTGGATGCACATTAATGCAAAGAGTTGAATATCCATTTAATCAGATCCTCCCTGCAGGGGCCAATGATAAAAGTGACAGAAGAATCGCATTGCTAATTCTGGGCCTGTCACATCTCATACATACTTACCTTGTAAACCAACCGCTATTGTGGCACCTGCCCGCTGGGCTGGAGGTTTATGATGATTAGAGAACAGGGAGCTTGGGGAAAACCCTTTCGGAGCTCCAGCTTGGTTGGGGGAGCCAGGAAGCGTGGAGAGAGCTGAATTAAGGAAGCAGGAGAGCAGTGCTCCTGGCCTCACCTTTCTCTTGTTCCTAGAAAGGAGATCTCAAAAGCCAGCCCCAGACAGCCAGCAGTTGGCCTTCCCTGGTGTGGAAGGCAAGTGTTATGACTGGGCCTGATCTTACTAATAAGCTGTTTTAATTAGGTGATTGATTAGAGACAAACATGTGGTCTTTCTCATTGCCTCTGAAATCATGAACATTTGTTGTGCCTAAAAAAAAGGCACCAGGGATTTGCAAAAAGGCAAGGTGTGGTTTAGAAAGCATGTTGTGCTGGGGTCAGAAAAGACCCGGGCCCTGATATTTACTAGGCAAAATGGGGGAATAAATATTATTATGTGTTGCACTCTGCTAAGTGCTTTACAAAAATCATCCTATTTAATCTGAGCAACAACCTGGTAGGTAGGTGCTATTATGACCTCCATTTACAGTGGAGGAAACAGGCAGACACAGGTAAAGTGATTTGCCCAGATTCTCATAACTAGTAAGGCAAGATGTGAAGTCAGCTCTTCTTGAGCTGGGCTCTTCTGGGCTCTACCCACTTCTTTACCTAGGCACAATGGAGATGAAAAAACTTCTGTCTTAGGCACCAAGGAGATCAGAGGCAGAAAGAAAGGTCCCCTACATGCCACAAATGTCTGTAGCAGCCTTTTCTGCAGGAGCAAAAATCTGCCAAGTAGACGCCCATAGACTGAGGAATGCTGGGTATATGAATGTAATGAAGTAATATTGAACGGTGAAAACAGGAGGAATGTGAAGAATTCGGAAAAACAGAGATAGCATGTGAGCATGATTCTTAGAGCTGATGCTGAGCAAAGAAAGCAGAACCTGAAAAACAATGTCCACAATGACCACATTCACAGAAGTTTCTTAAAGGACCAAAAAGCAGACGCACTCAGATTAACTGCAGTCACTAGTCATGGTCCTGAGGAATGGGTGATTCATCTATGAGTCAACCAGCATTTATTAAGCTTCTACGATAGGTCTGGCACCAAAGACACCGAGACAAAAGTCCAATAATGCTTCCCCAGAAGGACTTAATATTATAATGAGGAAACAACATGACCATATATGCTGTTGTTCAGTCATGTCAGTCACATCTGACTCTTTGTGACCCTATTTGGGGTTTTCTTAGCAAAGATACTGGAGTGGTTTGCCATTTCCTTCTCCAGCTCATTTTACAGATGAGGAAACTGAGGCAAACAGTTAAGTGACTTGCCCAGGGTCACACAACTAGTAAGTGTCTGAGGCCAGATTTGAACTCAGGAAAATGAATCTTCCTGACTCCAGGCCCAGTACTCCACCCACTACATCTCTTACCTGCCCATAGTTATATATAAGCATAAACAAAACATATGCAAAGTAGACCGAAAAAGAACCTGGGGAAGGGGAAACAATGGAAGCTGGAGCAGACAAGAAAGACCTTCATGCAGAAGATGGTGCTTGAGTCTTTGAAGAGAGAAGTGAGGGGTAACAGGCATGGAATATTGGGTGAACTGTGGGATATGCCCCCTTGGTTTTGGGGTAACTGTTTTTCTTTGTTCAAGGAAGAGTTCCATGTGAGGAGCAACACTATGTCAGAAAATGACTCAGAAAAAAGCACAAGTCATCAGTAAGATTTCAAAAAGTACTTGTACTATATTTCTCAAAGGGTTATTGAAAAAAATGTTTTATAAGTGCTATAGAAATGTGAGCAATTATCCTAATTGCCCTTGAGGACATGACAGTCTATTCAGGAAGGCAAGGAACATTCGAAAAGAAGCCAGGATTGCTTCTGATGAATGGTGAATCATTCTCTCTTTTGTGTATGTTTATTTGCATAATATGCCCTAGTGTCCCATGGGAGTCATGAGGACCCATGAATGGTCCTTTGGAGAAGGACATCAACACATTCTCCAGGCAGGGTTAGGAGAAAAACGAAATTACATGGCAATACAGGTCACCCTAAGTAAGATTCAGTCTGAGTGTTATCCCACAATTACTGTCTGAAGTAGACCCAGAAGGAGCTCCAGACAAGTGAGGTCCTTCATTCTGAGGAATCCACCATACAATGCTCTCTGGGGCCCCCTGTCCCCTGAATGCAGAAGTGTAACCCAATGTAAACAAGATTGATAATGGAAGCGCAAGACTTCCATACATGAGCTGACTGAGGCAGTAGATAATGAGTGAGTAACTGACATTAAGTAGAGAAGGAGAGATCATAGCTGGCTGAGTTGGTGAGGAAATGCTTCAGAAAGGTAGGATTTGACCCAAGTTTTAAAGGACAAGCTGGATTTGGACAAGAAGGGAGAAGGGAGTCAATCCAAACAGTCTGTGGGCTGAGAATTTGTGAGGTATGTGTAGGAAACAGAAGGAGATGAGTCAGACTCCAGTAGAAGGTTCATATAGGGGGAAAATGGGAGGTAGATCTTATAGGACCTTGACTGCCAGACTAAAGTACCCAAGTACCTTATTGTATAGATACCTCTAACTCCTGAAGCCTCTTCAGGGGAGAAGTAGAAGCCAGCCCTGCTAGGCTTTAATAAAGGTGGGCAAAATGGTCAAGATGGGGAGAGAAATAGAAATAGGAAGATCATCTGGGAAGCTGGTGCAATAGTCTAGCCAGTGGGCAAATATGTCCAAATTAGTTTGGGTGGTATTAGGAATAGACGGGCACGGGTGTGGGAAATACTATAAAAGAAAAATAAGCAGAATCTAGTAGTGATTGGTTGGAGGAAAGGACGAAGAAGGGTCAAAGATTACCCAGAGGCTCCCAGTCCGGCTGAATGGGACCATGTTACTTACAGAAACTTAGAATATTTGAGTTTGGACTTGATTCTGCAGACAATGGAGAACCATGGAAGATTCTGAGTGAGAGTAACACAAGCAGGGCATTAAAGTCCATTGGCTCCCTATTGCTTCCAAGAGCAAATACTCTGTTTGAAATTCAAAATCCTCCAGAACCCAGCTCCTTCTTGCCTTTCCAGTCTTCTGATGTGCTACTTGCCAACACATACTCTTTAATCCAGGGACACTGCCCTTCAGGCTGTTCCATCAACAAGACACTCCATCTTTCCCCTCCAGGCATTCTCCAGAGGTCCCTCATGTCTCTAATGCTCTCCCTCCTTTGTTCCAACTACAACCTTTCCTGCCTTCCTTTAAGTGCCAACTAAATCCCTCCTTCTACAGGAAGTCTTCCCCAACGCCTTTTCATTCCAGTACCTTTTCTCTTTTAGTCACCTTCTATTGATCCTAAATATAGTTTGATTTGGATGTTTCTTTTTATGTTGTTCCCCCTATTAGACTGTACTCTTCTCAAAGGCAGAGACTGTCTTTTGCCTCTTTTTGTACCCGCAGCACTTAGCAAAGCATCTGGCATATAGCAGGAGCTTAATAATTGTTGGTTGATTGATTTTTGAAGTGGGAAGCCTAATCTCGCCATAGTGTGAAGGATAGATGGGTAGAAAGAGTGGAAGCCAACAGACCAATTAGGAAGTGATTTGAGTAATCCAGGCCAGGAGTGGTATGATACACAACTGTAGAAATGTCACCTAGGCTGCCTGGTCAATCATCCATTCCCAAGAAGGGATTAGACATCCTCTGCGAAGCCCTTTTTTCTCCTCCCTCTCTTTCCTTTCTCTGGAAGTATTGTGAAGCAGTAAAAAGATCACTGAATTTGGAGTCAGAAGATTTGGATTCAAATCTTACCTCTTTTCCTTACAACCTATGTGACCTTAGGCAAATCACTTTATCTTCCTCTGGACCTGGGGGAGGGGTGCAGAGGGTTCATGACAAGCCTCTCTGAATCTTTAATTCTATGGCACCTTTCCTTCTGCTCCCCTCTCTTCCAGTCAACAACAAGAAGAAAAAGAGGGGGCGCATCTAAATTCCTGTCCTTGTGCCATAGACATCTCCAGATTTTTCTCTTCTTCCCTTGCTTGGGGAAGTCAGTAGGGAAGGGGTAATAAGGGGCAGGAGCTTTCCTTGATGTAAATCCGTAGATTTTCTATAATGATAACAGTGACAAGGATGTCCTTAACCCTCCTTAATAGTGTAGGAGACACGGGGTGAAGCAAAAACAGAAATCCTGATGAGAGCTACTCTGTTCTGTTATGTAGCCTCGGATGATGACAGCTTCGTCTCATGGATTCTGATCCGACGTGACAGGATCCTTCCAACTGTCTCTCTCCTGTGCCTGTAGATTTACCTATCTCCTGGCATCTGACAGGATGCAAATTTGAGAAGCTACAGCGGAGGGCCTGCCATCAACAACCCCTCAAAGACAGGCTTGATCCTGTCCAGGCCTACCCCAGCAACTCTTGGACTGATGTCTCCTGTCTGGAGAACACTGAACCTTAATGATGTGGTCTTGGGCAGTCAAGAGTTACATGCTGAACCCCTGCTATGTGCCTAGCCCTGTGCTAAGTGCTTCAGGGGAAGCGGTACCCCCTGCCTCTCCTCTCCTTCCTGTAAAGAACATTAGATTTGGAATCAGAAAACCAGGGTTAAAGTCCCAGCTTCGCCATTTGCTTACTGGGTTGACTTAGGTAATTGCTTGGCCTCAGTTTCCCCACCTGTAAAATGAGAGTTTATCTAGAGCACTTTAGTTTCTTTATCACTTTATCTTCCTCTGGACCTGGGGGAGGGATGCAGGGAGTTCATGACAAGCCTCTCTGAGCAGGGACCCCTTTGGCAGTGTCTGAAGGAGTCCACCTATCCCTTTTCAGAATGTTTTACATTTTACATTTTACAAAGGAAGCCAATCATATTGAAATACAATTATTGGCTTAAATAATTTTTTAAAAAACCAAATTCACAGGCCCCCACATAAAGAACCCCTAACTTAAAGAATCTTTAAAGCACCTCATAACTTATTCAATGATTCTTTACTGATAGCTCACATTTGTAAAATGCTGTGTGGTTTACAAAATGCCTTTTTCCTCATAACTTTATAAAATAGGTCATGCAAATATTAAACCCAGAAAAGAAAAGGGAAGTGACTCACCCAAGGTCACACAGTAAGTGGCAGAGCCAGAGCTCCAAAAGCTCTGGTCTCAAATCTAATGCTCTTTAAAAAAAAAAAAAAAAAAAACAAGAATTTTTTATTTATTAATTTTTAACTTTTTTTATTTTGAGTTCCAAATTCTCACTGACTTGCCCACCTTTCCCTCACCCACTGAGAAAGCAAGCAATCAATACCTATTATACATGTGAAATCATACAAACATATTTCTATATTAACTGTATTTCAGAAAAAAAGCAAAAAAATTAAAAAGTGGAAAATTGTTCTTCCATTTGTACTCAGAGATCAGCAGTTCTCTCTTTGGAGACAGGTAGTATCTTTTCATGATGAGTCCTTTGGAATTGTCTTGGATCATTGTCTGAGTCTTTCACAGTTGATCACCATTACAACATTGCTATGACTGCGCACAGTAATCTCCAGGTTCTGCTCACTTCACTTTGCATCAGTTCATATAGATCTTCTCATGATTTTCTGAAATCATCCTCTTCATCATTTCTTATAGCACAATACTGCTCCATCACAATTATATACCACATTGTGTTCAGTCATTTCCCAACTGAATGGCATCTTCTCAATTTCCAATTCTTTGCCACCACTAAAAGATCTGCTATAAATACTTTTGTACATTTAGGGTTTTTTTTTCCTTTTTCTTTGATCTCTTTAGGATACAGACCCAGTAGTGGTATTATAGGGTCAAAGGTTATGCAAATTGTGTTGCCCTTTGGGCACAGTTCCAAATAGTTCTCCAGAATATTTGGACCAGTTCACAGTCCCACTACCAATGCATTAGTGTCCTTATTTCCTTACATACCCTCCAATAATTGTCATTTCTTACAGGTGTGAGGTGGTACCTCAGAGTTGTGTCGATTTGTCTTTCTCTAAATTGTTAGCAATTTAGAGCATTTTTTTCATATAACTATAGACAGATTTGAGTTCTTCATCTGAAAACTGCCTGTTCATATCCTTTAACCATTTATCAATTAGAGAATGACTTCGAGTGCTTTTTTTAGGATATGTGAGGAAATATCAAATAATACAGGATGAAATATAATTGGGCACTAAATAATAATAGTTAATCACCAGCATTAATATAGCACCCTGAGGCTTGCAAATGACAGATCTAGATATACACACATATAGATGTGGGTATATACATGTACATCTATAAAACCTCACTTTATCCTCCCAACAATCTTGAAAGGTAGATACTATTATTATTCCCATTTTAGACCAAGGGAAACTGAGGCTGAGAAAGGTCAGATGATCTCTCCAGAATCACAAAGCTGTTAGAATTTGAACTTGGATCTTCTCGATACCAAGTTCAGCACTCTATCCACTTCACTACCCAGCCCTCCTATGTTCCATTCCCATTTTAGAGAAGATATTGGTCATCTGAATTCCTCCTGTAGGAGAGCAATATGAAGGGTGAACTTTTAAGACCAAAGTGCCCCTCCTTGACCACCACCTCTGCGGTGTGTGATCTCCTTCATTAAAATGTCAGCTCCCAGAGGGCGTAGACTGTCTTTGCTTTTTATGTTTGTAATCAATAGTCTGTGGCCTATAGCCAGAGCTTTAATAAATGCTTTTGCATTCATTCTTTCTTCCTCTATAAAGCTCAGCTGAAGGAACTGGGAACATTTAGCTTGGAGAAGAGAAGTCTTAGCAGAGACATGACATCTGTCTTCACTGTCACATGGAAGAGAAAGCTCTAAATAAGAAAATTTAGATTGGGTGTCAGGACAAACTTCGTAAAAGTTAGAGCTGGAAAAAAAAAAAAACAGAATGAGCTGTATGAGGAGGTAGGAATGACTTCTCCCTGACTAGAGATCTTTAAGCAAAGGCTGGATAACCAGATGACCAGTGGTGGGGAGGGTATCAGGGATTCTTTTTCAGGTATTCGTCAGAGGAAATGATCTCTGGGATCTCTCCCAACTCTATGGTTTTGAGTGGCACAGACTGGTCATCCCATAGATATTTATAGGAGGATGTAGGAAGCAAGGATCAGTGTCCACTGGGGTGTCCACTAGGCTTCATGGAGTAGTGGGTTCTCAAGGAAAGGTATGTTGGGGAGTCATGGAAGATAATTTCAGTTCTTTCCCACCATTCTGACAGCTTTTATCAATCAGGAAAACCTTCAAGAACAGCACCAGGGACAGTACCAAGGTCCTGGTTCAAGGACTAGACTAGTAAAATTCTCTGAATCAGAGTGACTGCAGAGAAATAAGTTTTTCAACCAATCAGAAAGACCACCTAGAATGGTGTATAGGAGTGGCTGTCTACTTTGAAAAAACACATGTTGTACTGGAGTTAGGAAGACCTGGGCTGGAGTCTTGCTTCAGATGCTTACCACCTACAACCCTGGGCAAGTTAACTAGCCTCTCTCAGTTTTCTCATCTCTAAAATACGGTGGTTGGACACAAGGATATCTGTGATCTCTTCCAACTCTCAATCTATGATCCAGAAAATCATGGATCCTTGAAGCATTAAAGCAACTGCCACTCTGGACACCCATCCGGGACTAGGTGTAGAGTGACCTTCGGTGCCCAGAATGAACATGGAACTGGCTTGCCTCTTGGGCCCCCCAATCACCCTCCACCTGAATCCATAACAAAGCTGAGTTTGGAGTGGTTAGAATTGCCTTTGTTTAGCACTGTTTGTTTTGAGTGGTGTCATTATTTTATTTTTAAATTACCTATAATGTACCCTTTAAAAAATCCCTAATTATAGATAGGATAAATACATAATTGCAGACTTTTTAAAAGCACACATTATTTACTCAATACTCCATAATTGCCGTCTTTGCACGAAATGTATTATGTCCCGGATGGTCCGTAACAGCTCCTTTGAAGCTGGCTACGGAGGCCAACCTGTTTATCTGACCTGGGTTCATAGGTCATTGACCCAATAGCACGTGCTGGGTTGGAAGCCACCAAGTTACTGGCTGACAGCTCCCCTCAAATGTTTGCCACCCATAAATTTCTTGGCATTTTATGGGCAAAAAGAAAACCGTTACTTGAGAGATTTTGGGATTTTAAGAAGGCTTGGTGTTTGGGCTTGTGTCCTTGTTTCTCTGCAGCTTTTCTTTGCCGGTTTGAACAGGATGGTGTTAAATACCTGGCATCTTCCTCCCTATGACAGTCTTCACTTACCTGAAAGCTACAGGGACCTCATCCCTTGACAATTCAATTCGATAAACATTTATTAAAAGTGCCTACCTATGTGCAAGGCACTGTGCCATCCACTGGGGATATGAAGACAGAAAAAATACAACAGCAACAACAACAAAGATAATTCCTCAGTTTTCCTTTCATTTCTTCCTCATTCTGATTCGCCAATCATTCAGCTCCATCTGTATAAGCAAACATCTTTTTTTTGCTTTTTTTTTGGGGGGGGAAGGTGGAAGGCAAGGCAATTGGGGTTAAGTGACTTGCCCAAGGTCACACAGCTAGTAAGTGTTGAGTGTCTAAGTCTGGATTTGAACTCAGATCCTCCTGACTCCAGGGCTGGTGCTCTATTCACTGTGCCACCTAGCCAGCCCTAAACAAGCATTATCTTAAGAGACTTCCGTGTGCAAGACATTAGGTTTTGATCTCTGTGGCTTCTCCTGTAAACTTTTTTTAGCTCTCAGCATCTCTCTTCATTGTTCATGCATGCTTCCTTCCTGGCCATAATGGAAAGATAATTAAGTCCTATAGAGTGGGAGATGAACCAATGGCCCATCAGTCCATGTCTTTGCAATAGTTGTGCCCAGGCCTGGAATGCACTCCCTCCTCACCTCTGCCTTTTAGCATCCCTGATTTTTTTTTTTCAAAATTCAGCTAAACACCATCTTCTAGAACATGAAACATTTCCTGATTCTCCCAGCTGCTGAATCCCTCCCCATGAAAATTGCCTCCTCTTTGTTTTGCATAGTCCTATAAATGTACTTAGTGTTTCCCCTGATAGAATGGAAACTCCTTGAGGACAGGGATTGTTTCACTTTTGTCTTTATATATCTGGCACCCAGCATAGTGCCTGGGACTCAGCAGGCTCCTAATAAATACTTATCCATTGTTTGGTTGGTAATCCTGGCTCTGCCACAATTCATTATGTGTCATTGGGACGTAAGTCATTAGCCATTCTACCTGCTATGGAGAAGTCACCTTCTAGGACTCGAATTCAGTGGGACAACTTTGGAAACATCTAAGTAAATGCTACATGCAGAACACTGTTCTAGTCTTAGAAGAGATGGAGAATGTGGATAAGATAGAGCCCTCATAGAACTCGTGGTTTGCTAAGGGGGTAAGACACAAATATGGATAACTTTTATTGCTCAGTTGTCTTCTTCATGACCACATTAGGGGGTTTTCTTTGCAAAGTTACTAAAGTAATTTGCCATTCCCTTCTCCAGCTCATTTTACAGATGAAGAAACTGAAACAAAAAGTGTGAAGTGACTTACCCAGGGTCACACAGCTAGTAATTGTCTGAGATTGGATTTGAACTCTGATAGAAAGATGAGTCTTCTTGATTCCATCCAGGTGCAGGTATTGTGAGGCAGCCAGGGGGTACACTGGATTGTGTATTACACCTAGCATGAGAAAGATCTCAGAAACCTCACATGCTGGATATGTTCCTCTGGGCAAACCACTTAACCATTAGCAGCCTCAGTTTTCCTAGCTGTGAAATTAGGAAAAGAAAACAAGATAATACTTGTAAAAATTGCTTTGCAAACTTTAAAGTATTATATAAATGCTAACTAGCATTATTACTATTGTTATATGAAGGGTTCTTTACTGGGACAGGTAACAGAGCACTATGTGAAATGTAATAGGTAAGGTCAATACCGACACATACATGGTATCTGCCTTTAAGGAGTAGCTGAAAAAGCTGTGGGACTCCTAGTCCCGTTTATAGCATCCTTTTCCAGACTCTCTCTCCAGACTCTGGTGTTGAATGAGCACTATCAAGAGACCACAGCATCTGCCTGGAGTATGGGTGCTCCTCAGGATGACCAGATCAGCCCCTGCCTCTCTCTGGGCCTCAGTTTCCTCATCAATTAAATGAAGCAGTAGGATTGGATGATCTAAGGCTCTTTCTAGTTCTGTCAATAATCTTAAATAGATATGCTCTTATTTTCTTCCCCCTGTCTTCTTTTGTACTCAAGTGAAGCAGTGAGCAATGTGGGGTACAGTCTGGGGCTCCCCAATTTGGGGCATTTAAAAAGTTGCCCCTGGGCATCCCTTGGAAGTTGCTGTGGGCTTAACAAAGGCAATGTGTTTTGCAATGACCTTGGCCAACCTTCAGCTTTAATAAGCTGCCGGCACTCAGAGGAGATCACAGCCGCTCCCTCCCATCCCTGGCAGCTGGGGCTGGTCTGCTGACAGGCAGATGTATGCACCTCTTTGAATTTAGTGATGCCAGAAATGACATCCTGGAAATCGGGGGCCAGACGCCCAAAGATTACCCAGACAATCAGGAGATGATAAAGAGGGAAGGGAGCAGGGAAGGAACAGGATGAAAGACAAAGAAGAGTCCTTTTAGAGCATTAAGTCAATAGTCAGAAATGCTTCTGTGCAACCCTCATTCTGACTTGGGGGAGGGCCTCTCTATTCTTCCTGCTATATAGACAGATGCCAGTTATGTTAGGGGCTGCTTAGGATTCTCACATGGGGAAGCTAAAAGATGAGAATAAGCAGAATGCAGGAGATTGCAAAGATAGGAAGGAGCTGAGATTTCAATCTAGAAGGGACAGCAGAGGTGCCCAAGGCCAGCCCTCTCACTTTACAGATAAGGCCAGAGATGTACCATGTATATCCAAGGTTACACAGGAAGGAAATAACAAAGCTGGGATTTGAACCTTGGTCCTTTCTCCTGAACCAGCATTCATTCATTCCACTGTACTTTAATACCCAAGAGAAGCTTTGTAACAAATGAAATTTATTGGTCCAGAGTCAGCCTCAGGATAAATCTAAGTCAGTGATGTGTCTGCTGACTTACTCAGAGCAAGAGAATAGGAAGAAAGAAGGTCAGATCTCAGGAGGGCTTGAGGCTCCCAAGAATACAGCTTGGAATTTGTGTAGATTTTTAACAAAGCAAATCATGCCATATGAGCTGCTATGTGTAACCCCTCTGTCAGAGATTTTCATGACCTAGAAGACCTGAGTCCTTCTGATAGTACAGGGAGTGGACTTATATCAATTTTTCTTGGTTTGTAACATTCGCACACACAAACACACATACACACGGATACTGGATTTGGAGCCAAAGACCCTGTGTTCCAGTTTTCAATGTGCTATTTCCTATCTGTGTGACCTTGGCCAAGTCGCTTAAGCTCTATGGGTCTCAGTTTCCTTATCTTTAAAAAGGAAGAGATTGAACTAGAAGGCCTCTGCCCATCCTTTCTGGCTCTAAATTCATGATCCTGTCACCCTAGTAAGCTGAAGCAAACTCCCCAGTTGCAAACACACTGGTCACAATACTACAGAATAAAATTTTATGAAAAGGAAAAAACAAAACAGGGACCCACAAACAACCAACAATTCATCCTAAGGAACCATGTAAATTCCTAGAATTGAAATGACAAATATGAGGACCATTCTAGGGGAGGCCATCTCCAAGACTCCTGTCTTTGCTCTGTTCCCTGATGGTCCAAGGAAGGGGGTAGAATATGTTATTCTTTCCTTCTCTCTCTTTTTGGAGTCCATGGATGAAACTTACAGCTCCATATTGCAGCCACCCAGTCCACCGTATCTCAGCCAAGGTGAGAACAGATCTTGAGTGCTTTCCAGTCTTCCTGGAATGAGGGCCAAAAATCTCCCTCCCCTTTTCCTCTCCCACCACCCTATATCCAGCTCTCTTCTCTCTGGCTCAGCCTTATTTTCCCCCTCCCTTCCACCTATCTAAGATACCAGCCTCACCCAACGCCATGTAGATCTTCGAATACATACACTTTATTTTCCACTGTTACTTAAATGGCAAAGGAAGAAGGACAGAGAGAGATAGAGAGAGAGAGAAAGAGAGAGAGAGAGAGAGAGACAGAGAGAGACAGAGAGACAGAGAGAGACACAGGGAGAGAGAGAGAGAGAGAGAGAGAGAGAGAGAGAGAGAGAGAGAGAGAGAAAGAAAGAGAGAGAAGAGAGACATACCAGTCCTTGGTACATATTATCTTCAGACACTGAAGGTTCTTTTTTTCTTATGAATTATGAAATGGAAAGCAACTGCCAGACTGTGGTCTTGTGTTTCAAAGTGAGAAAAACTTTTGGAAAATAATTAACAAAGCCAGGTGTCAGAGCTGTCATCCCTATGACTCATTTTTATCTTTGGGCCTTTTTCACTGCTCTGAAAAGAGAGATGCAAGTCCTGGTCTGATGCAAAGAGCATTATAAGGAGCATCTAGAGGGAAGGAGAAGGTCAAAAGATCTGAATTCTCATCCAAGTTTTAACTAACCAGCTGTGTGATTTTGGTCAGATTACTTCCCTTTTCTTATCCATGTCCTCTTTTGTCAAATGAGATGGGTTGGACCAGGTCACTTAGCTTAGAGCTTAATGAACCTTAAAAATCAACTATTCCAACCTTCTTGAAACATTGAATGACTTGCCCAAGGTGGTCATGGTAGTGGGGTAAAAGTTGGAGCCAGATCTTCTGACACTAAGTCCAGCATAAGGTCCCTCTGGGCTCTAAAGTTTTGTGATTCTATGAAATAATTAGTCTGACTACCAAAATCATCTCTAGGAATTCTGGTGACCTGGGCAAGTTCAGTAGGAGAGGAGGGGGCATGCCTGCAGAGGTGACTCCACCCATTCAGGTACATTTAAGCCAGACAATGGGGGCGAGGGAGAGGTGGCAAATAATGGTGTAACAGTAGGACAAGAGAAAGACACAACCTCATGGAAGAAGGCAGACCCTCATAGCATCATGTTGGGTTAAAATCCCAGCAAACCTGTCCTAGTTACAGCTCTGTTGGTTGCCTCTTGGTTTCAAGTTCTTGTCTTTATTTTGTATATGTAACCACAAACAAGCCTCCTATCCTTTGAACCCCCAAGTAGTGGTATGACAAGAGACCTTAACCTTCCTCAGATTCCATTTTTCTTCTGTAAAATGGGACCATTGAGTCCTCATTTGGATTATTTGACAGTAATTTCAGTGGGAGGAAGTCTTCTACCTCATTCTGAGCAGAATGAAAGCCAGGGCTTTGGGGTAAGCTGACCCAGCCGGGTACAGGGTCTTCTGATGTAAGTCCGATGTCTTTACCACTACTCCAAACAGTCACTAAGTAGCAAAGGTATCAATTACATGTTGGAGCGTTTCCTGGAAGCAAGTGTTGATTTAATAGAGAGAAAGGATCAATAGAAAACACTGAAAGCTAGATGAAAGTGTTGAAAAGAGGACAAGGGCCATTGAAAGGGGAAGCAAGAAGACAGAAGACAGACTTCAGAAACCCAACAGAAAGACACCCAAAGGTGAAACTGGGAAGTCCATTGGAAGAATATCCTAGACTCTTGAAGACAGGGAAAGTCCCTTCCAAATTCCCAAAAGAATCATAGACTCACATAATGTTAGAGCTGGAAAAGATCTCAGAGATCCTCTAAACCAGAGGTTCTTAACCTTTTTTGTGTCACAGGCCCCTTGGACAGCCTATTGAAACCTATGAATGACTTCTAGAATAATTTTTCAAATAATTAAAGGAAATTTTCAGTTAGAGGTTAATGAAAATAAAGCTGTGATTTTTTTCTGATTCATATTCACAGACCTCTTTTAGGGTCCATGGAACCCAGGTTAAAAAGCCCTGCTCTAGTCCAACCTCCTTATCTTACAGAGAAGGAAACTGAGGCCAAAGAAGTTCAAATGACTTGCCCAAGGATGCAGAAGTCTTTAGTAGGGTGGTTGATTAAAGATCATTGGTATGTTTGCAATGTCCATGAAAGCAAGGATGGTCCCCAGCACAATCAGCACATCCCCTATAGTAAAATTAGGTGAGAACTAAGATGTGCAGTGCCCCAGATGGGTAGGTGTGTCTTGTGATTTGCATTGTTGGAGTAAACATTATAGGATCACAAATCTAAAGTTCTCAGAGGTCTTGGGCCCAGGAAGGTCACACAGGTGGTAAGTATGAGAAGCAGGCTTTGAATTCAGGACCTCTGACAGCCAATTTTTTTTTTTTGCTTTTTGGAGGGGTGAAGGCAGGGCAATTGGGGTTAAGTGACTTGCCCAAGGTCCCGTGGCTAGTAAGAGTTAAGTGTCAGAGGCCAAATTTGAACTCAGATCCTCCTGACTCCAGGGCTGGTGCACTGTGCCACCTAGCTGCCCCCAAGAGAAGGGATTCTTAACCCAGAAACTGTGAACTTGGTTTTTTAAAATATTCCATAACTATATTTCAATAAAATTGCCTTCCTTTGTAATTCTATGTATTTTATTTTATTCATTTTAAAATGTTATCCTGAGAAGGGATCAATAGACTTCATCAGCCACTGCCAAAGGGTTCATGACTCAAAAAAAAGTTAAGAAATCCTCGTATTAGAAGCCGAAATCATGGCTTTGAAGTCCACTTTAACTATGTTACAGCTGGATAACCATGAGCAGATTGCTTCTCTTTTCTAGCCTTAATTTCCTCATCTGGAAAATGGTGACAATAAGGCTTGTGACCATCTCCCTCCCAGGGTTCTTTTGCAGGTGACCATTCTCAAGTTCTATAGAAGTCAGGGTCCATATAATTGTCGATGCCTGCTTGCAGCCTAGTGACCCCTCATCTCCATCTCTCTCTGGGCAGGTCATTTGAGCAGATGGGCAGAGCCCTGACCAGACAATTACAGGCCTAGTAGTAAAGGCCACCCCATCCTACTCTGGTCTGCAACCCCAGCATCCCAGAGCTGCCTGTCCCTGACAGGAGTCTTGGCCAAGACATATTGGGAGCTTCCATTTTCAGACCCTCACCCTCCCATGATAGCCCCTCACTTCTCTGACTGCTTAACATGCATGTTGGAGCCTCCAACACGGAGCCCCATAGATTCGTCTTTGTCTTGGGTGATAATTATTAGCTGTCTCAGTGGGTGAATGCAGGCAGAAACAAAGGCAGTCAGGTTGTAAAACCTTTTATCTCTATCAGGGCATATTATTTGATAAGGTGCTAAGCTAATAGTAACGTATGTCAGATTGTGTTTAGACAGATCACTGTGCTGGGAATTGGAGGTTATATTTGTCTGCGGAAAGTAGCACCTGAAAGACTAAAGAGAAATTCATACTAATATTCTGAGCCCTGGGCGAACTGCAGACCTCCCAGCCTTGAGTGGTTATTTCTTACAAATGACTCGAGCTTGGATCATGTGCCCAGCCTGGTCCTTGTGACAGCCCCAGGCATTTTGTCCTCTACTCTAGGATGAGGTCCAGGTTCTATGAAAGGCGAGGGAAAGTAGGGGTGACAGGAAGAGTTCATGTCCACCCTTGGTCCTTGTCCTGGATTGTTTCCCCCCAACTGCAAGACCCTCCTCCATGCAAATCCTCCTTGTACTTCATGGTTTGGCACAGGCATCATCTCCTCCACACAGCCTTTTCAGAATCACAAACTTTGAGTTGGAAGGAGCTTCAGGAGTCATTCTAGGCTAACCTATACCTAAAGAGGAATTCCTTCTATGACACTCCCAAGTGATTATCCCACTCTTGTTGGAAGGCCTCCAAGGACAATGGCCACCATGAAAAAATGAGGCAGCACATTTTGCTTTTTAGACTTTCCTAATTGTTAGGAAACTTTTCCTTATAACAAACCAGAAATCTGGCTCTTTAATTTCTATCACTAAGATCAAGCAAGCAAGTTGAATGATTCCACAAGGAAACCTCTTAAATACTTGAAGAGGAGATCATGTCTGTCTTTAAGATCTCTCCTCCATAGGCTAAATGTACTCACTTCTTTCAGCTCGTTCCAACCTGGAATGTTCTCAATTTTGTTTTGTGTGTTTAAGCCTGAATCTCTTTCTCTCACCCAGGCTAGAATGCAGCAGGCCTTCTTGGGCCCTTCCTTACTACTGATCTGTATAGAAGCTTTGACTGGCTCCATTTTTTTTTTTGGAGGGGGAAGGCAAGGCAATTGGGGTTAAATGACTTGCCCAAGGTCACACGGCTAGTAAGTGTTAGGTGTCTGAGGCCGGATTTGAGCTCCAGTCCTCCTGATTCCAGAGCAGGTGCTCTATTCACTGCGCCACCTGGCTGCCTCAACTGACTCCATTTCTGACCTCAGCTGGTTCACCTGTCCTTAGGCAACCTGGTGCTCAGTTCCCACTCTCACCCCTCCTAGGGGTTCACCACATTGGTGCTGGACTTAGTGTGGATATCCATTCAGCTCCAGCCCAATTGCAATCGAGAATGCCCAAGCTCAAGAGATCCATCAGCCTCCCCAGGAGCAGGGGTTATAAGAATTCTCTCAACGCCATGCCTGGCCTCCATTCTTTTTGCCATCCTAGTCACCCACCACAAATTTTCCAGTCTCCTTCCCAAAAAATTATGTTTAGAATTGAATCCAATACTTGGCTATGACCTTACTAAGGCAGAATACAGCAGAACTCTTGCTTTCTTCATTCAGGATGCCATCACTCTCTTCATGAAGCCTAAGATCAGGAGAGTCTTTTGGGTTTCTGTGTGACATTGTTGGTTCGTATGGGGCTTGTAGTCTACTGCAAACCCCAGAGCTTTTCCACATGAACTGCCATCTAACCCAGCTCCACCCCTAATAACCTGTACTCAAACAAGTGATTTTTTTGAACCCATGGGTAAGAATGTACATTTATCCTAATTCTGTTTCATCACTTTAGATTCTAGCCTGCTCAAACCTCTTTGGAACCTGATTCCATTTTCCAAAATATTAGCTATCCCCCAAGCTTTGTTCATGTTTGAAAATCTGATAAAGCACGTTCATTTCTACCTTCAATAGAGGCTGTAATAAAATTATTGAACACCACAAGACAAAAAGCAGATCCCTGGAGTGCTTCACTTACAGAAGCATCAAAGTCAAGAAGAAATAGATGTCTGTCAACTGTATAGTGACTTAGAAAACCACAAATTAGCATCATCTATGTCATATTGTATTTTTATTTATTTTGTTAAACATCTCCCAGTTACATGTTCATCTAGTTCAGGGAGTTTTCTGGTCAGAAAGTTTGGCATTTCTACTCCACTAGACACCTCCCTCCCTCCAAGTCAAACTTCGATCTATAAATCATTGTTTTTGGTCTATCCATTTAGTTGGGTTGCAAATCCACCTGATTGTACTGTCATTTGGCCCCTACCTCTCCATCTTATCCATGAGGTTACGATGTCAAACTTCATTAGGTTCCTTGCTAAGATAAAAGTATTCAGTTTATGACCATTCCCCTGATCTAGGGAACCATATGGGGAAACACAATCGGGGTCAATGTGCAACAAACAAATCTTGGTGAAAATATGACAGCAGCTTTCCTTTCTAAATATTCACAAGTCATCCCTTTAGTAGTAAATAGAAATTTTTTTTCCAAGATTGTGTCTTCTCCTCTTCTGATAACCCTAGCACCAAATGCAGTGTTGGATGCGTAGTCAGCACTTACAAAATACTTGCTGAATTGAATACTTCTTGCAAAGCATTTCACATCCCAGATATCACATCTGCTATAGTCAAAGGGTAGTCCTGAAAGGGTCAGAGCTCTCTGTGAACCAGCTGGGCAAATGAACATTTAAAGAAAACTAGACACCTAAAACCAGTAAGCCAGGAACTCGAGAGTTGTTGTTGTTCTTAATCTTTAGAGATCCCTTTGTTGTAACAATGGAAAAGGGTCAGAAGGTCTTGGGATCATGTCTTCTGGGGGTGCATGGACAGGAGAGTGCTATAAAATCCATTTGGGGAATAAGGCTTATATATACTTAGATACACATTGGACAGTTGTATGACGTGCTTCATAGTCAGCATGGTGCTGAAAAATTATACATAGTGAAACTTTTGAAAATCCAAATCCGACCAACTTGCTTTCTTACTCTATCTTCCAAGAGCAGAAGAATATGAAAAGAAAAGAACAGAAGGCTAGTGATAGAACCTTGATGTGGTCCTTTGGGTGTGTGATGTCTGTGTGTAGCCGTGGAAGCAGCTTCAGGTAAAGTAAATGCCAAAGGGAAACTGACCAATAAAAATGATAGTGCTTGAAGGTTCAGCCAACTGGTGCTTGTCTGATCATTCCCAATGAAGTCAATCCCCTTCCCTTAGGGCCTGCCTCAGAGGTCAGTCATGTACCCAGACAAGCAGCATTCTTGACCAATATACAATGATTTTTAAATAAGTGTTTTCTTTCTGGAACTATCTGACAGAGGTTTAGCTCATAGTAGGAATTCAATAAATACTTGTTAATTAATCACTTGATGCTTATTGAAATGAATTGAACTGATTGAAAAAGAATTGTCTGATCTCTTCCCTTAAGGAACTTATAGCCTAGTTTTAGAGACAAGACTGACACTAATGAAACAATCACAAACAACACAAGATAGTATATAATTCAGTACTAAACTGCATGGTTTGTTGTTGATGAGTCATTTCAGTCATATCCAACTCTTAACATGACCCCATTTGGGGGAGTTTCTTGGCAAAGATACTGAAGTGGTTTGCTATTTCCTTCTGCAGCTCATTTTACAAATGAGAAACTGAGGTAGACAGGGTTAAGTGACTTGCCCAGGGTCACACAGGTAGCAAGTGTCTGAGGCCAGATTTGAACACATGAAGATGAATCCTCCTGACTCAAGATCCAGAGCTCTGTGCACTATGGCACCACCTAATTGCCCTAACCTGTTGGTACAGACAGTAAGTGTTAAAGGGGTATAGAGCCATAATAGGTCAATAAGAAGGGGGGAAATGTACTAGGGGTATGCTGAAGCCAGCTCAATACTGACTTGAGAGAACTGATTGTAAAATTTTCCATGTGAGCATTTATACCCTGGAAATTGGGAAATGATACAAATCAGGGCTTGGTTTATTTTTGTTGTTGTTGATTGCCTAATATGCTTGGCTGGTGGAATATAGTAAACTCAAGGAAGAGAACTTTATCTGGCTGAATCAGCTCAAAGTGACTTCAATCCCTAGCCTTGTTGAATATCACCAAGAGAAAAATGTCAAAGGTAAGGGGCAGTTAGATGGTACAGTGGATAGAGCCCTGGAGTCAGAAAGACCTGAATTCAAATCTGGCCCTTGTAAAGCCATGCATGAGCAGCTTTCCAGAAGACTGCTGCTGTGAACAGCTTTCAAGGTTCTGATTACATAGTGTAGTGAGCTCTCTATTTATTCAATAACAAATTAGAGCAAAACATTCACAGAAAATCAAGGTACAGCATTCACAATGTTACAAGTTATGACAGAAAATCAAAATACAGCATTCACCATGTCACAACTCAACAACTTATCACTAAAATGGCCACATAGTTTTCACCAAAGTGGTCACATGGTTTTGAACAAAGTACAAGCATTTAGTAACTCAATCATTCAATGGGTTGCCTTTTAAACAAGGTGCATGGATTTAGACAATCAATCATTTAGTTAAGTCCTTAATTCAATCAGTCTTAAGGAGGAGAGACTCCTTAATCCTTAACTCACTCATCCTTAAAGAAGCAAGGCCTCCTTAAGGGACACAAAGTACAATAGTCAAAATTCTCCACCCATGGAGTACAATTAAGTTACAATATCAGTCACTACCCAGTACTCTCTTAAGGGATAATGGAAAATACACAGGCCATCCACCTCTCAGTCACAATCAAGTTACAATTTCAATAGTCACTATTCAGTACTCTCTTAAGGGGTAGTAGAAAACACATAGGCCATCCACCCCTAGGTCACAAGTAAGTTACAATTTTATCAGTCACTACTCAGTACCCACAGAGAAGTCTTTTGATGTTGATTCAGGGCAGGTTTTCAGCTTCCATGGCTCTTCTTCCATGGTCCCAGCTCCTGCCTGATTCTAACCAACGGCCACCTGACTTGAAAGACAGACAGCTCCCAGCTCCTTGTCCAGCTCTCCATGCAGTTCCCACTCCATATTGAAACTAACAATATCCAGTCCACCTCAAGTCCTTTACAGTTTCTGTTCCTGGGAAGAGAAAACTTAACAGAGCCACAGACAGACAAAGTATCAACACCACAGCCATGCTTTCTCTGGCAGCTCCAGCTGGCAGCTCTAGCTGGCCCTCAGAAGTCCTCAGTACCATAAGCTCCATTCTCAAAATCAAAACCACTTTCTCCCATTCTCAAAATCAAAATCACTTTCTCCATGGAAGTTCTAGTCCAGCAGCAGCAGCCCAGCCTTCAGATGCTTGCTGAGAGAAATTCTCTCTCTCTTTCTCTCTCTCTCTCTCTCTCTCTCTCTCTCTC
>CM053589.1:161227068-161264300 GCA_028646515.1 Pseudochirops corinnae
GGACTCAGTCTTCTGGTATTTAAATGAATGCACTATCTATATTTCTTATGTAGAGAGCCTGTTCTATTTTGTGATTAATAACTATATCAGCATATTTATAGTTACTGTAGGCATTGTGAATACTGCATTGCTGATACACCCTTGAGGAACTTACAATCAATGGGGGAGACAATATGCAAACAAAGATACAAAGCAAGCTATGGACAGGATAAATCAATAAACATATATTAAGTGCCTACCAACCATGTGCCCTAGGCCCTTTGCTAAGCATGGGGGATACAAAAAATAGAAAAAGAGCTTCCCTGGCCTCACAGATCTTACTATCTAATGGGGGAGACAACATGGAAACAAACCAGTACCAACAAGTTATATACAAGATAAGAAGGAAATAATTAACAGAGGGATTGTTGCTCGTCCTTTACTCTCAGAGAAGACCAATGACCTCAGGAGGGTGATGTCTTGACTTGCAAGTGACTTGGATTTAAGTGAGGCAGAGCTGTGTAAAGTCATCAGCCTCACTCTCTCCTCCAGTGTCAGTGAGTCCAGTGACAAGACATAGGTCAGGATGGCTGACCAATAGAGGGAAGGCACTGGAATTGAAAGGGGTTAGGGAAGGCTTCTTGTAGATGGTGGGATTTTAAAATGGAACTTATAGGAAACCAGGGAGGTCAGTAGTTGGGGTAAAGGAGGGAGAGCATTCCAGGCATGAGAAACAGCCGGAGAAAGTGCCCAGAGTTCGCACTACAATCTAGCTTAGGTTTTGAGGTGACAGGTAAGGAGGAGAAAGTGGGGTTGTTTTGAGGGATAAGCTTGACCACACCTGTCCACTCATATATTCACAGACCACTTTGCCTGGCCCTTCCCTAAAATACCAAAAAGGTATTTTGGTAGACTGGGATGACAGAAGCAGAAAATGAGAGAAGTCTAAGAAGGGAATTCACCACAAGGAGGAATCCAAAAAGGAGGTGCACCCCCTCAAATGGAGAGCAAATGAAAACTGATACATGTTATAGTCATGGTGGAGAGGGCGCTGGCTCTGGAGTCAGGAGGACTGGGTTTGAGACCATAACTCTGCTACTGTTGGCTTGTGTGACCTCAAGCAAGGTTCCCTTCTGTGATAAAACTGTGATAAAACTGGCAAAAGTATTAAAATCCAGTGCTCCTCAAGTCATTATCATTAGTGGAGTGCCCTGGTCTGGGTATCAGGCAACCTGGCCTAGACCCATCTTGCCATGGGCTGACTGTGGATCCTTTACTTCCTTGGACCTCTGTTTCCCCATCTGTAAAGTGGAGGCATTAAACTAGCTCATTTTAAGCGCATGTCTGAAATGATCCATTTTTTTTTCCTCCAGAGGCCATCTAAGCTCCTATCTCTTTCCAGAAAACACAGAAAAAATGGAGAAACCCTCCTGTTCTCTATGGTGTTTCTCTGCCAGGAGTGAGCAAGGCACTGCAGAAAAGGTAGATGCCCCAGACCCAGAGGCCCTCTTCTGTTCAAAGACCTGAGTTCAAATGTGGACCCAGATACTTACTAGCTATGTAACCCCGGGACAAGTCACTTAACCTCAGTTTCCCCATCAGTAAATGGGGAATAATTCTCAGGATTGTTGTAAGAATCAAATTAGATAACATTAGTTAAAAAAAAAAAAAGAAGTACTTAGCACAGGGCCTAGTACACAGTAGGCATTATATAAATGTTTATTCCCTTTTCTTCTATTCCCATAAGACTGATACTGTCAGGCAATGCTCAACACCACCCAGACACTGCCCCTCCCTCTACTCCTCCCAGCTCATCCCCTTTCCCTGGGAACTTGTGTGATTGACAGCCCACAGGAAGCTCTAATTGCAGAGGCAACCTAGCTAAGGAGGGAGAAGGGACTTTTTCCTTAGTGAGATTTTCAGCCCTCCCTGGTCCAGGACCAGCAAAGATGAACAAAGCCCTGAGCAGCGTTTGGCTAAGTAATGCTGGGCAGAGGCCAGGTCACCTCCTCTACATCACACACACACACACACACACACACACACACACACACACACACACACACGCGCGCACACACGCACACACGCACACACACTCTCTCTCTCACACTCTCTCTGTCCCTCCCCCTCTCCTCTCTCTCTCCCTCCCTCCTTCTCTTTCTCTCTTGTCTCTCTCTCTGTCTCCCTCTCTCCCTTCTCTGTCTCTCTCTTTCTCTCTCTCTCTCTCTCTCTCTCTCTCTCTCTCTCTCTCTCTCTCTCTTACAGCCATATATGTTTACAGGTACATGCACATGTCCACACAGGTGCATGCATACTAACATCATCAAAACAACCCTTTTCTCAGGTGCAAATGTGTATCAACACATGATTGCACATGCTTGCGCTACATAGAGAAACAATGAAACTTGTTTTAGAGATGACACAGAATAAAGAGTAAGAAAAAATCACGTGTCAATACAGGTATATGCAGTGTGTGCGCACACACACACATAATTAAAGGTTCCAGTAACAAAAGGTGCTAAACACTGCCACCTGCTGGAAATTGTTCATTATTGTTGCTCCCAGGGAAGCAGCCTGCTCTTGCCAACTTACAAGGAAAAGATGGCACAAAGAAAACAATCCGTCCAAATTAGAGGAAAATAGAGGGTGGGAAGGGGGTGTGGAGAAGGGAAGGAGAACAAGAGAGGCAAGAAAAGAGAAGACAAGAAAGAGAAAGAGAAAGCACTAGATCGAGAGACAGACGTCCCAGGATGAGACCATGACAAGATGAGGCGGAGGGAAGGAAAAAGAAGCAGGAAGAGGGGGGTTTGAGGTCCTGGGACTGCCCCCCTCCTGCGCTCTCCCAGAGCGGGGCCCCTGTGATGACATATACCCACCAATGACCCTTCTTCCCCAGCCCCACCAGCAGACACACACAACGACGTCCCACCGGCTCTGAACCGAAAAGCCCTTTGGGAGAAGAATTGGCCCCGTCCGGTCTTAGCCCCGGTGCTGATCCTCGTGAATCAAGCATGGACCTTTTTCTGCCAGTCTGGGGAGATCACAAGAGAAAGAGGTCAAGTCCTTGTGTAACAGGACAGAGATCTCCAGCCCAATACTAGAAGCATCCGTTTCTCATACTGTCAGTGGACAGCCAGCTGTATTCTCATCCATACTCCCTGTCCCTGGCCAGCAGTGCACCCTAGCTTGCAGTCAGAGAGTTGGAGATCTTTCCCAAGAATGAGATCCCTCAACCTTCCTTGATGTGGAACCTTCTGCCTGCCTTTCTTGGTCACAGTCTTCCCCTGTGGTGGGAAGGGAAGGGAACAGAAGAGGTAGACTAGAAGTATAGCTTTTAGAGCTATAGTCACATTTTACAGATAAGGAATCTGAACCCCAAAAAGATTACAACTGAGTGGCTAGGTGGCACAGTGAATAGAGCACCAGCCCTGGAGTCAGGAGGACCTGAGTTCAAATCCAGCCTCAGACACTTGACACACTTACTAGCTGTGTGACTTCAGGCAAGTCACTTAACCCCGATTGCCCTCCAAAAAAAAAAAGCAATGGTTCATTTTTCTACATTCAGAGAAAGAACCATGGAGTATGAATGAAAATTAAAAAAAAAAAGATTACAACTTTCTCAATGATTCAAAGCACAGGTGTGGCATTCTCTAGAACACTGGGGGAAGAAGTACACATAACCTCCAAAGTCAGAGCCCTGGTGCAAAATCCAGACAACCTATCCTAGTTACATTTCTGACCCCAATATTTGCTGTAGCAGTTATAGAACAACAGATGTCTTAGGGCTGCCTAAGCTGACACTGGCCAAAGAGTCCAATAGGCCCATTAAGACAAGGGCTAAAGCAGATAAAAAAACATGGTCAGGAGCCAGGAAACCAGTGGCCTATGAAAGAAAGGAGAAAGCAAGTCTCTGTTCCCTCACCCCAGGACTGGAACAATCCAAGGTCATCTGATGATTTCCCTGCAGCAGATCCAACGCTCTGAAGCCCAGGGTAGAATCAGTAGTTTCTGGAAACCAATGAACAAAGGAAACATTGATTCTACTACATGAAATGTCTTTTCTTGATATAGTAGAAAAGTCACTGGAATTGGAGTGACAGGACCTATATTCAAATCCTACCTCTGATATATATGTGTGAACATAGCCAAGTCATTCACCTGTCTCAGACTCAGTTTCTTCATCTGTAAAATGAGGGAGCTACCCTAGAAAGTGTCTAAGGTTACTGTTACTCGAGTTTCCCTATAGAGTCCATGAAAAAAGTCCATATTCTTTAATAGTTAACTCCTTTTTTGATTGAATCATGTAAGTTTTTTGAGGATAGGGCATGTGTTCTTTTTGGTCTCATATTCCTAGGGCTCAGCACAGAGCCAGGTATACAGTGAGTACTTAATAAATGCTTGTCAATTGACTGATCATGTATCTTGTTTCATTGCTCTTGGGTCACTTCACCAACCCTCATTTTCCTCATCTATAAGTGAAGACATTGGACTAAATGACTTTGGAGTTTGCTTCTGTTTGTATTGATAATCCTATGATTCATTGGTCTATATACCTGGAGATCAATTAACCTCTGGGCTCTGCACCATAATCTCAGACACTGCCATTCTCTGGATAGCAAACTGCTCCTGTCACAGTACCCAGATTGGAAGAAACCAGGAGTTTCCCTGAACCAGACCTAGCAAGTCCTCTCTAATGAAATTAAATAGCAGGAAATGTCAGGTTTGCCTCTAAGCTCATTGGCCTGTAAGATTTCTTATCTTCCCCAATTCTCTCTCCAGTCTTCCCTATTACTCTTGATTGTATCAGCATCCTCCCAATCACCCAGGCTCACAACCCATACCCATCCCCAGCTCCTCCCTCTCCACATGTGGCTTTAGAACACAACTTTCTCTTTTCTTATAAGACAGAACCTCCTTCTGGGAGAAGCCAAAATTAGGGGAAAGTTCCAAGTGAAATCAGCTTTTCTCCTAGTCCTGTTCAGGTTCAGTTACCAAGGAAAATCTGTTTCCCCCTGGTTTCACACATGGAGATAGGGGTGCCACAGTAGGAAGTTCAGGGGCATTTCCCCAGTTGCTATGCTTTCCCTCTCCCTCCTCCCTCCAATTCTTTTGTAATTACTCTGTACTTGTTTGCCTAAACTCATGTGTGTACATATTGTTGCTCTACCCCATTCCTGTGCCTCCAGTAGAATATAAGCTTCTTGAGGATAGGTACTATTTCATATTTGTCTTTGTGTCTCCAGCTCTTAACACAGGGCTCGACATACAGCAAGTGTTATCAATATTTGTTGAAATTATTTTAATTGAATTGAACCAAAGTAAAACATGAAGATAGGCATGTAATTTCCACATTCTTTAGGGTTTTCTCAAAATATCTTCACAAGTTTCAAGCTATTTCCAAATATACCTTCCTAAAACACACTGATCACGTTCCTCCCTTTATCAAAAACCTTCAGTGACTCCCCCTAGAAGAAAACCCTTCCCAATCTGGCTCCAGCCATCTTTCCATATTGATTTCATATTGTTCCCCTTAACACAATCTCCATCCCAGCCAAACTGACCCATGTGTTATTGCCCTTATAGGACATCCCATTCCCTGCCTCCATTGTGGACAGTCTGTCCCTGCTGGGGCCGAGAATTCTCTTTCTGTCATCACTTTTGCCAAGGTCCAGAGCAATTAGGCAATTTCCCTAAGGTCACACAGGTAGCAACCAGTAGAGCTGGAATTTGAACCGAGATCTTTTGACTCTTTCCACTATACTGTGCTGGTTGAATTACTGCTAAATCATCTTCATAGCTTTGCTGCCATAGAGAGGGATCCCCAGAGAATTCACTTGATAGGAAAAAGGTGACCCACCAGGAGCAGCGAGTTTTGAGTCCCTCTTAGAAATGAGTCAACCACACTGCTGGATACCCCCAAATGGGGTGAGCTTTGAGTTGCACCCCCTCCCCCAGATACAAGGGATGTAGCACGGCAGCTGTTTAGGGAACAAATAGGCGAGCAGGGAAATTTACAGTCAGATAATTGGCAGCTCTGGTGCACAGTCAAACACGGTAAATTAAGTGTTTTCCCGTAAATCAAGTTTATGATTTGCACTAGAGATGTAATTGTTAAAACTTCATTTTCCCCGCAAATAGCAGTTGAAAGAAACCAATTTAGCAGTGACAGATTGGTTTTGATTCTAAATGTAGTGCTAAAACGGTTAATTTTAATACCATCCGTTGGACAGGAGTCTGCTGCTTGATACCATAGTCAGTTATTTGAAAACAGCACGTTGGGCCCCTGATTCTTCAACTGAAAATTTATATCAATTCCTCACCCACTCTCCCAATAAAACCATGGAAACTGAACGCCACCATACCCGAAAACGCAGCTTCTTACCCAGCCATGAGGTCATGATCTTCTAAGGACATCTCAGAGGGGCGGCTTGGAATGGAAGAAGCTCTAGCTCTGGTGCCAGAGGAATTAAGCTTGAATTCTGCCTCTGACACTTCTGACTTCAATGGCCTTGGGTCAGTCACTTAGAATTTGCTAGCCTTTCTGTAGCACTTTAAACTTTGCCAAATAATTTACCTATGTTATCTCATTAACCTCTTTGAACTTCAGTTTTCTCATCTATAACATGGGAGATTTGGGTAAGAGGTTCTCTTTCAAATCTATGATCCATTGTCCGGAAAACAGACATGGAAGGACATGGTGCAAAATTTAGAATTCTCCGTTTGGAAGGGTCCTCAAAGGTCTTCTCATTCAGAGGTGCCAAACTCCCAGCTGTGATCTCTGCAAAAACTCCCAAGTCAAACCAAGTTAATATGCAATCAGAAAATGATTAACAAAATAAATAAAAATATAACAGTTTAGTTGTTTTTATACAGTCATGTTTTCATCCATGTATGATTCTTTACGACTTCAAGTGGGATTTTCTTGGCAAAGATATTGGAGGGGTTTGTCATTTCCTTCACCAGCTCATTTTACAGGTGAGGAAACTGAGGTAAACAGGCTTAAGTGATACAACAAAGATACTTTTAATTTGCGGTTTTGTAAGTCAACATATGGCCCACGGGTATCTGTTTCTCTTTGAATTTGATATCACTCCATCCCCAACCCCTGGCCTGAATGCTGTCAAAAACAACTCAGCCGCTACTTAAATATGTTTAGTGAGGGAGAGCTCATTCACTCTCTCATGAAGTAAACCATTCCATTGCTGAGCTTCATAAGTCCTCTCGCATATAACTTCCAGTCAGAGTTCCTAATACTTTCCCTTACAGCAAAACAAAACAAATCTTCATCTTCATCATCATCATCTTCTTCTTCTTCTTCTTCTTCTTCTTCTTCTTCTTCTTCTTCTTCTTCTTTTTCTTCTCCTTCTCCTTCTCCTCCCCCTTCTCCTCCTTCTCCTCCTTCTCCTTCTCCTTCTCTTTCTCTTTCTGCTCCTCCTCCTCCTCTTCCTCCTCCTCCTCCTTTTCCTTCTCCTCCTTCTTCTCTTCTTCTTCATCTGCTCTTCTTCATCTTCTTCTTCCTCTTCCTCTTCTTCCTCTTCTTCTCCTTCTTCTCCTTCTTCTCCTCCTTCTTCTCCTTCTCCTCCTTCTCCTTCCACAAGTCAGACCTTCCAATGCTTAAAGACAGTTGAATTTACCCTGAGTCTTCTCTTCTAAGCTCAATATCTCTTTTTCCTTCAAGAAAGAAGAAATTCTAGACCCCTTGACATCCTGGTCACCCTCCTCTAGATGTGCTCCATTTTGTGAGTATTCCTTCTAAAATGTGATCCTCAGAAATGGTCTGGTGAGTATAGAATCCAGTGGGACAATCGTCTCAGCATAGGGTAAGGAGTAAAGACTGGGTCTCCCATACTGCTAATGACTCTCTTGGAGATCATCTCTGGTTTGTGCATAATTGTTTGAATATTGTTTCCCTCATTAGATTGCAAGCTCCTTGAGAACAGAAACTTTTTTTGTCTCTTTCTTTGTATCCTTAACACTTAGCACAGTGCTTGGAACATAGAAGGTGCTGAATAAATGCTTATTGACTTTCAACTTGGAATCTGAAACACCCGTTTCAAATCCTGTCCCTGACACTTAAAAGCAGATCACTTAAGTTCTCTGAGACACAGTTTCCTCATCTGTGAAATGAGAATAATGATGCCTGTGGTATTGAGCGCAGCATTGCTGTGATGTTCAAATGAGAACATGGATGTAAAATACTTTGTAACCCATAAAACCCTATAGAAATATCAGTTGTTATTATGATCAGGACACTGGAATTCAACAAATATTTATAAGGCTCCTAGGGCAGCTAGGAGGTGCAGTGAATAGAGTGCCAGGTCTAGAGTCAAGAAGACTCCTCTTCCTCAGTCAAATCTGGCCTCAGCCACTTCCTAGCTGTGTGACCCTGGGCAAGTCATTTAACCCTGTTTGACTCAGTTTCTTCATCTGTAAAATGAGCTGGAGAAGGAAATGGCAAACCACTCCAGTGTCTTTGCCAAGAAAACCCCAAATGGGGTCATGGAGAGTTGGACACGACTGAAAAGTACTGAACTGAAATGGTCTACAAAGTGCCTTGTTACTCAGTATTAATGATCATGTTGACTGTTTAAGGGCCAAGTCAAATTAAGGACAGCTTAGGTTAGAGCATAAAAGGGAGATAAGGTTTATGTAGAAACACATCTTTAGTTACGGGCCAGAGGCACGTAGGTGATGCAGAGGATAGAGCAATGAGCCCGGAGTCAGGAAGACCTGTGTTCAAATCCAGCCTCAGACACTTACCCATGTAGTCGTATGACTCTGGGAAAGTTGTTTACCCTATGTTTGCTTTAGTTTCCTCATCTAGAAAATGGAGATACTTACAGCACTCACCTTACAGGGTTGTTGCGAGGATCAAATGAGATGATAATTGTAAAGTACTTAATGTAGTGTCTGGTGCACAATAAGTATGATAAAAATGGTGGATTATCAAATCACACTATTGACCACTCAAGTGGAAGACAATGGGAAACTTTGCAACCCATTTCTTGACCCCCCCCATAGGTGAAAGATACATATGATCAAGTCTTAATTATCAATGAAGTTGCTAAGGCACACAGAGAAATCAGTGACTAGTCTTAGGCCATGTAGAAAACCAGTTCTCATTTGACCATGCCCATCTACTCCAGTCAGTACTAGGATAAGGGAAATAGATTTGGATTCAAAAGACCTGGGTTCAAGCTCTTAAACTGTTACCTGTGTGATCTTAGTTGTATCACTTAACCTCTTTACCCTCAGTTTCCTCATCTATAAAATGGGGCTGCAGTTGGATTAAACAATGTCTGGGGCGCCTTTTGGCTCTAAACATAAGAAACTCTGAAATAGTGGAATCAACATTGGCCCTCTTTAGTTTTCTAGCTCCAGGACCCTGCCTATAAAATCTGTCCTTTGATGAAGCATCCCACCACACAGAAGCACTTATCTCAACTGATCAGGATAGATACTTAATCCATTTTTAATTCAATCACTTCAAGTGATGTTTTAAAAAAAAAAAAAAAGACCTTTCATTTTCTCAGCCAATACTTGGAAGAATGGGATGGCTCAACCCTGGGAAAGTGGTTTTAGAACCTATTATAAATGAAAGTGTAAATCACATTTATGACTTGCACTATAAGGAAAATGTAGGTATTAAAATTGTTCCTTTTAAATGACAAACACCAGCTGCAATGATCCAATGGAATGACAGCAAAGATTGCTTTCACACACACCCTTCCTCACCCCCCCCCCCCCAAGAAAAACCCTAACTCAGGAAATTCAGTAAATAGTGAGTTTTACTGCAGTCTTTATGATGATATCAGGTCCCTGGAGGTTGCGGGTGGGAAGCAGGAAAGCAAAAGAAATGAGAACCCAGAACATTTAAACCACGTTTGCTTAAGATGATCAGAGTTCTGAGATGTCAACTTCTTCATTGAGAAAAGTCTTCACTGAAAGCGGATATGAACAATGACTGTTTGAGGAAAGAACCAGCCCCTTGTGGGAGAACAAATACACAGAGAGGCCTTGGTTTTACTGGGCATATCACAATTGTTATAGTTTTTATTCTGAGAAGAAAGTAATAGGAACAATAGTTAATCATCCATTCATAATCTCTTAAACATTATTTTTAAGCTGATAGTCGCAAAACAAAAATGTAATCTTTCTAGCATCTTAACACAATTACTGCTTCTTTCTCCCAGGGTGGCTTTTGTGGGGGAGTTCCTCTTGTGTATTTTCAAAGGTCCTGGCTTTGATATTATTTCTCTCCTCCCTCTCCCCCAAATCCAGTCACATTCAATTTTTCCCATGCAAGGAAGCAAGATTCTTCAGAAAAAAATTAAATGGCTGGACCTTCTTAATCCTACCCCTTCCAAATAGTTTGGGGACCTAATTTCTCAGACAACTTCAAAAGCTGACCTGGATAGAGCCTATAAGGTTTACAAGGCACTTTACATATGTTAGCTCATTTCTTCTTCACAATAATTCTGGGATATCTGAGCATGATTATCCCCATTTCACAGATGAATAAAGAGGTGGGTTGAGGTTAAGTGATTTACCCAGGGTTACACAGCTAACAAACACCTGAGGTCACATTTGAACTTGGGTCTTCTGGACTCCAGGCCCACTGTACCATTTCTCTGTGGAAACACTGCCTTCATATACCTAACCATTATATTTTATTTCTCCAATGAATATTTCTTGAGCAACTCCGAAGTATCGAACCTAGGATGGAGCTAAGCACCATCTGAAAAAGGAAGAATAAAATCCCATCAAATAGACTGGGAAATACGCAAGTAAGAGGATTAAATAGGAAAGTCCTTGATCCGTTTTGATGAATTCCCCAAATCAACTTGACAAGATTCTGGGATATGAGCCTTTATTAGGAGGTATCTGGGGAGTACCTGCCCAGGATGGCATGGCCATGTTCATTGGGTACCTTTCTAGCTGGGATTCAAGAGGACACACTCTTATGAGAGGAGCCACTCATCTCTATCATCTATAACAATTAAGTTAAAATTATAGCTCACCCTTTCACTCTCTCTCAGATCTCAAGAAGCAGCCCCAGTAGAGTAGATATGGAGGAGGGTTGTTCCCACCCCATCCCTATGAGTTTCTAGCTATTTACAGCAGAAGTAAAAATCAGAAGCCAGCATCAGATTCACTCGCAGATGACCTGAGAAGGTAGTTCATGAGCAGTGATCATAAATTTTAATTCTTCCACGGAGGAGAGCGGGGCTTTTGAATTCCCTAGGCAATGTGTTCCTGGAACAAAGCCTTCTAGCTAGAAAAAAGAGGTTCCTGCACAGCAGCACCAACTTTAACAGGTGCCTCATGGGAAACCCCAATTTTGAGAGCTCAGGATTTGGGCCTTCTAAACAAAGAAGAGGGTTTCCTAAAGGAATATACTCCTTGGAGAAAGGTCTTTCTCATGGTTTTTGTATAGGGTCTTACTTAGAAAGCAAAACCAAAGAGTTATTCAGACAGTGCAGTTATGATAAGAAGGAGATTCCTTGGTTGGCAGCCCTCAAATTATATTTATGCAGGGTAGTATGGAAATTTGTAGGAGGGATTGAGTAAGATAGTGCAGGAAAGAAGAAATCTTCAGAATGTTCAAGGATTGTCCTGATAAGGACTTCAAGTTCAGTTCAATTCCAAGGGTAGCTGATGATCCATTTTAGTATTCTTTGGGTTTTCAGTTCATGGGTTAAATAGCAATTGTTTTTGTTCTGGGCAGAAATTCTGAGGGTCTTCCCCTCTTTGGCTGGTTCTTTGTGAAGGCAAACTAGGCCATCTTTTGCCTCAATTCTTACCCAGCCTGTAATCACTAAATGGGTGTTGCCTCAAACAAACTAAAACTTAGTTTCCCACTGCATTCAGGGCCATCACCAGTCATCCTGACATGTGTCTTATCACTGGACTCCAATGACTGGAGGAGATAGTGAGGTTGATGTCTTTGCATGGCTCTGCATCACTTAAATCCAATTCACTTACAAGTTAAGACATCACACACCACCACCACCACCCCCTGATGTCATTGGTCCTCTTTAAGAATGAAGAACAAACAATATCCATTCATGGAGTCGAGTCCTTCTGCCATTTGGGGGTAGAGGAGGGGAGGTGGAATGAAGGCTTTCCCTAACACTATTCTTATTTGCTACCTTGAATGCTTATGTAGAAGATAATGACTCCATTAACCTAGTTCTCATGGCTACATCCCTAGTACCTCCAACTGGACCACTCTGATGCGTCTTGGCTAGAACGCCATTGACTGCTGACTGTCCATTAAGTTCCCTCTGAATAAACACCCACCCACTTGTTTAATGATGTTCTGGGAACTCTGTCTCTCACCTATTTTCAGATCTCCTCGATGCCAACTTTTCATCTGTTTGGATCCTGTTGGAACTGTTTGGTTCATCTCCCCCATGATTTAACAGAAGGCTAGAGCTAGAAAGGAAGTTAGAAGCCCTCTAGCCCAACCTCATGCTTTGACAGATGAGGAGACATGGCCCAGAGACATGATAAGACTTTCCTAGGGATTTATCAAGTCTCTGAATAGCAGCCATCCCCCATGTCTGGCCTTCCTCTTATCTAACAACCAACCTTCAAGGGTTCTTCTTGTAAGAGAAGGTCCAACTGGAGATGAGTCTTGGAAAAAGGTCTGGTTTGGGTTGGCAAGAAGAAGGAAGCAGGCATTCCAAGTAGGGAAAAGACACAGAAGTGGGACTTAGTAGTCTGTCCTTGGGGTACAGTGGGTAAACCAGTATGTCCAGAAGAAGGAAGGAAAGATGGAAAGGAAGGAAACATTCATTAAGCACCTAATATGGACCAGGCACTGTGCTAAGTACTTTATGAATATTAACTCATTTCATCCTTACAACAACCCTGAGAGGAGATATCCACATTTTACAATTGAAGAAACTGAAGCACACAGAGGTTAAGTGGCTTGCCCAGAATCTTAAAGCTATTAAATGTCTGAGGTCCCATTTGAACTCAGGTCCTCCTGATCCCAGGCCCATCATTCTGTCCACTGTACCACCTAGTTGCCTCACATGAAAGATTCTATGCAAACCTTCTAATAAATAGCTCCCCACACCATGTGAGAGAATATGGAAGAAATCACACCATGTATTCAACCCAGCTCCATCAGGCTGGCCCTCTATGCCCCACTCCCCTCAGCCCCTGCCTTCATCCTAACCTAGATATACCCAGGTGTCCTTAGAATATCCAAAGGCAAAGGTTTCCATGTAAAGCATGGGCAAAGCCAAGCTGTGGTGGCAAGCCTACAAAGCTCTATGAGCTAAGTCCTTTACTTCACACTTCTCAGTACTTGATCCTCTCCTTAGAATTAAGAACTGAACTTCCCATTTTGAAAGCTATAGAGTAGTAGTTGCTAAAAAAAAAAAAATGTAAATCCACCAGAGGACTGTTCATATTCGGGGACTTTTTTCCCTTTAAAAGATTTTAAGAGAGTGGAGGGGTCAGAGAGACTTTCCCTTCCCTGCTGAGTCATTTCTGTGAAGCCGCATAGCTCAGTGGGGCTGTTGTGGGCTTTTGATGGGTGTGCAGAGAAGACCAAAAATCAAAGAAGAAAAAAATCAACTCACTGAACCCAGGCTATCCAAAGGAAAGGAGCAAGTAGATTGGTTAAAACTGGGTCCCTGGAGCCACTGGAGGTCCTATGGTTGAGTCAGACACTCAAATCTTCAAATGTTTCTGTGATCTTGAGGAAGGTTCTTCTAATGGTGCAGGTCACAAAGCATCTGTGCCTTCCCATCCTTTGCAGATCTTTCTCATGCTCTTCCATAAGGTCATCACAGGAGGTATACCCAAAATGCTAGAGGCCTTCCTCACTTTTTCTGAACATCATCAGAACACCAGTGAGACAGTCTAGCTATTTACTTGTCATCCCTTCCCCTCTACACATGCCCAGACCATTTTTTCTTCCTATGAGAGAGTTCCCTGATTGACACCCTTTATTTCTCAGAGTTCATTAAGTGTTGCAACCTACTCACATCAATTGTGTAACCACCATGGCCCTCTGTGTAATATCCATTTTTAATTCTTCCAAAATGCTTGCATTTCATAGCTCCCTTTCATAGAATGACATAGAATTTAAAAAGATAGGCCTTTGCGTTCTTGGGAGGCCTAGAGTCATTAAATGAGCTTTCAATTTCCTGATGGCAACCTAGATCATTCCCCTCCTCCTATTCCACTCTGAGTCCAAATCCTTTTCTGCCTGTCCTGTCTGTCCCAGACATGTAAGTTCCTTGAGGACAGAAATGGTCTTTTCTCTCTTTGATTTTCCCAGAATTTAACACAGTGTCTAGTACACTGTTGGTGCTTAATAAATGTTTATTTATTGATGGACAAGCTTTATAGGTTATCCATCCAAATGTATTCTGTTTTCTATGCAATATTCTTCACCTACTTGGCCTTTCCTGGGGAACTCTTGGCCAAACTCCTTTCAGTGACTAAAGGTACAAGGTCTGATCTTGCTCAACAAAAATTTGACGATGGGGGACAGAGCCAAGATGGTGGAGTAGAAGCACAAACTTTGTGTGGGCTCCCCTCCAATCACTTCCAATACTTGTAAAAAAAATGACTAAACAAACTTTAGAGCTACAGAACCCACAAAGAGACAAAGACAAACAAAATTCCCACTGAAAGAAGCCCAGCAAGGCAACAGGAAGGATCTATCGCACCAGACTGGGAGCCAAATGCAGCCCCACGTGAGCCATTTGGTTCCCAGGCCCAGGCCGGCCCCAATCAGCAAACTTCAGGAGAGAGAATTACCAGCAGCTGTGGTGGTTTCTAGAATTATCAACCAACAAACGCCAAAAAGAAAGTAAAAGGTCAGTGTGGAACTTTGTGGGAACAAGGGGACTGAAAGGGCAGTCCAGCCCCTGCCCCTGGGGCAAGAAGTGGCAGAAGCATGGCAACTATGCAGCCACCATTGCCTGGCTGTCTCAGGAGCTCCTGGCTTGCAGATTGCAGGGAGACCAATTGACCATTCAGAGGGTAATTGGTCTTGCTTTAACCTGTTTGGATCTGGATAACAGTCTTGGGTGGTGGTCCTGGGGGGTGTGACCAGTGAGCCAGAGCTTGTAGTGTCTGTAGAAAGGGACCCAACTAATAGCTCCAGCAGCTGTGAAAACCCCAGTGATTTAGGATGAAACTCTCTCCATTCTGGAAGCAGAGTTCTACAGTGGCAAAGTACTCAAAAGTAAAGTAATTGACTGACAAGATGAGCAACCCCAGGAAATGTAATCAAACCATAGATTCTTTTTTGGGAGACAAAAAGGATCAAGGCATGGAGTGGGAGGAAGACAACGAAGTCAGAACTCCTCCATCAAAAGCCTCCAAGAAAAATATGAATTGGTCACAGGCTATGGAGGAGCTCAAGAAGGATTTTGAAAATCAAGTAAGAGAAGTGGAGGAAAAATTAGGAAGAGAAATGAGAATGATGCAAGAAAATCATGAAAAACAAGTCAACAACCTCCTAAGGAGACCCAAAAACACACTGAAGAAAAATAACACCTTGAAAAATAGACTAACTCAAATGGCAAAAGAGTCTCAAAAAGCCAGTGAGGAGAAGAATGCCTTAAAAAACCAAATCTGCCAGATGGAAAAGGAATTTCAAAAATTCACTGAAGAGAATAACTCCTTCAAAATAAGGTTGGAGCAACTGCAAGCTAATGACTTTATGGAAATTAAGGTACTATAAAACATATCCAAAGACATGAAAAAATAGAAGGCAATGTGAAATATCTCATTGGAAAAACCACTGACCTGGAAAATAGATCCAGGAGAGATAATTTAAAAATTTTTGGACTACCTGAAAGCCATGATCAAAAAAAGATCCTAGACACCATCTTTCAAGAAATCATCAAGAAAAATTGCCCTGATATTTTAGAACCAGAGGGCAAAATAGAAATTGAAAGAATTCATCAAACACCTCTTGAAAAAGATCCCAAAAAGAAAACTTCTAGGAATATTATAGCCAAAATCCAGAGTTCCCAGGTCAAAGAGAAAATACTGCAAGCAGTCAGGAAGAAACAGTTTGAGTATTGTGGAAACACAATTAGGATAATACAAGACCTAGCAGCTTCTACATTGAGGGATTAAAGGGCTTGGAAGATGATATTCCAGAGGTCAAAGGAGCTAGGACTAAAACCAAGAATCACCAACCAGCAAAACTGAGTATAATGCTACAGAGAAAAATATGGTCATTCAATGAAACAGAGGATTTTCAAGCATTCTTGATGAAAAAAACCAGAGCTGAACAGAAAATTTGACTTTCAAATAGAAGAAGCAAGAGAAACATGAGAAGGTAAACAGGAAAAAGAAATCATAAGGAACTTATTAAAGTTGAACTATTTACATTCCTACATGGAAAAATGATCATTGTAACTCAAAAGACTGTTCTCAGTATGAGGATAGTTGAAGGGAATATATGCATATATATGTATACATATATATACACACACACACACACACACACATATGTATGTATAGGAGGGTATATGTGTATATAAATATATATGTGAGTGTGGGCATATGTATGTTCATGTATACATAGACAGAGGGCATAGGATGAGTTGAATATGAAGGGATGATATCTATAAAATAAAATTAAGAGGTGAGAGAGGAATTTATTGGGAGAAGGAGAAGGGGAGAGATAGATTAGGGTAAATTATCTCATATGAAAGAGGCAAGAGAAAACTGTTACAATGGAGGGGAAGAACGGGAAGGTAAAAGGGAATTATTCTTATTGAATTTGGCTTAGGGAGAGAATAACAGACACATTCAATTGGGTATCTTGCCCTATAGGAAAATGGCGGGGGAAATAGGAGGGGGCATGATAGAATGGAGGGTAGATTGGGGCAAAGGGTAGTTAGAAGCAAACATTTTTGAAAAGGGATAGGATCAAATGACGAAATGGGAGGGAAATATAGTTAGTCTTTCACAATATGACAACTATGGAAACGATTTGGGTAACTGCACATGTACAACCAATATCGAATTGCTTGTCTTCCCAGTGGGGGCAGGTGAGGAGGGAGGAAGGGAAAAAATCTGGAACTCAAAGTTTTAAAAACAAATGTTTAAAAAAAATTTGTTTTTTACATGCAACTGGGAAATAAGATGAACAGACGCTGGGGTATAGAGGTCCGTCTTGCCCTGCTAGAAAGTTTAGGGGTGTGATGGGGGAGGATGTAAGGGAGAATGGATTGGGGAAAGGGGTATTCAGTGGGCTTGCTATTTTGGGGTGGGGGTAGGGGAAAGACAGGGAGAAAAAAATGTAACTCAATATCTTGTGGAAATGAATGTTGAGAACTAAAAATAAATAAATTTTTTTAAAAGAAAAAAATTGATGATGATTCTACCTCAACCCCATACCTACTATGTACAAAGTCTTGCTCTAGAGATGCTGAAATGAGACCAGAGTGAGGGGAGATACTAAGAAATATGACACATTGTTCCTACCTTCAAAAAGACTATATTTTAATTAGTGGGCCACTTTGTTGTTGTTCTCGTTCAGTCATGTCCAATTCTTCATGATACCATTTGGGACTTTCTTTGCAAAGATACTAAAGTAGTTTGCCATTTCTTTCTCCAGCTCATTTTACAAATGAGGAACTGAAGCAAACAGGGTTAAGTGACTTGCCAAGGGTCACACAGTCAGTAAGTGTCTGAGGCCAGATTTGAACTCACAAAAATAAGTCTTCATGGCTCGAGGCCCAGTACTCTATCCACTGTGCCATCTAGCTGCCCTGAAGCAGGTACACAAATAAATAAGGTAGAATGTGAATCTTGGTATAAGAGAAATAGCAAGAAGGATGGTGGTGCAAAGGAAGAAGAGATCCGGATGGCAAGATCCTGAAGCCTTCATAGGGATAATCCTTCAAGTCACACATTGAAGGATATGAATGCCAATGCTAGTGTTCTATCCCAGGTCCCATCCTCCTCTTTTCTCTAGATAGATAGAGAGCATTTTTTAAGCCTTTACTATATGTCAGGTACTGTGTTACTGAAAATGATAAATATAAGCCAGCAAGACAATTCCTTCCTTCAAGGAACTTAACATTCTAATGGGGGAAGACAACATATAATAGTATCAGGAAAAGATAGGAGGAAAATATAGATGTCCAGGAAGGGAAGTGGAGGCCCAAGTCTGGGCTGGATGGGGAAAAAATGCATTTGTTGGAGCCTAGAAACCCAATGGTAGAGTCCAAGGACATGGTGGGAAGGACATGAGGATGATGGACCAGGAGCAGAACACATGGTGCAGAGACAATTTTCAATGTCTCTCCTCTCTTTGGTCTAACCCATTGAAATGGCCTAATTTCTCTTCCCTCTTCCATGAAGTCTTCCTTGATCATGCTAGTCCACAATGACCTCTAACCTCTCTCTACCACTGCATGATAATGATATCATTTTCATCCTCTTTGAGCATGCAGGACAATAGCCAACCACTGTAGGAGGTCTTATCATAGATTACCTCATATTGTTAGAGTCTTTTTCCTACTATATTTTTTGTTTCTCCCATCTAAACTATAGCTCGTTGAAGGTATGTTTCTTTCTATTCCAAAAATGAGGGCATTGGCTTAGATGGTCTCTATGCCCCTTCCAACTGTACATCTATAATCCAATGGCCTGTCGCCACACTTAGCACAGCATCTTACTCATAGATGGCATGTAACATGTGTGTACATGTATGTATATACACATTTATATCAGTTCATGTGCACATGTATATAGTTAACATATATGTTAACTCTTTGGTAGATGTGGAAGATCTTATTCAAGTATTGATTAATGAGTGAATTCTCTTAATTAACAAACATTAAGGATATACTATGTTCCAGATACTGTACTAAACACTAGGGATTTTAAAAAGAGGCAAAATAGAATCTCTGGCCTCAAGGAACTTACGATCTAATGGGGGAGACAACATGCAAGCAAGATGCATACAGAAATAAATAGGAAATAATTCATTCATCTTTCTTGGTCTTTCTGCTGCCCAGAAGCCAACAGCAGCTCCTTCAGTTAAAGATTGGAAAGGAAGTGTTTTGGAGATTTCACTCATAATCATAGAATCTCAAAGTTGGATGGGGTTTGAGTGGCCATCCAGTCCAACCTTAACCATGAAGAAGATTCTACCACATACCCAGTAAGAAGTCCTCTAGTCTTTGCTTCAAGACCCCAAATATAGGGAAATCCACAACCTCTTGAAGCAGCCTGCCTCTCTTTTGGATAGCTCTAATGGACAAGAAGTTTCTTCTGACATCCAGCCTCAATTCTCCCCTTTGCACCTTCCTCTAATTTCCTAGTTCTGCCCTTTGAGACCAAGAAAAAAAAGTATAATGTGTCTTCCACATAATGGTCCTTCAAATACTTGATGACAACTATCATGTCTACCCTGAGCCTTCTCTTCTCCAATCTAAATATCCCCAGTTCCTACTACCAGTCCTCCAATGGCATAACTTATAAATTCCATCTAGACTCTGGGGAGTTCCTTTGCAGAAGTCAGGGTCCATAGATGTGGAACATTGCATAGAATGTCAGGTTTTCTTCAGTTTGCTGATTATTTTGCTAATTTTTTCCTGTTCTTCCTCTTTTTCTCCTTTAAAAAAATTTTTAATGTTTTTGTTTTTACATTACAAGAGTCAAGAGATGAAGTATCATATGAGAGAAACAGAAAGTTAGCCAACATTGATGGATCACAGATTGAAGAGGAATAAAATAGAAGAAGGCTGGAAAGGTAAGAGCGGCCCAGGTTATAAACAGAAATGGCCCCTAGAGTAAATATATCTCTGTGTGTATATACATATTTCTCTTTCACTCCATCTTGGAGGGAAAAATGCAAAATAAGCCAGCCTGAATGATCACCCAGGGGATTATATTTGTCAAGTGAGACAAACAGCAGAAAGGGAAAGCAGAAGGAATAGTCAAAATATTAAGCCCCTTGAATAGTAAACAAAAGGTACTGTTGCTCAAACAAAGTTTGTGACTTCCCACCCCCTGCTACCCTTAATAGGTCTTGCCATGAAGAGAAGAGACACCTTGCTGAATTATTTAATCTGACTCTCCTAGGGGGAATTGCAGGCACAGAAGATGAGGCTCTCATAATTGGATGGCAAACCTTTTACCAAAGGTGAAGAAAAATGAGTGGGCTTCCTTTCTTCTTGTAATATTCGGAAGGCTATGCTTACAAATGGGGAATCAGTCTCTGTATCGTCAGGGTGCTTTGAATGCATTTCCCTGATTTCCTATTTGGGGGCTCAGAGCTGAGAGAAGGAAAAATTCATCCAGAGTATATGCATAAAGATCATAAAATAGTCTCTGATATAAGGGTGATGCTGTTGGGCAATTATGTGGCACATAGAACACCAAGTCTGGAGTGAGGAAGAGTCAATTTCATGAGTTCAAATTCAGCCTCAGATACTTTGCTAGCTGTGTGACCCTGGGCAAACCCCTTAACCCTGTTTGCCTCATCTGTAAAATGATCTGGAGAAGGAAATGGTAAACCACTCCAGTATCTTTGCCAAAAAAATCCCAAATCGGGGCGGCTAGTGAATAGAACACCGGCCCTGGAGTCAGGAGGACCTGAGTTCAAACCCGACCTCAGACACTTAACACTTACTAGCCATGTGACCTTGGGCAAGTCACTTAACCCCAATTGCCCTGCCTTCCCCCTTTCAAAAAGTTTTTTAAAAGTCCCAAATGGGGTCACAAAGACCCCACAAAGAGTCTGAAATGACTGAATAGCAACAAGTACGTATTGTATTTCTCAATATTGACTGACAGCCTGAAATTATAATGACTTTTCACACATTTGTGAGGTAACTACTATACATATTATTATAAGATGGGGTCTGGCCAATGGGAGCCCAGTTCTCACAGCATGGATAGGGATCTCTGCCTGCTGCCAAACCGCACGGGGTGTTTGATGAGACTATTTCTGGAAATGTATGATGAAGGGTAATGGAGGGGCCTCACCCTTATATACGCAAGTATTTTGTAATTGTTTCCTGTCCACTTCTTGCATAGAGAATCATAGCCTTTTAACTGGCCCCTGATTCAGGGCTTCAGCAGAGGAACTCAACCTTTCTTTCTCCTGGTGGTAATGGAAGCAAAAACCCCTAAAAGTCTCCAGGTGGGGAGAATGGGCTGTCAGCAAGCTGAGTCCCTGTGCATGCTCTAAAAAACTGGGTCCCCAACAGTCTGTCTACCACCCCCACTAAATTATCCTTATTTTCTAGGGATTCATTCAAATGTTTTTAATTCCAATTATCCAGCACTGCCCAGAAGCTAAGTGTTTTTGCCTTGAGAAATTATGTGGAATAGTAGAAAAAGAGCTGGCATTAGAAACAAGAGTACTGAGTCTAACCCATACTAGCTCTGTCACTATGGGAAAGTCATTTGACCTCTTAGTACACTAGGCAAGTCTCTAATGATGTAAGTGACCTTAAGAAGGCCAGTCTGTGAAAGGACAGTGAGTTCTCTACCAAAACTCCCTTTTGGTTCAGTAATTTCAGTCATGTCTGACTTCATGACCCCACTTGGGGTTTTCTTGGCAGAGATACTAGAGCGGTGTGCCACTTCCTTCTCCAGCTCCCTTTACTTATGAGGAAACTGAGACAAACAGGGTTCAGTGACTTGCCCAGGGTCACACAGCTAGGAAGTATCTGAGGCTGAATTTGAACTCAGGAAAATGAGTCTTCCTAGCTTCAGGTCTGACACTCTATCCACTGTACCACCTACTTGTCCATAGCTCCCTACACCTATGAAATATGAAATCATAATAATAGAGATAAATATAGATATATGTACCCATATATTAAAAATAGCTCTGTAAAATATGTTTGCATTGGGGTGGCTAGGTGGCACAGAAAATAGAGCACTGGCCCTGTAGTCAGGAGGACCTGAGTTCAAATCTGGCCTCAGATACTTAACACTTACTAGCTGTGTGACCTTGGGCAAGTCACTTAACCCCAATTGCCCTGCCTTCCCCCCTCCAAAAAAAAAAAAAAGCAAAAAGAAATATGTTTGCATGTGGAAACTGACATTCAGAGAGGTTTCTTATTGCTACACAACTAAAGAAATGTTAGAGACAGGATTTGAACCTATGTCTCTCCAGATTCCAAATTCAGGGCACTTTCTACAATACTACACTCTGACACCTCACCAGCATTGAATAATTTAACTCAACTAAAATTAATTAAGCACCTACTATGTGCCCAGTCCTGCATTTAGCACATGCTGTAAGATGTGGTGAATGATTAAAACCAAAAATGGACAGCTTAGGAAGGTCTGCTAGAGAATCATCCCAGCCCTCTTACCTTGGAGGGAGCTTTTACAATTAAAATTAACTGAATTTCCAGGGTGTCTTTATTTCTAAGACCTTCTGGAGCAGCCACTTTAATGCCTATGAGAAATGGCCTCATTCACCTTTGGTTTTAGGGGGTATTGGTGATCCTGATGGCCAGCCAGATCCTCCCCTGCTAGGGGCTCTGTTTAAGCATTGGGTCAAATGTGGAGATGAAAATCCCTGCTGCTTGCCAGTCCCTCATCTGCCTATTAAGAGAAGACTGGAGCTTTATGACTGTGAGGCTTGTGCCAGCCAGCCGGCATTAATTTAATTTATTAGGGGGAGCAGTGAGTGATGTGATGGAAGTAATAGATAGGCATACTAGACTGACAATGCCCCTCTCAGCTTGTTAGAGGCAGACCTATTTCAGAGAGCATTTCTGTACTAGAAACCAGACTTCCCCCTGTGGGATCACTTAGGATTAGGTTGTATTTGCATTTCTTATCTTCCTCATGATCAAAAACTTTCCACTCCCCTCTCCAAATTGGGCTTGCCTCTCCCATGGTCACGGTCTGGTGGAGCCCCCTCCAGGGCATTCTCTACCCTACCTCTTTCACCCATCTTCTTCCTCTCCTTTTGGTTCTATCAGCATCTTGTTGCAATTATGTGAGAGACCTCTGATTGAGACAAAAGCTCCCAGATCAACTACTAGAGAGGCAAGTGGAACGGACACCTTGGACAGCACCTTGAACAACATAGGCACTCAACAAATGGTTGGTAAATGAATGATTGACTAGACACCAGGGGACCAAGGCTCTAGTCCTAGTTCTACTGTTTAACTCATTCTATCACCTGGGCAAGTTACAACCTCTCTGAATATAGTTTCCCCATCTATCAAGTGGGGAGAATAACATCTGTTTGCTCAAGACAGATAGGAAAACACCTACACATACAAAGGCATGCCTGCTTTTAGGTGTAAGTGCATAGCTGTGCCTAAGTGAACATACTCTCAAATGGAACAATATAAACTATCTTCCCCTGATAAAGCCCCATGTGGACCCGACCCAGGAAGTCCAGACAGGAGCTTCCTCTACCAATAGAGATAGATACCTGTTCTGAAATTTATAGTCTTAGACAGTTACCAGGGGACACTGAGAGGTTGTGACTTGCCCAAGGTTACAGTTTGTATGGATCAGAGGCAAAGGTGGAATCCAGGTCTTCATAGCTCATAGGATCATAGAGTCAGAGTTAGAAGGGACCTTAGAAGTCATCAAATACATCCTCTTCGTTTCACAGATGAGGAAACTAAGAAAGACATAGAGAGGTTCACTGACTTGCCCAGGATCACATTTCAATTCAATTCAATAAACATTTATTAAGGACCTACTATGTGCCAGGTACTGTGCTACTAAGTGTCTAGGATGGGATTTGAACACGTCTTCCTGATTCTGGGTTCAGTGCTCTATCCACTACTCTGTGGTGTCTCTCTTTATCAATCAACAAAATTTTTTGAGTACCTACTATTATATTATATGATTGTCTATATTGTATTAATATTATATTATATGGTTGTTTTCCCTGTTATTACATAAGCTCTCTGAAGGCAGGGACTATCTTTCTGCTTGCTTGTAGTTGTATTTCCAGTACTTTATACAGTACCTGGTCCACAGTTAAGGGCTGGTTGACTGGCTAGCATGTTATATGCCAAGTCATGTGCTACTACAGATACGAAGACAAAAGAAAAACAGTCCCTGTCCTCAGAAAGCCTACATTCTCATCAGAGAGACAACATGCACATAGACAGATATGTACAAAACAGAAGGGAAAGGTACTAACGGTTGGAGGAACCAAGAAAGGTTTCACAAATCTAGAAGGTGGCATTTGAGTCAAGTCCTGAAGGAAACCAGGAATTCCACAAAGCAGAGAGGCAAGGAGGAAGTGAATTCTAGGCATGGGAGACAGCTAGTACAAAGGCACAGAGATAGAAAATGGAGTGTGAAGAAGAGCAAAAAGGCCAGTCTAGCTGGATCATGGGGCATGCTATAAAGAATCTACATATTATCACTGCTCCAAAAGTTCTATTAGCCAGCTAAGCCAACCAACAGAGTTACTATGATGGTGCCTAGCCAGTACCCAAAGAGACTCCAGCAGATATAGAAGGAAATGTAGTCCCACATAGGAGGAAGAAGGAAGACTAGGTTTAGAATTCAGAGAAACCTTAGTTATAATTTTATCTCTAAAAATTACTAGCTGTGTGACCCTATACATGTCAATTAAACTCTCTGAGCCTCAGTTTCCTCATCTGTGGGGAAATGGGCAAAATAATACCTGTAATACTTTACTTCACTTTCAAGGATAGAATGAACTAATGTCTGTAAAGTTCTGTATAAACCTTAAAGTGCTACATAAATGTCAGCTGTTGGTATTAAACTGCCCCAGGGAACTTAGAATCTAATTGGAGAGATGAGATTTACTGGCATGAAACCATTAGAAAACAGTTAAATGATATACTAGGTGGTGCTGACCATAGTCACTGTAAGGACTTTATGCCAGAAAGAAGAGATCAGTGATGGTTGGAGTAGTCTGGGAAGGCTTCATGGAGGAAGAAGAGATGCCAGAAGTGACTGGAAAATTCACCCTTCATCAAGAGTGGCTCCTTCTGCCATCAAGTTGTACCTATCCAGTGCCAACCAACAAGGAAAGAAATGGGGAAACACCCAAATGATCTACCACATTTTAAAACTTTCCTTGAAGTTTTGGCCTCAGGCAATGAGAATTAATAGAGGGAAAAGTCAAAGCAGCAATTCTAACCATAATTTCTTATTAAAAAAAAAAAGGAAATGGATTCACAGACCCATTAATCTAAAATGCATTAATAAGCGGCTTTTCTAGAGACAGAAACTGTTTCAATTTTGTCTTTATATCTCCAGTGTCTAGCATAGTGCCTGATATATAGTAAGTATTTAATAAATGCTTGTTGATTGATTGATTGATTCAATAAACATTTATTGACCTCCTACTGTATGCAAAGGACTAGGATGGGACTACAGGGAGCACAGAGAAAGTAGTTCCTGCCCTCTAAGAGCTCACAATCTAGTACAGAGTATGACACAAATAGCTGTAAAGCAAAAGAGGCCATAAGAAAACTACAAAATACTATGAAATTTAGAGAAGGGAAATATTACATCTGGTTTGGAGGAAACCAGGTAAATTTTCATGGAGGAAGTGAAATTTAGCATGAATTCATTGCAAACTACACAAGACTCCCTGGGAGACACTTACACCATACATATCCCTGACTGCTGACAAGAGTCAGATGCCAAGTGTCACCACCAGATAAAACAGGAGGGAGTAAAACCACAGACCATCATTTTCCAGCTGCTGAAAGCTTCTGAGAGCCTTATCTACTGTTCACTCTCTCATGCACTATACCATAACCTAAACCAGAATGGGACTGGTCTGACCAAGGTACTACAACACTGAAGGTAGCTCTAGGCTGACTTGAAATGTCCACTGAATCTGGGCAGTCCCAGGTGCTCAACTCTAGGTCATACCCCCATTGGAAGCTCTCAACTCCACGGCTGTTGATACCAGTTGGACAGCTCTAATCACTCAGTTCTTATCTCAAGATAAAATCTACTTCCCTCTAACTTATATCCACTGGTCTTATATATCCTTTGGAGTACAGCAGGATAACCTTTTTTCATATGACAGTCCTTCAAGTGTTTGACAAAAGCAAATGAAAAGGTACCCCTTGAGTCTTCTCAAAGTTAAATATCTCCAATTAATCCTCATAGAGCAGCATTTCATATACCCTCAAGATCCTGTTCACATTTCTCTAGATTGACTCTAATTCATCAATATCCTTCATAAAAGGCAGTACTCAGAGGTATAACTTCCTCAAGGAAAGGAGCGGCAATCCCGCTGTGCTCTGTCCTGCTCAGAACACATGGGGAAAAGTGTATACATCCTTTTAATGCCACCTGGGATTATATTAGCTTTGGAGCATGTGATATTAAAGTGTTGACTCATATTAAGATGAGCCTTAAAAGTGATTGGGAGTAGTGTCAACAAGTAATCACAACTTCACAAAATTAACATTAAAAATTAGATTTATTACAAGAAGAATGAACATGCATGCAGAACTTAAAGAGTTCACAATCCATACAGAAGTTTGCATTTTTATAAGAGTAGGACAAAGGGAGGAGGAAGTACCAGAAATATCCACCTAAAGGGATGTGGTATGGGAGGGGGAAGGTGCATTAAAGAGGAAAAGGAAAAAATCCTCCCAATGGAAAGGAGCAAGGCAATGGCAAAAGCCTCATTCTTATCACTTGGGAACTACTAAATTATGAAGATAAGATGGTCTGCTTATCTAGAAGGGTCCAAGCTACACAAGCAATTTCTCAGCCTAGTACAGACTGTCTGGCACCTGTCTCAACTCCCAAGGACACACATGGAGTCCAGCTTGGGATGCTGACATTAGGTCAACTCAGCTGGGGCTTTGTCCTTGACACTTTCAGGGCTTCCTGCATGCTCTGGGTCCAGTGTTTCTGGAAAATATGGCACCTCAAAAAGACAAGCTCAAGGGACCTCTTAACATTCCTTAACAGTAGCCAAGGTGGGCAAAGGGTCTTCAGGAGGAGGAAACTCTACAAATTAAAGCATGGAGTAGGAAAAATATGCAGAATAGAGAAGGAAGAAAGTGAGTAATGTAATTTAACAGGAACATATGGTACCTGTAGGAGAGTGATGGGAGTTCTGTGGAGAGCCTTGATTCAAGACTGCAAAGTTAATAAGACAAAAATGAGCATCAAATTTTTTTGAGCAGAGAAGAGAGATAATAACTAGAAAGATTCATCTAGCAGGTGTGTGATTGTGGACTGGAAATAAGAGAATCTGGAGGCAAGGAGATCATAAAAGAAGCTATTCAAATAGTCCAAAGAAGAGGTGATAAGGGCCTTCCTCAGAATGGTACCTGGGGCAAGGTTGCTAGGGATTTGCCTCATGGTGTCAACAAAGAGGAAGGGTAGTAGACTTCCTTCCAGAAGCAATTCACCAACTTGTCTTCCCCATATCTCAGGCACCTAGGTGTTACAGTGGATAGAATGTAGAACTCAGAGTCAGGGAGATGTGAGTTAAATGTGATATTAGCTGTAAAACTTTGGATAAGTCACTTAACATATTTTTGCTTCAGTTTCCTTATCTATTAAGTGGATATAATAATAGCACCTACCTTATAGGGTTGTTGTAAGGATCAAATGAGTTAATATTTGTAAAGTACTTTTCAAACTTTGAAGTACTATATGTTAGCTATTGATGATGATGATGATGACAATGGCACAACTGCAGTCACTCCTTCACTCAAACATTGGTCACCACCCCCAGGGTCTCATTTCCATGGACCCTTTTTCCTAGGATCCACCATTCCCTGTACATTGCTATACCATCAATGTACCACTTCCTCCATTCCCTCCTCCTCTTATAGAGTTGGAAGTCAGGGTCAGTCATCAGCCATGCAAAAGGGACACGGGCCAGACTTTCTAGGGGGACAGATCAACTTATCTTTCAATATGACCACAAGTGAGCTCAGTGAAATGGCTTGAGGACATGTGCCAATCTTTTCATGGATATTTCCTATGACATGCCTCCTGCTCCTGGAGAAAGTCTAGGAACTGTGTCCTTCAACATACTATGCTATCCTAAGGTCTTTCCCCTACTATGGGCCTGTGTCTTAAAGTCTGCCAACCCTACTGATCAGCTGAATTTTCCCCAGATGCCAGGATTCTTGTTCATGACTCTCAACTGGGGAGATGGCACAAGGAATAGAAATAAGGAGAAATCTCAAAGTTTACCTATGGGATTCAGCAATTAATTAGATGTGGATGGAAAGGAAGGGCCCCAATGGAAACAGGCTAGTGAGCCTTGGCCAGAGGCAAGAGGGAGAACAGGTAGACAGAAACAGTAAAATATCTGATGAGTGTATAAGAGCTTGACACCAAAGGAATTCTTCCAACCCCCGTGTAAACAATCATTTAGGTTATTCATGATTGGCAGTTACAGTAAAGCCCATGGAACCCAACTAATTCCCAACTAATTTGCAGAGGAGCAAAAATAACACATTCTTGTATCTTTATTTGTGAGTGAGTAGTCAACTAGTGGGTTTTCATTTGATTATAACCCCTGTAGTTATATTAGAAATGGACATGTTCCTTGGGGGAGATGGGGGAGGTCCAGACTGGTCCTAAGTCATTAATGATGTCTCCAAAGTTATAACCCTGAGTGACTGGAGGGATGGTGGTATAATTAACAAGAATAATGAAGAAAAGAGAAATAACTGGCTTGGAGGACAAGTTCATAAGGTCATGGAATCCTAGATTTGGAAGGGATCTAAAAGCAAGAAACTCCTTTATGATATTTCCAACAAGATAATGAGTTTATTTTTTGTCAAGATTAAGTCTAGCATAGTCAGTCACTAGGGAATATTTTAAGGCCATTTTATATTAACATTTTGAGACTGTATATTGACAGTCATCAAAACCATCTTGGAGTGATGAAAATGTCCCTTCTTCTTAAGGAACTTTAAGGAAAGAGATTCTTCCCACATATTCCTTAAGCTCCTTGGTTACCTGTTACTGTACCCAGTTGAAGAGTGAGCTAGGAAGTTCTTCCTTATGTGCATCCTCAGACCTTCCTGTTATAATCTCAGTTTATCTCCAACCCCATTGATGACAGAGCAAGAAAATAGTTAGAATCTACCCATGTTTGAAACACATAAAGTCAATGGCAATGCTTGAATCCAAGCCCCACGAGTTCTATGGCTGCCAAAGAAAGAGCTAGGAAGGGAGAGGTAGAGAAGGGGGGAGGGGAAGAAAAGGGGTAAAAAAATAGAAGTGTCTTAGAAAAGTGGCCTCGAGGACAGGGAAGAGGGCAAATGGAGGTGGCATGAATTAGAGGTAAATCTGACTTTGCCACTTACCATTTGGTAACTTGGGTCACCTCTCTTAGTATCAGCTTCCTCATTGGAAAATGAGGCTAATAATAAACCTAAATAACAATTAAGATACTGGATATGAAAACATTTTGTAACTATAATGAGAGATGTAAATAACGGGGATTATTTGTAGATTGTAACTTCCTTAAGGGTAGGTGCTATGTCTTTCACCCTTATATCTCTTTTAACACTTAACACAGTATCTTGTGCATGGTGGGCATTCAATGTCTGCTGAAATTAATTAAATTAAATGATTACAGAGACAAGGAACCTCAAAATTCTCTCATGTCTCTCCCAGGTGCTTGTTATAACACTTCCTAGATTCTAGTTCAGTTGTTAAATTGTCCCTCAGCCTCGTTTCCAGACTAATAACTGCATTGGTTTAGGGCTCTCAGAGAGAAAGGGTGATGTAGAGAAAGAGTTCAGAGTTTACCACATCCTAGTTGTGTGATCTTGGGCAAACCACTTCACTCCTCTGAGGATTGGGACTAGGGGATGTCTGAGTCTACTCCTAGTCAGTGTTGGCCTTCCCCCACCTACTCCCACAATCTTAGCTCAGTCCAGAAACTCATTCCCTGCAGAGGTGTCAGCATGAACCTAGGGTGAACCGAATAGATTTCCAGAGGCTCAGGAAGATGGAGTTTGTTAATAGCATCTCAGCAGCCACTTTCCTTGTCCCTTTGTCAAGAATATCTCTTAGCTGTTCCCTCCTCTGGCCTCCCCTCCCCAGCCCCTCCTCCCCCACTGAGAGCTGCTAAATGCTAATGTAAAGATCACATTAACAGCCTGAATTCCTGAGAAGACTGGCCAGGGATTGATAGTTAAACCCCTAATAGATGTCTTTTAATGATGAGGAGACCTGGATGTCATTTCTATCCATTTGTCATTAAAGATTATTCCGATCTGGAGCTTTTATTCTTGCAAATAAATTGTGGAACAAAAATGTTTTAATAATAATTTAATTTTTTACAGCAAGCCATACTTTTCAAATGGAGAACATTTTATTTTAGGATCAAATAAGCTTATAAAAATGAAAGAGGGTTTTCCTTTCTTCCTTTCTCTCTCTTTAAAAAAATAGGTGCCAGACACAGAACTGCTTTTGATAAGACCAGGGGAGAAAAATACCCCTTGGCATCTTTACCATTCTGAGCCTACCTCCCTACCAGTCCACTTCAGATTGCTGATAAGAGCAGCTGTTAGAAAAGGAAATCTTTGGGGGCTACAAGATGGGAAATCTTTTTTCTGTGCTCAGGGACCAAATCAAGAAAATGTTCTCTATCTCTACTCTCATTCCTTCTTGCCTACACACACACACACATACACACACACATACACACACACACACACACACACACACACACACACACACACTAAATTCTGCATTATAGAAACAGACCAAGAGGCAAAGGGTGAGTTCCTTCTAAAAGTTATCCCATCTCAACATACAAGAGAGAACCAGAGAGACCCAAGAAAACACAGTTCCTTCCTTCCTTTGTTGTCCTCAAATCTAAAGTGTGGCTAAGACCAATCCATGACCTCTTTAAGGGAACAGAAACAATAATCAGTCACCCATTTCCCTGACTCTTCTCTGCTCGTCTAAATAGGAAGGGGGCAGGAAGGATGAAAGCATTCACATTCCAACAGTTAAGCAATCAATCTCTGTAAAACTTTGCCATGAAAAATTCAATCAGTCACATGACAAATGTGTAATCTACACCTACTGTGTGTTCCATATGCAGAAGATAAAGGACATATGATCTTTATCTGTAGGAAGCTCCATCTCCAGGGCATACACAGGTGTGTCCTATGCTGAGTAGTGCCGCCATGTTGCAGAGCTCACTTGTCAGCTTCTTTTAGGTAAAATCCAAAGAAAATGTCCTCTAAGAAAGGTTCTCTCAGCCCCATGTATGCAGGAACATGAATTCTCTGTACAGACACACCCCTTTACAGTGACAACACCTGAAAATAATAGAAGACGTCCTATGTTATCACTGACTCCTGCCAGTCAAATAGTAATGGCAACTCCCATTTTATGTTCAAGTTTGCAGAACACTTGTCCCCTCACAAATATGTGATGCAGGCTGTGCAAATATTTTTTACACATTTTTACTCACCTTACACATGAAAAACCTGAGACTCAGAAAGCCCTGGATGTTCTTGGCAAAAATTTCTTGAATTATATTAGAGAGAGCCCTTTCAGAAATATTTCACGAATATTGGCAAGCATGTGAAAGCTTTACAGATATATTTCACCCTCACATATTTCTATTCCTGGGCCAAGGGGAGGTGGGGGGTAGAGGGATATCTGGAGAAGAAAGAGAGGATCTCTCAAAGGATTTTGCCTTTGTGGTTGTTTGAAACCTGGTAAATCTCTCTTAAATTATAGGACAACATGGGGCTGATTATACAAACAAGTGTGCATAAAAATCCTATGGGGAAATTTAAGCAATGTAAAAATGAAATCTATCAATTAAATGTTTTTTTAAAGTGGCACGTGAGCTTCACCCTGAAGGGAGTGAGGGTTTTATGGTAGCATATTCCCAGGTGTTTACATGAGAATGGCCCATGGAAAGAAAGGCCAGGAGACAGGTGATGGAGTGCCTTGTGTGAGGAACAGAGCAAAGGTCGGTTTGACAGGATCATAGAGTGGGAAGGGGAGTAACATGTAATGAGTCTTGTGTCAGTATTGAAGAGGAAGAAGGGAGGGGAGGAAGTCAATGAGTTAAATTTTGGGTGTTATATTTTAGGAAGGACATTAACCCATGAAATAAACCCAGAGGAGAGTAAACAATAGGGTGACAGAATGGAATTCAAAAACCGTATTATATGGAAAATCAACGGGAGGAACTAGGAATGCCCAGAAGAAAAAAGACTTAAGGAGGACGATAACTGTCTTCAAGTGTTCAAAGAGATGTCATGGCTGGGGGAGGGGGAAGAGGGAGGTCAGTTTCGGACAGTTAGGTGGTGCACTGTGTAAGAGCAGCAGATTTGGGATCGAGAAGACCTGAATTCACATCCACCTTCAGACACTTAGTAGATTTGTGACCCTGGGCAAGTGACTTAACCTCTGTTGTGAGGTTCAAATGAAATAATATATGTATATTACATAAATACTGGCTACTGTTTGGGTTTGTTTTTGCAGCTGTAGAGAAAGATCTAGGATCAAGACACAGAAGCTACAAGGAGGCAGATATCAGTGTGGCACGGTAGATGTAAGGGCCATCCTCAAAATCAAGAAACCTGGGTTCCAGCCCTACCTCTGACAAGACCATCTGTGGGACCCTAGACAAATGACAGTCTCTCAGTGCTCACAGGCAATTTCCTAAGACTGTAAGTTACAGTCACCAATCTTCATCAGTTAAAAGAGTTTCTAAAAGAGAAATTCTCCATACCAGTGAAATCACAGATATGAACCATAAGGATGAACTGACCAACAAAGGAATAGGCTACCATAAAACAGGACTTTCTAACCTTTTTTTTATATATTTTTGAGTCATGTACCCCTTTGGCAGACTGAGAAAAACCTATGAATTCCTCAAAGAATATTTTAAATGCCCAAAATAAAATATAAAGTATTAGAAAGGAAATCGACTAAATTTAAATACAGTTATCAAAATATTTTTTAAACCAAGTTCACAGAGCCCAAGTTAAGAGTCTCCATCGCTCAATATGTTCAAGAAGAGGCTGGCCTGTCATCTGCTGAAGATGCTGGAGAAAAGATTCATGCATGGGGCACAGGGCTGATCTCTACGGTTATTGCCATCTCCAAAAGTCTATGATTCTATGATTCTGTGGTCTTTCAATGACTCTCCAGAAGGCAGAATTGAACAAATGGAAGCAGCAAAGGGTGTACTGGTGTAGTCACTTATTAGTGTAGCACACCTCTTCTGGAAGTACTGCTCCAACTTGCACTCACCCGTGTGATTTGTGGTCTCCAAAGGGCAGCTACTCCCTCAGGTTCTAGTGTAACCCACTTGGTAGTTACCTCTACCATTGGCATCCCTGAGCCCCAAGTGTGGTGTTTCCCATTAACAATCAATCTGTAGGCTCAACTAGCTTTTACCAAAAGCATTTACACAGATAATATAGCAAGGACAGTAGTTAACAAAACATTCCCTATTCCCTAATTCCTGTTGGGGGGAGGGGGGCAGCGTACATACACAGCACTCATGGAAAGAATGAGACCAAACTTAGATTACAATGGTAGTCACAGGATATGTGTGTGTGGCAAAGGGTAACTCAGAGCTCCTGGTACCCAAAGACTTTCCTTGAATACAGGGATGGCATTCCATTCTACCACCAAAAGTCATGCTCTCCAAAGCCTTCTTTCTCAGGTGACTACCTTCTGAATCTAAGAAAAGCATTCAGTCAAACTGGCCTGAATTAAACCCCATTTTAAAAGAAAAATTAAAAGTTCTACAAACCCAGAGATCTTAGTCATACCCAGGCTGGGGAGGGGAAAAAAAATGAAGAGAATTTCGTTCATTAGTCAGAATTCCTACTGTAATCCCAAGGGAAGAGAGCATGGGAAAGGTCTGAGAAATCTGGGGAGCATAGGGGGAGGATCTGAGGATTGTCAAGACACAATACAGTTGATATGGTATGGTGGACCATAGAAATAATATGAGTTTCTTGAGAGCAGGATGATTTCCTTGTTTCTCTTTTTATCCTCAGTGCTTAGGACGGCGCTTGGTACATGATAGGAATCTACTAAATGCTTGTTGGTTGACCAACTGTCTGAGCTGTGAACTGGGAGTTATGGGATCATGGATCTAGAACCGGAAGCGACACGAGAGGTCATCTACTCTAATTCCCTTGTTTTACAGATGGGGAAACTGAGGCATAGAAAAGGTAAGATGCCTAAGATCACTTGAGTAATGAGTGGCAGATTTGGAACTTGATACAACATCCTTCAACTCCACATCTAACATTCATTTCCTCTCACAAGACTTGGAATTTTTAGATCTCTACTCCATAACATAGTAGTTATATGGCCTTGGGGAAGTTTCTTCATCTTTCTGAGATCACAGGGGATAACATCTATAACACCAACCTCATAGGGTGGTTGCAAGAAAAAGGACATTATAAACCTTAAAGCCTATAGAAAGGCATAGGCCCAGGCTAGGTAGCCCAAACAGTGTCTAGCTATGCCCATGAGGGTATTTTTTTTTTTAACCTTGAGGACACTTTACCTTAGAGAGGCAAGACCCAATATATTCAGCTTTGTGTGCTTCCTGAAAGAAAAAAAAAAAACAGGCAACTCCTTGAGAGTAGGTTTATTCATTTTTGTGCCCAGTACATAATTGATTCTTAATAAATGCTTACTGTTTGATTAATTGGGTCTTCCATTAATTTTAATAATTACAGTTAACTATTGCCACAGAAGCTAGAGCTCTGGAAGTCAGGAAGATTGGAGCCCAAGATACTTGGCCTCAGATACTTATTAGCTGTGTGACCCTGGGCAAGTCACTTGATCCTGTTCTCCTCAGTTTCTCCATCTGTAAAATGAGCTAGAGAAGGAAATGGCGAACCACTCCAGTGTCATTGCCAAGAGAACCTCAAATGGGGTCATGAAGAGTTAGACACAACTGTATAACAACCATAGCAACAAAAACAATAATGTCTCACACACTTATTTTTTTAACCTTTACAACAAATTTTTTATTGAGTTCAAATCTGACCTGACATTGTTAGCTGGGCAAGTCACTTAACTTTTACCTACCTCAGTTTCCCTAACTGTGAAATGGGGGTAATAACAGCAGCTACCTGTTGTTGCGAGGATCAAATGATATATTTGTAAATCACTTAGCAAAGTACCTGGGACACAATAGGCACTTAATAAATGTTTATTCCCTTCCTCCTACTAGGGCAGTTATTTCATGAACATAAGGAGCTCCAGATGGGGAAACTGTTCCTCTATTGATGCAAAAAGGCACCTTTTTTACAAGTTAGAGAGTTCCAAGGACACTGAGAGACCAGGGTCATACTGCTAGTACATGTCCATGTACTACTATGCCTCAGTTTCCCCATCTGTAAAACAAGGGAATTAGAGTAGATGACCTCTTGTGTCCCTTCCGGTTCTAGTCCATTCAAGACTTGAGCCTGGGTCTTCCTGACTTGAAGGTGAATTTTCTATCCCACAGACCGCTACCTCTCTAAGTATTATACCTCAGATCTCTAAGTATTATCCCTCTTTCATAGATGAGGAGACAGAGGCTCCAATGAATTGACTTATTGAGGGTCAGACAGCTAGTAGTAACTGCCATTAGTAAATGGTGAAGCTGGACTTAGACCGGGTCCCTGACTTCAGGTCCAGTATTCTTTCAGCTTGCCTGTATGTCACCTTAAGCAAAACACTAGGCTTCTCTTGCCTCCAGACTCCTCTTCTGTAAGATGAGAGACTTTAACTATATAATCTCCTAGGTTCCCTACAGTTCCAATGCTCCAAGAATTCTCTGATTCTGGGGTGCTGTTTCTCCCCACTCACTGATCTAGTTATCCCCCAATACACCCGTTCTGTCCAACAAGCCTGGTGGTTGTTAGGCTGAAATAGAAAGCTTAGGTTAATGATGGGGGGTGGAGGGAAGAGAGGAGGAGAATCAGCTTTGTCGGCAAATTGTCTCAGATATTTATTTTGAACATTAAAATGAATCATTCAAACTAAAGAGCTCTGTACTAGGGAGGCCCATTAAAATGCATGCATTATGTATCACTCCCTGCTTCCCCTCCCAGTATTATCAGCCTAAAAAGCAAACATGGTTTTTAAAGCCACTTCTTCACCGTGTCCCCTGACAGCTGATTAATAGCCACAGTTGCAGGATCTGAGAGTTTAGTAACCCGAGCTAGAAAATTCAATCTTATTCTAATATAGATGGGTCCAAAATAAAAGGGGAGAAAAGAAAAAAAAATCTGCTAAACACAGAGCCAGTTACAAAGCCTGCTGGGAACCCTCCTTAACATCTTAACCATGTGTGTTGAGGTTCCTAAGTGGCCCTCCTCCCCTTTCCCTCATTTGTCTCCCCCAGACCCACCTTTTGGGAGGAAACATGGCAGGCCCAGATCTCTTGGATCTCTGTTTGCTAGAAAAAGGGTTTGATCCAGCCAGAATAGACTCTCCGGTCCTTTGTGGTCCATTCTCAATCCATTTCAAAACACGTTAATAAGCTCTTAACATATGCAAGACACTATGCCAGGCTCTAAGGATATAAATTATGTTTTTGAAAATCCATTGTCTCTAATTTCCTAAAGCTTACAATCTAATAGGGGACGTTTGACATACTCACTTATAAAAAGGATACAGCATAGAAGGTGATAAGGTTAAAGGAAAGAGCCAAAGTAGAACATATCATTTTTTTAGTCTCTGTATCTCTATGATTTTTTTTTTTGTCGGGGATGGGAGGGAGGTGTTGGCATGAGAGGAGGGGAGATTATATTTATAGCTAGCTAGGTAGTGCAATGTTGAGAATGCTGGAGTTGAAATCAGGAAGATCTGAGTTCGAATCCTGCCTCCAACATTTACTAGCTTGTGTGTGAACCTGAGCAAGTCACTTTACCAGCTTCACAACTTACCACTGGTAACTCCTATTATCTCTTTGACTCTGAGTAAGTCGAATCACTTCTTTAGTTTTCCCCTTTGTAAAATGGGGGAAAATAAGAGTTCCTACCTCACAAGGTTGCTGTGAAGATCAAGCGAGTCCTCAAGTGCTTTGCAAACCTTAAAGCACTAAAACAAGTTCATATAAATTATTATTTATATCATTATTATAATGTATAATTGTATAATATATTATAGAACATTATATAATTATGTTCTATACATTATGTATTATATGATATATCATTATATTCTATTACATTGTGTTATATTGTGTATTATATAATATTATTATAAATATCATATAATCATAATCATGTAATATATGGTTATGTTACAATAATTATAATTATATTTAT
>CM053589.1:161264800-161384540 GCA_028646515.1 Pseudochirops corinnae
GAGAGAGAGAAGATGGATAGTGATAGATGGATGGATAGATAGATAATAGATAGAAATATACTATTAGATGATAGAAATAGCAGTTGGATAGCAATAGATAGAAATAGTAGATAGAGATAGGAGATAGTGATAGATAATAGAAATAGTAGATGAGTGGTGATAGATGACAGAGAAATAGAGATATATAGATAATAGAATAGAGATACATAATAGAAATAGTGAATGGATAATGATGGGTAGATAGATAGAGAGATAGATGGATGGATGGATAGATAGATGGATGGATGGATAGATGGATGAATGGATGGATAGATAGATAGATAGATAGATAGATAGATAGATAGATAGATAGATAAGTGGATTGATGGATCGACGGATGGATAGATGGATGGATAGATAGATGGATGGATAGATGGATAGACAGACAGACAGACAGATAGATAGATAGATAGATAGATAGATAGATAGATAGATAGATAGATAGATGATGGATAGATAGATGGATAGATGGATGGATGGATGGCTGGATAGATAGATAGATAGACAGACAGACAGACAAATATATTTATTAGGTCTTCACTATGTGCCAAGCATTCTGCTCAATGCTTAGGATACAAATACAGGCAGATTAGACAGCCTCTGACCCCAAGGCTCTTACTTTCTATTTGAGGGAAGGCAACACATAAAAGATCTGGAAAGGTAATGGAGGTGGGGCTTGAGGACCTGGCTTGGGATGCTCAGGGAGTGCCCTGGAAGCCTGAAACTGAGCAAGATGTGGCCAAAGCAGGCCTTTCAAAGCCTAGAGAGCTTCCGGGGGGGTGCAGAGAGCAATTTTTCTATGTTGACAGAATATAGGTGACGACCCCAGTAGAAACAGCATGGAAGGAGAGGTCTGGGAGAGAAATTGTTGAAGCTAGCAGGACTTTGGAAAGATCGTCTTACTCCTAATACTGAAGCCTGACAAGTCTTTGAAGCTCTTCCCCAGCCAGGTTGTTGACAGATCTTTAAATCACAATAGCCTTTCCCTACTTTTGAGCATTAATTAAAGGAGCTTTATGGTGAATTCTCCTAGAAAATGAAGAACTCCTCTGTCACATGGATTTTTGTATATTCATCCCACCTGTATTTCCTCTCAAACTCCATACAAATGCCGACTTCTGCTGTCTTTGATATTGATTTATACCATAAGAGCTGACATTTACATAGTTCTTTAAGGTTTCCAGAGCACTTTACATATAATATCTTATTATTGAATCCCCACAGCAGCTCGGTGATATCATCAGAGCTATTTTATCAGGGAGGGAACAGAAGCTTGGAAGGTTTAGGTTATTGGTGTCACGGTCTAAGTGTTGGAGGGAGGATCAAAAGCCCAGAGTGTCTTCTATTAGGCTAGAATCATAACCCCTTGGTCACTTGCCACACCATGTGACCTTGGGAAACTAACTTAACCTTCCTTCAGTTTCCTGATATATTAAATAAAGGGGTCAGACTAGATGGTCTCTCAGGTACCATCCAGCTCTACAGCTATGATTCTTTGTTCCTAGTACTTACAATAACAGGTCATGATGACAATGAGTCAAATTCAGGTGTACTATAGGTAGCCTGCATATACCCTATACCCCACCATTCCATCATGGTGGTACCTATTATGCCCCAGCACCTAGGACCACAATGATTCTCCTACCTATTAAAAACCAGTCCAATATTACAATATTTCTCCCTATCAAGCACAAAAATTAAAGCAGTAACTAATATCTGCCTAAGTATATTTAGTACAAATTACAAAAGTCCTCAAAGACAGGGTCCAACTTCTCCTAGCATTTCACAGACCATTCTTTATTATCCTCTCCATCTGTGTGTTTTGATTACTGAGCTACAGTATCTGGACTACAAAAAGAATAAAGATCCGACTTTCCCAGAGGTAGAGGAAAGTTTTCCTTTCATTTCGGACACATATAAACCAATTTATAGGATTGTAGTTCGGAAGCCAGAAGGGACTTTACGTGTCATTTGGTCTAACCACTTCATTTTACAGATCAGGAAAAAGAGGCCCAGAGAGAATAAGGTAATAAACATCAGGGGTGGGATTTGAAACAGTGAATAGAATGCTGGGCCTGGAGTCAAGAAAGCTCTTCTTTGTGAGTTCAAATCTGTCCTCAGATACTGGTTGTATGACCCTGGCTAAGTCACTTAACTCTGTTTGCTCTTCTGTAAAATTATTTGGAGAAGGAAATGGCAAACCACTCCAATGTTTTTGCCGAGAAAACCTTGAATGGAGTCACAAAGAGGCAGCACAACTAAAATGACTAAACAACCAATGGTAGTTTGATTCTGGAGACAATACATCCCAAACTCTAGTGGTGCCAGAATGAAAATTCCCATCCAATCCAAAAGGCATTTACTAAGTACCTACTGTGCATGTGCTCGGCACTCTGCCCAGTACTAGAGATACAACTGAAAAAAAAATAAAACCAGTCCCTGCCCTCAGGGAGCTTAGGCTCTGTGTTACAGAGGAAATCTTGGGTGAGATGACCTCTGAGAGCCCCTTCAGCTCCGTGATTTTATGATTCTATGGCTACACTTCTGAAATCACTTTCAAATCCATTGTCTGATCTCTCAACAATCCTGCAAGGCTGACATGTTGGGCTGTTTTCCCTGTTGTGTAGGCAGGATGTGATGAGGCTCAAGTGAGGTAATGAATGAAAAGTATTTTTCAGACTTTAAAGTTCTATATAAATGCTTCTAGTCCAGGGAAGGCTTCTTTCCCTGAAAACCTTATACGGCACTCCTGCTAAACTCAAGCCATGTTCATAGAATAACAGGGGTAGGCTGGTAAATGTTTAACAATCAGGATCTCAGAGAATGAAAAAAATACAGACTTTTAAGGTTATTCTAGATCACTAACACTTTCTTAGGCCAATACAGTCAAGAAAACAATAATTCAAACCTTAATCTGGTTAGAACCGACTCCAACACACCCTTGCATAAAGATGAAAAATCAAAGCCCAGAGGCTTGCCCAAGGTCCCAAAACCATTTGGGCCAGAACTAGAACCTGGGGCTCCTGAATTCTCGTCCAGTGCCCTCCTCCTCTCCCTCTCAGGTCCCTTCTACCTCGCCTTTTCATGCTTCTTTTAAATGCTACCCCTACACTACCTGGCTCTGCAGGGAGGGACTGTGGAGCTCTTGCTGACCTTCAGCTTTCTCAACCTTGCCTCACTCCTCCTCTTTCCCTAAGAGATGCTCCTTGGTACCTTCCTGCCAACCCCCAAAGCAATAGGGATCTGTCTCATCGGCTCTCCAAAATAGCTTCTGTGTATCTCTTCACCTCATCAACTCTTCATTACTTCTCAAATCTCATTGGGAAAACACTGCTTTTTGTCCCCTGACTAAAGCTCTGACTTTGCTTCCTCTGTGATGATTTAGCTTGGTGGCTGTGAGTCACTGAGAGCAGCCATCTATGCCAAGGCATTACCAAGGAAGAGGTTATTTCTCTGCCCGGGCTCTTATCAGGGACTGGTCCTTCCAGGATGTTTGCTGTGACAAGAAAAGCAATTGCCTGCCTCTAATGCCTGCTTTTATCCACTCCCTCAGGCTGTTACACCTAATAGTCATCTCCCACTACTTTTGCCAGCCTTCTGGGGATTTCTCTGCAATTCCTGCTGACCACAAGGGTCCTAAGGTGTGTGTGTAAAGAGGTGAGATTGCTGTATATAGGCCTAATTAAGTGAGTTTGAAAGCAGGATAGGACATCCTCTGCAGTTCTCATCAGAGTGAGAACACCAGCAGGCAGACAACAACACTGGGACACTCATTAAACTTTGGTGCCTACCAAATGGATACAAAGCAATTAGCATAGTATTCAAGACCCCCAATACACATAATATGACTCCCAATCTACCCTTCTATCCTTTTCTCTCACCATTTCCCTATCAGGACTCTGAGCCAGCTAGACCGACCCATGAACACTTTCATGCTCTTTCCAATTCTCTGCCTTGATTTTGTGGGAAATATGCTAGGTTTGGACTCAGAGTTCCTAGGTTTAATATCTTATGACCTCTACTGATGACTACCTGTGTAATCTTGAGCATGACTCTTAAACTCTCTGGTACCTGCCTCCCTCCTCTGTAAAAAAATAAGGTTGGACTAAATGAAAGGTGCCCTTCAGTCCTAAAATAGGATCCTATATTTAATTCTATTACTTTTCCCTTCCTTTTCCTGTATTAAATCCTATCCATCCTTATTGATCTGTTCTTGGGGCAGTTTTCTTATTTGTTAAATGAAGATAATTGACTCACCCATGACTACACAGCTAGTAAGTTGAATAGTTAGGATTCAAACTCGGACCTTCTTTTAGGACAGTGTTGTTTTCATTATCCTACATTGCCTTTTATATCTGGTATGGCAGAAAGAAGTCTAGAATCAGAGTCAAAAAAACAATATTCGAATCATGTCTGCTATTTATTACCTGTGAGACCTCAAGCAAGATACTCTGTGTCTCAGTTTCCTCATCTGTAAGGTGAGAAGGTTAACATCTATGACCCCTATGTTCCTTCCACCACTAAATCCTGTGATTCTGGGATATCTTACAAACAGAGATTGTTTCATTCTTTGTGCTTATAACCCCAGCACCTAGCAGCGTCCCTGGCATATAGGGGTAAGAAATACTTGTTGACTGGCTGACCAATGTCAACAGGTTTAAGTCCTTTACCTAAAATGCTTGCAGTCTAAATGAGAATCTATCTCATACATCATTGCCCTCCCCATAGCATCCAGCACAGTGCTAAGCACCTGATTATTTAATTCACTGAAAACTTGCTATTGATTTGAAAGTTAAATCCAAGATTGCAAAAAAAATTCCTAACCTAAGTAGGCCCCCCAAATAGTTATGGGACAAATAAAATAAATAACAAAAAAGGGCCACAGAGAAAAATTTTCTAGCTGGGATTGAAAATGCCTCTTAAATCCCTCCAATAAAGTCCCGACCATCCTCACTTATTCAGAGACTATGGAAACCAAACCTATCGGCATTTTTGGTGAGTATTACATAATTTAAACTTTTTCATTGACTTGATTTTGTTCTTTTCATGGAGAAGCAACAATATTGACTAATAGAGTAATGCCAGTGAATGAGCTCTGGAGGTTTGGTTTTAGTCATTGACTAGCTGGGTGACCGTTAACAACTCAATTCATCACTCTGGCTCAGTTTTCTAGAATTTCTATAAAATGTGGGGTCTGGATTAGCCAGTCTTCTAGCTCTAGAGTTTGGTGTATCTAGAACTTCTCAATAAGCATCTTAAATTTTGGTAAATTGGTAATATCAACATGCTTGAAATAGCTTCACTAGGTTAGTCATTTCCTGCATACCACCTAGTCTCCATTATTAATTTGTTCATGAAACTTGTTTTCTATTAGATAAGGTATAGGTTGAACTTTACCTTTGCACAATTCAAATTCCAAATCATCAGCAAAAGAATTAAATACCATATATTGCTGTCCATTGGGAAACCCATGAGAATGAGTATGATTCACCTACATAGCCAGGGAAACAGAAGATTAGAGACCCGGATATAACCAAAAACGTACACTAAGGATAATCTACTTTTACCTGGAAGTCTACAATTATCACTACTGGCGTAAAGAAGGTAGTCAAAACTAAGTCTATAAAAACCAGTCCAAATAAGCTACAAAAAAAGTATTAATAGGAATTATATCTTGGGCAAGAAACCAAAGATCTCAGGAGTACAGATAATGTATGCATCAAGGCTAGGGACTGAAAGGAGGGACTGCATAAGGGAAAGTTTGAACTGGAAAGTCAAGACTTCATCCAGAAAGGTGGTATCTGAGAATAGTACCTGAATTTTTATAACAACTTCCAATCTAAGAAAGATGAGCTCTTGGCCAAGGACAGAATGTAACTAACAAGTTAAAATGTGTTTATCTACAGAAACAAGAAAACAATTTATATAATAACAATGCTACAAAGAAAAATAACTTTAAAACACTTAAATACTGTAATTAATGCAATGAGTATCCATGATTCCAGATGACCAGTGATGAAGCAACACCTCCTGACAGACAGATTAAGGACTCAAGATGCAGAATGAAATGTACTTTGGGGTGTGACCATTTGGGAATTTGTCTGCTTGACTATATATATCCTTTTTAAAAAAGGGAATGGCAGTAATTGGAAGGAAGGAAGGAAGGAAGGAAGGAAGAAAGAAAGAAAGAAAGAAAGAAAGAAAGAAAGAAAGAAAGAAGGAAAGAAAGAAAGAGAAAGAAAGAAAGAAAGAAAGAAAGAAAGAAAGGAAAGAAGAGAGAAAGGAAGGAACGAAGGAACAAAGGAACGAAGGAAGGAAGGAAGGAAGGAAGGAAGGAAGGGAGAAAGAAAGAAAGAGAGAGAGAAAGAAAGAGAGAAAGAAGGAACAAAGGAACAAAGGAAGGAAGGAAGGAAGGAAGGAAGGAAGGAAGGAAGGAAGGAAGGAAGGATTGACACATTTTTTAAAATGCTCAGAAAAGAACAGTAGGAAGGCCAGAAGAAAACACAAGCAAGCAAGACAACTTTGAAAGTTAAAAGTTGAATTTATTATATGTTTGGAGAGAAAAGCAAGCTATACACGGTGGAGATTCACAGTTTCTTGTGCAGTCTTCTTCTGTTTCTCCTTGCATAAGGAAATGTTCCTTTTGTTTATTGTTTATTGAGTTCAGAATTTTTTAAAGCGTATTTTCCTAGAGTCTTGCAAATCTAATCAAGAAATCTTTCACTAAAAATGGAAGAGGCTGGTGAAAACTGCCCACACATATCTATGATGCCAGATACCATGGAAAGTAGCAGACACAGCATTACTGAATAGGAAGAATAACCGTAGAAAAACAACCAAGAGCACAATACAACAGAAAATAATATCCAAGAGCAGAGGTAACAATAAAATCCATGGCCCTTGATATCTACATCCAAAGGCAGACAGCAATATGAACTAGAGATTTGTCTTAAAAAAAATAATAATAATCCAACCATTAAAGAATGAGAATAACAATAAAAAGAAAAATATGGAATAAGATCCCATATTGGAGGAAAGGGTTGCTTAATTTTTCTTCTCCCCTAAATTAAAAAAATAGTCCCTAAAAATTCACTGGGTAAACAAGTGCTGCAGGCACACATCGAACCAAAGATATAGATTATAAAAAGCATATTTACCGTACATAAAATTGACAAAGGTCACATGCAACATCACACATTGCAGTAAATGCATTAAATTTTAAATATATTCCATTTTCAGGTACCATCTTTTCCCCAAAATAATATGTGGCTCTGTAGCAGCAAGTACCATTGGATTTCACTAGTAGCATTCTTGCCCATCATACCTGTTTGGTGTGATCACTAACTGAATTATACAGTCACTTATGCAATGAGTGACTCATCGATAATTCTTCAGACTTGGTGTTCCCATCCTCCGTGTGAAACGAGGTATCTTTGAGCTAAGATGTAGCCAGTCCCCTCACTTCTCTTTTGGCTATCTCTCAGGGTCATGGTTCTTTTAAGTCAGTCAACTAGCCTATATTAGGTGTTTTTTATGTGCCAGTCTAGGGTAGGGATACAAAGAAAAGCATTATCATCTACTGGAGAGTCCATCACTACTGAAAACCAACAGTTCTGAATGCACTCTAACAGTGAAATTCAGACACATAACTTCAAAGGAAAAAAAAAGTTTAAAAAAATAAGAAATTAACTTAAACAGCATTACCAGTACCCACCCCTGGATGGCTACCTCCAAAGCTTCCAAAGGAGATAGGAAGTCAGTTTCCCGTTCAATCCCCACCACCTCCATTCCCAACCTAACAGAAAAAGTTTGTAACTTTTGTAAAGGAAGTAGGACAAAAGTCTAAGCTATGATGCCTAACCTTGGCCCAGAAGGGTAGGGAGTGTTCACCTAGTAATAAGCTCAAGTACACCTCATTTAAGAAGCTATGACTGATTCCTGGATGACTAGGGACAATTTTTAAAATCATATCCTTTATTACTTAACTGTGAACATGCTGCATTCCTCTAATCCAGTAGAGTGTAATCTCCTTGAGGGTAAAAATAAGAAATGTGTTTTCCCAGCACCCAATTCATTGCCTGATATACAATAGGTCCTTATATAAAGGTTCGTAATTGATTTTTTGATAACCGATCACCACTGTCAGGGTCCAAAGGGAATGTTGGCATATAGGAATACCATGTCACATCCTCACACACTCTTATCCCATTGGGCCATTATTTTCGTTTCCACTGTTGGAAATGAAATTCCGTTCTTGTGTTCTAGTCACCCACCTACCATGTCACCTTTCAAGAGATTCTCCTAGCCTCCTATTAAATTCCCCAAACTATAAGACATGTAGGTTCACGCTTAGCCTTCAGAGACATCGTCTTGAGGCTTTTCTGTCCCCCACTACACAACAGCAACCACAAAGACTGTTGGAGACAAAAGGAAAATCAATGGGTCTGCTCTGTGGGGTCCAGAAAATGATGATAACAAATGACAATGAAAAGGCAACTTCTTCTCTCTTTGGTTGCTCATTTTCTTTGCCAAGGAAAATAATCTTCAGACCAGGAAGGAGAGAAAAAAGTGGTTAACAGGGAGCTGAAACCTACTGGGACATGACTGTTGCTTAATAAAATGTCTATTGATTGTATATAAGTAAAGAGATGGTAAGAGAACAAACACCTAGCTGCCTTCACTGAGGTCAAGTCATCATGTCAAGATGAACTATATAATAAAAGCTAACATTTTATACAGTGCTTTAAAACCAGCAAAGTGCTTTAATGCAATATCTTATTTGGTCCTCACAACAACTTAAATGCTATAATGATCCCCATTTTACAGATGAAGAAAGTGAGGTTTAGAGAGGTCAAGTAACTTGCCCACACGGTCACACAGCTAGTAAGGTTCTAAAGCAGGATTTTAATTCAGGGCTTCCTGACTCCCTGACTCTAGCATTCTAAACACTTGCACGACCTACTTGCCTCTGTGTATCACAGGGTAACAAAAGAACTCTGAAAGAACATTGATGAGTCACTTTCAATGATCTCTGAAAAATCAGGGCAAACAAGGGGAGAAGAGATGTTAGAAGACTGGAAAAAGGTGAATGGAGTCCCCAAAAGAACACTGAGTTCTCTAACTGCACACCTGTGAGCTTGCCTTGGATAACTGACAAAATTCCAGAACTTATTATCAAGGGAAGGACTTGTCAGAATTCAGAAAGGGAAACAGTTATCACAAAGAGCCATTCCAGGGCAATGACTCCAAGGTTAGCTCAGGATACGCCCCTTCAAGCTGCCTCCTATCATATCGTATTATGGTTGGGTGGGTTTTGTACCCTTTCACTCTACTGAAATTGCAAGTTCAAAATACAGAAGGCACTTAATGGAGGGTTGTTGAATTAATGAACCAATTAAGTAATATGAAAGGGTCCAGTCATCCAGGGACATATTCTCCAGGATTATCACCTCCCAGTTCTTCCCCTAGTTACCAAGGCTGAGAACCTCACGGGGCATTTGACAGCCCCTGCCAGCCCTTGACGTGAAGAATCACAGGATCATAGAATTTAGAGTTAAAAGGGTCCTTAGAATTTGCCTGTAACCAACCCACATGTGTTGTCTCCCTGTTAGAACAAAAATTCCTTGTCAGCAGGGATTGTCTTGCTTTTTAATTTGAATTAAAGGCTGGGTGTGATGCCTGGCACATATGAGTGCCATTCTGGGGCACAGAATCCAAGGCTGGCTCATTGTATGTTCTCTGTTTTATCATCTAAAATTCACCATTTCCCTTGATATCTCAGTAATTTCCCAGCACAAAGAGACCAGGCTTTTCTCTCTTCTTAATCAGTGATTTTTTTTTTCATTCAGGTAAAGAAACTGAGGCCCAGGAAGGAAAAATCACTTATCCCAATAATAAATAATAAGTATCAGAGCTTGTATTCAAACCCATGTTATCTTAGTAAATCTTGAAAAAGATGAAATTGGGCTTAAATACATGACAATAAGGAAATAAGGACTAAAATTAATAATTACGATCACTTGCATAAAATCACAACTACTATTGAAAATACCAAGAATATAAGTCAAAAGATACTTCTAGCTTTTCCCTCCGATTCTTCCTCACCATACCTTCCTCAGCACAGAAGAAGAAGCATTGCACAGCAAGAAATATACAGAAGGTGGGTAGGATTCCTTTGGATCACATTTTGTAATTACCTTGTGGGATGCTGTCTGATGTGGTACATGTGTATGTATCCATCCTCCTTTGTGATCATGGATAAATAAGGCCCACTCTCCATGAGTTCATTTCTATTCCAAAGTCTCTATCCCAAGCTATTAATAGTTCTTTGTCAAGTTCAGATAGTATCCTTCACCCCCCACCCACCCATGACACAGGTCATCTATCATGACCATATCTTCCCCATCACAACACAAATCTAATGCTGACTACAAAATGGTCTCAGAGACCTTCCAAGGGAGCCCAGCTCACATTTTATCTTCTAAAACTTACAATTTTCCTCAATTTCTCAGCGATATACATTTCCCAGCATGGAGAGACCAGGCTCCTCTTCTTTCCTCCCACCTCCTCTACCCGGCTCAGGATCATGATGAAGGCCAGCCACACTGAAAGCAATCCATCTCAGTTCACCTATTTAACAAGCACTTCCCATGTGCCCAAATCTTTTCAGGGAAGTATGAAGAGTATATGGGAAGTATAATCCATTGTCAATTCCCCCCAAGGAGCTTAGAATCCAGTTGGAAAAGGTAAAATAAATTCCTAGTCTCTCTGTTGAATAGTTTATGGCTGTTTCATATTCAATCAATCAATGAACATTTATTAAGCACCAGGCACTGTGCCAAGTGCTGGGGATACAAATATAAATTTTTAAAAATACAAAAAGCAATCCCTATTGTCAAGGAGCTTACAATGCAATGGGGATTGTGTTCATGGAACATACTCATCTCCAAAGGTAGAGTTTTGGTCATAAGAGCTATTGGAAAAATCAATAAAGTGTGAGGGAGTCAAAGTAGGTAGGGGTGGCTTCCTGGAGGAGGTAGCTCTTAGAGACTGTATGGAAAATGATGCATCCAACAAATTAATGAACCTAATAAAATGAAATTCAATGGGAATGAATAATAAAAAGCTACAAAAATTTAAGCTACTGTTAAAGTTTATGAAATGTTTTCCTCATAATAACCCTGTAAGGAAAGTAATATAAGAATTATACTTTTACAGAAGAGGAAACTGGAACTCATTCAATGATTTGCTCATAGTTGCAGCTGGCCAGTAGGTGACCTGAAATTCAAACTCAGGGCTTCTGCCTCCAGAGTACTCATTTTTCCCTTTTTTTTTCAAAATGATTAAATATAAAAAATGTTAAGTATCAATCCAGTTAACTAAATCGACTTTGCAATTGTTTACATTTAAATAACTTAATTTTGATACACAAAATGTCATAACTTTTCAGTCAGTCCATCTGAGTTTCCATCAGACTTCTTTGTTTGGTCATTTATATTGAATTCCCTCTCAAATGGTTGTGATGGTTGTATTTGGTATGTACTCTGTTCTTCTTGATCTGCTTTTACCAAATTGCATTATTTCATAAAAGAAGTTGATACTGCAAATAAGTGAGGAAATTGTCAGAGAGCACTGTTGCCCTTGAGGAATTCAAGTTACCTAACCCCAGTGAACTAATAAAAGTGAAAGAATTGACAGGTGTGAATGCTGAGCTACTAGCAATGATATTGGAAAGATAGTGGAAAATTGGAGAGCTACCACGAGATTGGAGAAGGGTTTATTTCCCTGCTCAAATACTTTTGAATTTCTGGCCTTTGCCACCATCATAATATCATGCTGAAACTTCCCTCGATGCCTGGTGAACTCTTCAACCTGGAACATTCATAATGCCCAGAAGCCTTCTCATGCTGGAATTTCCCTTTGTAATTCTCTCCTACTTTTCCCAATGATGAGTTCCTTCTGGGGCCTCCGTTTTGTGGAGGATCCCAGACCAGGCAAACTTCATTCCCTTCTCAACTCTGCTTTTGACTTTCCAAACATTGTCACAATGGCATATCATGCTGTTCTTGTGGAAAATATGAAGGGAGATGGATTTATTTGTAATAGATTTAGATAGCTCAATCAGAACTGGTTGAATGGACAGATTCGAGGGTCATTGTTCATGTGTCAGTGTCAACGTGGTAGGGGGACTCCAGTAGAGTGACCAAAGTATCTGTGCCTGGCTTTGTGCTGTGGAATATTTTTATCAATGAGCTGAATAAAGGCAGACATGAATCAAATGCTCATCAAATTTGCCAATGACACAAAGCTAGGAGGGGTACTTAACACATGGGATAACAGGGTCAAGGTCAAAAGGATCTTGACAGGCTGGGGCATGTGCTGAATCTAAAAAGATGAAATTCAACATGGATAAATGTAGTTATATTATACACATGTGCCAAAATGTATTTAATAATTCCTCTATTATTTGACATTTAAGTTCCTTCCAGTTTTTTTTTCCCAAAAACAATTAGTGCCAATATAAAAATCTTTGAACAGATAGTTGGAGGTTTTTTTAATTTTTGATAAACTTCCAGGGTATATTCCCAACAATGGAATTATTGTATCAAAGGATAGGATTATTTTCTAAGATTTCCTGCACACTGCCAAAATGCTTTCCAAAAAGAGTCTGTTAGTTTTTAATTCTGCCAGCAATAAAGGAGTGTACCTGTTTTACCCACAACCCAACCAAAATGAAATTTTATCGCTTTTCGTTATTTTTGCCAATTTTATGGATGTGAGATGGTGCCACAGAGCATTTTAATTTGTTTTAATTTAATTTCCTCTCTTTGGTAACTAATGAGCATGAACACTTTTCAAGTATTTATTAACCATTTATGTTTTACCTTTTGTAAACTAACTATTCACCTTCCCTGAACATTTATCCAATGAGAGTCGCTTTATAAATGTTTAATAGTTCCTCATATGTTTTAGATGTGTGTTTTTTAATATATTTAAAAGATTTTAAGTTCTTTATAACATTTCCATATTTCCATTAATTTTTAACTTAATCTTATTTTTTTTATTTTATAGATTTTTTTTGGTTTAATATAATCAAATACGACTATCTTAGCCCTAATAATTCATTCTGTAATCAAACTTATCTCCCTCCCAAAATTAAGATAATTCCAAATATCGTTCCATTTTATTCCAGTTATATGGTTTGGGTTTTATTGGAGTTTTTTGAGTTTGTTTCTTTTGGGGTTTGGGGTTTTTTTTTGGTAAATGTTTGTTTATCATCCTGATGGAATTAGTTGAGTTGTATAGTGTAAAATGAGAGTCTAAATCTATTTCCTTCCATATTGCTGACCAGTTTTTCCAAGTACATTTGTTAAATAATAAACCTTTTCCCTAGATTTTATTTACTTAAGTCTTTGTTTTTCAAATACTAGTTTTTGGTTTTTATCTATTTAGATGTCTGTTATCCCCCTCCTACCCTTCAAATCATCTTTCACCTTACTCACCCCCTACCCTGCAATTCAATGACACTGGTTCCTTGTTGTTCTTTGAACATGACCTAGGCTCTGTGAATTTTTACTACTCTCCCTCCTCATCTCTGCCTCCTGACTTCCCTGGTTTCTTTCAAGTACTAACTAAAATTACACGCTTTACAAGAAGCCTTTCCTGATCTCCCATAATGCTAATCCCTTATAGCTTTTGATTTTCTCCAACTTATTTCTTACATACCATATTCGTACAAAGTCGTTTCTCATTGTTTCCCCAGTTAGGCTATGAGCTCCTTGAGAGTAGGAGTTGTCTTTTGTCTTTCTGCATATCCCCAGAACTTAGCACCATAGAAGGTATTTAATAAATGCTTCTTGTGTCTGTTGTTCCATAAATCTATTTCCCTATGTTTTAACTAAGAATACATAGTTTTGATAACTGATTAGTAATATGCCTTAAAATCTGGGAATACAAATTCACCTTCAACGATTCTTTTCATCAAACCATGTCACCCCACATAAAAGTATCAAATGGGGGTGGGGGGGCCCTAGGTGGCACAGTGAATAGGGCACTGGCCCTGGAATCAGGAGGACCTGAGTTCAAATCCGACCTTAGACACTTAACACTTAACATTTATTATCTATGTGACTTTGGGCAAGTTACTTTACCCCAATTGCCCTGCCTTCCCCCCTCCAAAAAGTAAAAAAAAATAAATAAAGATATTAAATGGGATCCAGTCATGCTATTCTTCCCTATTTGTTTTGCCATATAAATTTCATTACAATCTTTTCCTATTAAAAGAAACTCTTTGGTATTTTGTTTGGCATTGTAGTATTAAATATATAAATTTATTGGTAAGTATTGTCATTTTTACCACATTGATCCAATCAATCCATGAACATTGAACGTTCTTCCAGTTGTTTATGTCTTCCTTTATTTCAGTCATTATAGTTTTATAGTTGAATTTATATAGGTCATACGTATTTCTAGGTAGTTTAATGCCCAAGTATTTGATAGTTTTGTTGTTATCGTATATGGTATTAGTGCAATGCTCCTTTACTATACTGTGCTGTCTCCTCAATGGAAAAGTTCAATAATTGAGTTCAATATCTAAATTCTTGCCTGGCCATGCTTGCATGATATTGTGTCTGTGCAGTTCACATTAAAAGGACTTAGAGATTTTAAAGGACTTCAAATTCATTATGAATCAACAATGTAAAGTGATAGTTGGGGGAAGGGGGTTAAGCCAATGAAAATCTCAGAATCCTTTGGTGGAAGCATGGTGCCAAGAATAAGAGAGGTAATGGTCCCCCTGTACTTTGGTCAAATTACATATGGGGTATTTAATTGAGTCCTGGGTAATACATTTTAGGAAGGATGTTGACAAACCAGAGTATGTCAAGAGGAAGATGACCAGTAAGGGTAGAGGGCTAGAGGCCAAGTCATTTAAGGATCATCGGAAGAAACTTAGAATTTTCAGGCACAAAAAGAAACGATTTAGTAAAGACATGCTAACTGTCATCAATCATCTGAAGAGCCCTCACTCAGTTGCTGGGCTTATTTCATTCTGTCCAGGGGACAGAAGTTCTAGCTCTCAGGTTCTCATTTGGCTCCCTAAGTTCTGATCCCTGCTGCTGAGGACTTAGGCTCGATCTTTTCAAGAGTGCACCTGTCAAATGACTCTCTTCCTTCTGAGAAATCTGCTGTAGGCAACAGAGAGAAAGTCTAAACTATTACATTTTAATGGATTGGCAAGGTGACAAACCCTAACCCAACTGAGCCTTCAGTTTTCCATTTTCAATGACAATGTTCAATTTGATTGTGAAATGCCTTTCCAAACCCCTCACCCAAATCATTAAAGAAGGAACTAGCCCCTCAGCTACCACATTTCCATTTGAGTGAAGATCAGGAGAATCTCTGAGAACATAGAAACCTGTAGAAGGTGACCATAGAACCACAGATTTACAGATGGAAGAGACCTTAATGGCCATAGAGTCCAACTTCCTCACAGATGAGTCAACTGAGGCTGAGAGATCTCTTAGGCACTTTCGGCGCACAGTGATCTCTCTAAAACAATGGGAGGGAAGGAGGGAAAGAAAAATTATAGGGTGACTGCCTCATTAATTGTAATTGAAAAAAGCTGAAAGTAACTTAAGTGACCAATAGTAGAACCGACTAAGTTAGAAGGGAACTCATGAGTCATAGAACTGAATGGAATCTTAGAACTCATCTAATCCAACTGTCTTATTTTAGAAAGAAAATTGAGACCCAAAAGTGATTTATCACAGGTAACAAAGGTAGTAAATGGTAGCAATGGAATTTAAACACAGGTTCTGTGATTATTTCCATTGTGTCATGCTATTGTCCAGAGAATATCCCAGAGAGACCCCAGATGAATCCCATACCTGAGATCACAGAGTTGACGACAAATTAGGTATAAAATCCATCTCCTAACTCTCAACCCAATGAGTTTTCAAAGCCAAGTCTAACTATTCATCATAACCTACAGCACTTCTTTTAATAGCTGCACTCTAACAAGCTCTGGACCCAGAATCGAGTCAACCTAGACTCAAACTCCAGCTCTGTCATGAATCATATGACTTTACACAAGTCAGTCCACCTCTCTGAGGCTTAGCTTCTCCATCTATAAAATGGGCAAGTTGATCTGAGATCACTTTCAGTTCAGCAATTTTATATAATTCTATGGTTTACAGCCCAGAATTTGTATCTTAAGGGATATCATTAACTTGGAAAATTTCCCTGGAAAAATTCTTCCCATCAGTCTCAGCCCCCAGAAAATGTGTCCCTGGAAGAAATGACAAGGGGTGTCAATCTTTTTAAGTTCTCAAGTCTCCAAGGAAAATTTATAAAATGTTCTATACTCTGAAATGCCCTCATTGTACCCCCTTCCCAGGTAACCTCCCCCCAGTCACCAGAGGAATTATGTGAATAGCTATGTCAAGGACACAACGTAATGTAGGGCAGTGAAAAGTCAGAGAATTCGGTTTCTCATTCTAGGTCCTTCAGTGATGAATGATGTACACCAAAATATTCATATCAACTCCCTTTATGGAAGCATAACACTGGGAACAAAGTGTAGGCCCACTCTTTGGTAAATGGCTGAGCAAATTGTGATATATAGCTGTAATGGAATATTATTGTGACATAAGAAAGGATGAATGAAAAATTCAGAAAAACATGGGAAGACTTGTAAAAACTGATACAAAGTGAAGAAGGCAGCTCCAGGAGAAATATGTCTCTGCGTGTGTGTGTGTGTGTGTATGTGTGTGTGTATGTAGATAGATAGATGGATGGATAGATAGATAGGCACACATACGTACATACATATAATTAATACCATATATAGTAATATATAATTAATACCGTAAGACAAATAAAAATAACACAAAAGGGACTGCTGAACTCAGATTAATTGAAATGATCCATCTTAATTGTGAAGACAGGATGAAAACCTTATCCATCTTCTCAAGAGATAGGTTGGAGGAACTTGAAATACATTGTCATATACACTATCTGGCAGAGTTGCTCCACTGGGTGAGTTTTGCTTAACCATTTCTCTTTGTTTCAAGGGAGGATGCAATGGGCTACATTATAAAAACAAAAGCCATTCATACAATGAATTTTTCAATAATAATAAATCTATATGTGGCATTAGGGCACTTAGGTGGCACAGTGGATAGAGTACAATGCCTGGAGTAAGGAAGATCTGAGTTCTAATTCAGTCTTAGATACTTAAACTGTGTGACCCTGGGCAAGTCACTTCACCCTGTTTGCCTCAGTTTCCTCATCTGTAAAATGAGCTGGAGAAGGAAATGGCACACCATTCCAGTATCTCTGCCAAGAAAACTCCAAATGGAGTCAGGAAGATTCATACATGACTGAACAACAGCAAAATGAGACATTAAGTCAGTCCTTGGACCTTGGTTTATTCTTCTATAAAAGGGGAATGGCATCTGCTTGCCTCAGGGGGCTGTTGTGAAATAAAATTAGATAATGTATGCAGTGTGCTATAAAATCAATAAAGCATATCATATACATGGGATATTATTATTATAATTATTAGATGACCTATTATCTAAAAAGTACTCTTCAGATGTGAAGGATTCACACACTGATACTGGCCTAGCCTCATTCAAATACCCGGTTGTCCTCTAGATGGCCTGTAGCTAATGAAATAGATCTCTCTCATTTCGAGGCTAGCATTGCAAGGAAAGTAAATTTAGTGGTCAGGCTTCAACAAAGGACAGTTTGATGGCTTTCTCTTTGATGTCTTATTAATAAGAAAAAGAATGTTATGCATATATATACATATATATGACTATTCCTCAAATATTTTGCTCACAGCACAGTAAAATTTGTCATGAGGAATCAAGGTAGTCAATAAAGTTTGGGTAGTCAACAAGTGTTCAACCATTTAGTATGTGTTAGTCAGGCACCGTGCTAAGTGCAGGCCATACAAAGAAAACAAAAAAACCACTGTCCCTGACTTCAACGATCTCACGTTCTAATGGGGAAGATAACATGAAAACCATCCATACAAGATATATACAGCATAAATGGAGAGTAGTCTCAGTGGGAAGCACTGAGGAAGGGTGAGGAGAAAGGGGAGCGACCAGAAAAAAAACCCCAAAAAAGTCAGATTTGAACTGAGCCTTGAAAAAGGCTGGGGACTCTAAGGGGTGCAGGTGAGGTGGGAGAATATTCCAGGCAAAAGAGAACAGCCAATGAAAAAGCAGTCAGGAAATGGAGTGTCAAGTTCGAGGAACAACAGGAAGACCATGTATTCTTGGCCACTTAAGATAGTAATTTAAATAGGAGATCCAATAGGGGACTCACTTAGGCTGCTTCCATTTGGTAAGAGCAGACATTTTTGTGAGGTCTTTGTGAATTTATGGTCTGGCCCATTTTGAGCTTAGTGTATCATATCTAATAGGCAAGTTTTGTGGAGTTAGGGGTTTTTTTTTAATTACCCTTACCATAAAATGGATGGTGAGTAATTTAAATTTATATTAAACACAATTGTTTATAAGTTTTCTTTTATTTGCAATAGACCTCCAAAATTTCACAAGTGAAGCCCACAGCATACTCATCCATCACAACCCAGTCTTGGAGAACTATGGGTATAGAATGCAATGAACAAAATGAAGCAATCAATCAATTTATGGTTCTCCACTACCCTACTCCCTGGAAATTGTACTTCCTCCCTTAGACAACATGGTAGACACCTGATCTGGGAGTAAAAAAGACCTGAGTTCAAGGTCTGCCTTGGAACATATTGATGGTGACCCAGGGGAAGTTCCCTAATTCTCAAACCACTCTCCAGAACTGTAAATTGAAGAATGACTTCATTGGTGGGAACATCTGACCATGATAAAACTACAGCTCCAGACCAAAACAAAAACAAAAATAAAGCTACATTGTAAGGCTGGAAATTTCCACATTTTTGGACCCCATTTTACAGAGGAGAGACTGAGGCTCAGTCAGTGACTTGCCCAAGGTCTCATGATTAGTAAATTTAACTTTACTAAAGCTTTGCCTTTAAATCTAAGGTTTTCTCCACTAAGCCATGTTGCCTTAAATGAAGGCAGAGATGACTTCTATGTAAGTCATGGACCCAGTCATGTCTTACAAAGGTCATCATAATTGTTTCTTTAAAATCCTCCTTCATTATCTGGCAGTCCACAAGGAGAGAATTCTCCAGGGCATGACTTGGTTCAAATAATCATGCTTCAGAGCTAGAAGAGTTAGCTAGTCCATCAAAGGTTATCTAGTCCATTGTCTTCATTTTACTCATGAGGAAACTGAGGCCCCCTAAAAACGCAGTGACATCACCCAACTGGAACACAGCTGAGCCAGGACTAGAATACAGATCCTCCAGCTCCCAAGCCAGCACCCTCCACTCTACACCGCACTGCTGCTCAGTTCCAATCCGATTTCTTGTACCATTCGTGTTGTTATTTGGTTGTTTCCCTCACATCCAACTCTTTGTGACCCCATTCGGGGTTTTCCTGACAAAGATATTGGAGTGGTTTGCCATTTCCTTCTTCAACTCATTTTACAAATGAGGAAACTGAGGCAAACAAGGTGAAATGACTTACCCAGGGTCACACAGCTAGTAAGTGTCTGAGGCTGGATTTGAACTCAAGAATATAAGCCTTCCTGACTCTAATCAGGCATTCTATCCACTGTGTCACCTTGCTTCCCTTCTTGTACTATAGAGCACTTTATTCTTTGCTAAACATTGCACTTTATCCTGACAGTGATGCTGCTGCATGGGGGAATCTGTAAAATGGGGATAGCATCTATCTTCCCAACCAAACACAGCAAGCTAGCACTGATCTAGGAACCGAATACTACCCGGGGCTATTTCCCCTATGCCATGTTCCTACCCTAGACACAAGAACCTAGGCTGCCTCTCCTTTCCTGAGGTGGAGAGGTGGGGTCTGTGAACATGATGGAGACAAGCATCTTCGGTTCTGGAGGCATCTCAGACAGGCAGACATGGAAGCCACACACTCTGATTTGCCAAAGGGGCTAGTTTCCAGCTCAGCCTCTTAAAATGGCTCTTCCTTAGAATTCCATCTGCCTGGGTGGGGCCAGACTATTTAGACATATCAAAGAGTCTCCCTCCTTCTTTCATCCAGCCAACAGTGATCTGAAAGGAGTATAATAAAAAGGCTTCCTCTGACAGGCTTTAGTGAACAGCCAATTCTCTGACATCTCTCAAGACTTCAATTGGCCCCAGCCAATTCTACTGTGGAAGTGAACACAGCTGTGTAATAATAATACCTTGTTTCTATGGTGCCTTTTTGGTTGGGTTCTTTTTTTCAAAGTGCTTAAAAATGCATTACCTTACTTGAAGCTCCCAAGAGCCCTGAGACAGAGGCAGGGTGGCTATTATTATCCTTCTTATCCAAATAAGGAAGTCAAGGTCCAGAGAGGTTAATGACTTACCGACTGTAACACAGTAAGTTAGCCGCCCAGTGCTGAGTCTTAATGTTAGAAAGCAACTTAGAAGTCATCTCATCCAACCTCCCACCTGTTGGAGGACTTCCCTCTGTAGCAGAGGTTCTTAATCTGGGATCCAGAACTTGGAAGGGGAAAAAACACATCCTTATTTTCACTAACCTCTGGTTTCCTTTGTAATCATGTGTACTTCCTTGTATGCATGTAACAGCATTCTGCTGAGAAGGGGTCCATAGATATTACCAGACTACTGAAGAGACCTATGACCAAAAAAAAAAAAACCGGTTATGAACCCCTACTCTACACAACAGCCCAGCCAGAGTCTGAGAGAGGTTAGATGATTTGCTGATGGTCATACAGATAGTAAATGTCTAAGGCTGGATTTGAACTCAGACTTCCATTGCTCCATCCCTTGAACCACCTAGTTCATTCTCTATGTTCCCTCTCCAAAGGCTTACAATGATCTTGCAAAACACATCCTACAGAGAAAAGGGAGGATGCATCAGAAGTCAGAACCTGTATAAATACATTTCACTATCTTTGATTGCAATTGATTACCAGATAAACAGACACTTTTGCCCCATGACATACTTTAAGTTCTTCTAGACTTAAGTTGGGCCAGTCCTAAGCATCTATGAAGTAGGGAGTTAGGTGATATGGTAGAGAGAGCATTGGACCTGGGGTCAGGAGGACCTAAGTTCAAACTCATCCTCAGACAGTTATTAGTTGTATGAACCTAGATAAGTAACTTAATCTCTGTCTGCCTCAGTTTCCTCATCTGTAAATGGAGATGATAATAATAGCACCTATTTTCAGGGTGTGAGGATCAAATGAGATGATATTTGCAAAGAAGTTAGCATAGCACCTGGAGCAGAGCAGGTATTTTACAAATGCCTGGTCCCTTCCTCCTTCCCTCTTCCCTTTTCTCTATAGGATGTGTTTTGATAACCTAGAACAAAAAGCAAGATCATTGCAAGCCTTTGGAGAGGGAACATGGAGAATGAACTAAGTGGTGCAAGGGACAGAGCGATGGACCTGGAGTCGGAAAGATCTGAGTTCAAAGCCAACCTCAGACATTTACTATCCGTATGACCATCGGCAAATCATCTAACTTCTCTCAAACTCATTTTCTTCATCTGTAAGGTGAAGATAATAATGACACCTACCTCCTAAAGTTTTTGTGAGGATTTTGTTGTTGTTGTTCATCATTTCAGTCATATCTGACTCTTCATGACCCCATTTGGTGTTTTCTTGGCAGAGATACTAGAGTGGTTTGCCATTTCCTTCTCCAACTCATTTTGCAGGTGAAGAAACTTAGGCAAGGAGGGTTAAGTGACTTGCCCAGGGTCACACAGCTAGTAAGTGTCTGAGGCCAAATTTAAGCTCAGGTCTTCCTGACTCCAGGCCTAGCTCTCTATCCACTGTGCCATTCAGCCACCATTTTGTGAGGATAAAGTTTGTAAGGCACTTGGCAAACTTTAAAGAACAATATAAATGCTAGCTATTGTTATTATATACTATCAGCCCCTATAATTCTCTCCTGAGTCATGGGACAGTGTTGTGATGAAGATAGTTACTTAGTTTTAAAATAGTTAAGTGGAAAGATTTTTGAATTGGCAGAAAGAAGAATTGGCATTACAGCCCAGATAAATGAGCTTTGTCTAGAGACCCTCTGCTTGGGCTATTTCTAAGTCAGATGGAAAGAAAGGAAGTGCATTATTGAAAAAGAGAAGCTCTTTGCTTTTGGGCATCCAGCAGAAGCGGAATGTTCTAGACCCAATGGAGACTCAGATCTAGTTGAATCAGCCCAATTCCCTTTGAGTATTCCTTCAGTTATTTCTCCTAAGTGTTCTTTTGTCATATTTTAAATTTTAAATTCTTAATATTATTGTAAAAATTATTTTTAACCTCATAGACCCCTAAAAGGTTCTCAGAGACCCCCCAGGGGTCCTTGAACCATATTTTTTGTGAACCACTACACTAAATGATCATTAAGATTCCCTCCAGATCTGATAGTCTATGACTCTAGGATTCTTATTTTTGTAAAGATTCGACTACATGACCTAGGAAGTCACTTCAGAGACTCTAAAGTCTGTATGGATTCTAGAAGAGGCAGCAAGGTGACACAATGGATAGAATACTAGACCTAGAGTCAGGAAGACCTGAGTTCAAATATGACCTCAAACACTTACTAGTAGTGTGATCTGGGTAAGTCACTTAACCCTGTTTGCCTCAGTTTCCTCATCTGTAAAATGAACTGAAGAAGGAAATGGCAAACCATTCAGCATCTTTGCCAAGAAAACCCCAAAAGAGATCATGAAGAGTTAGACAAAACTGAAAAAAATAACAAACAACAAAGGAAGTCTATAGAGAAATAGAAGAAAGAGTTCCTACTCTGAGGTAGCTTACAGTCTACTTCAAGGGGTAAAACTTACACACATGAGATCACTACAAGACAGTGTATAACTGAGGCTTAACTTGTGTGGTTCTCTAGGAGGTGAGCCACCAGGTGATATTTATTGGTCAAAGCCACTTACATGGTGAGAGTGAAGAATAACACATGCAGTCTGAGACCCGCTCTGGGGTGGGTGGGATATTAGAAGACCTAGAGGGAGTGTTCCAGCACATTGGGCAGAGCCCCCCATGGAGGATGTATGGGAGTACCTCAGCAAGAACAAGATGTGGATGGGTTGAAAACTGCCTTGTTGGAGAAAGAATTCACCCTGAGGAGACCCCAGATCCATGGAAGGTTTGAAATATTGATTCAACCAAGGTGGTTGAGACCTCATGTAAAGTATCTCTCTCTGCTGCTAGAGAGACATATTCTCAGGAACAGCTAACCTGAGACTAATTCTCCTCTCATGATTTACAAAACTTTTCAACTATATTAAGTGTGACATAAATATAAGGCATAATTAGTGCAATCATTATCACCAGGAGCCAATAAGCCTAGGAACTTCCACTCTACTCCTGAACCCCCTTCTGCCATTATCAACAGGGAGGGTCCTCTTAGGGATAATAATATGATAAATAATGAGGGGCAAATCCCCTGGGCCACTTCCAGGGTGCCAGCCTAAAAAAAAAATCAACTCTTAGCACAGGAGAAGGGAAAGACTTGTCAAAAGCAACTTCAATCACTTCCCAGAGAAACTAGAAATTAGTCAGATCAAAAACAAACCCTCAGTACTGAGTTGTTTGGATGTTACCATCTGGTCACTTTCTTGTGGAAGACTTGGCTGTAGCTGTGGCTGATCCATCACCAACTCACCAGCAGGTAGATCTTCCCTCCCATTAAACATTCAATAAGTAATTATTAAATGTCTGCTGTGTGTAGAACACTGAGCTAGGAGCTGGAAGCAATCTCCAACAGGGGAATTTCTCTGACAGTGACTAAGTTGTTATCACTTTAAATGCAATGGAATTCCAGAGGAGGAAGGTCAATGAATTGTGGACAAATCAAGCCTAGCTTAGCATGGCTAATATTTAGATAATAGGAAAATCCTTCCCTCCAGGAATTTACCACTTTTTAGTGGGATTCCAATCCATTCAACAAACAGACACAATCTATCATGCACTTAGCACTGGGCTAGGTGCTACATGTGGATACAATAATGACAAATGATACAATCCCTACTCTCAAGGAGCTTACATTCTATTATGGAGGATGATATATACACAGAAAAGTATAATACAAGGCAGAGGATGATGGGGGAAAATGGAAAGCTACAAAGGGGTCTTGGAAATTCTAAATGGGAAGAGATCCATCTTAGCTTAGTAATCACAGAAGATGACACCTGAACTGCCCGTAGAAGGATTCTGAAAAGTAGAGACAGCAAGATGGTGCGATGGATAACACACTGGCCTTGGAGATAGGAAAACCTGAGATCAAACCCAGTCTCAGATACTTATTAACTATATGATCTTAGATAAGTCATTTAACCTCTACCTGCCTCAATTTCCACATCTGAAAAAATGGGGATAAAAATAATTGCGACCTCCCAAGGTTCTTACAAAGATAAAATTAAATGAAATTTATAAAGCATTTTGCAAACTTGTGGTGCTATAAAAATGCCAGATACTAGTATTATTATTCTTAGAGATAAGAAAGAAGTGTATTCTAGGATGGTATAAATGAACAGAGCTGGGAAATGTCTTGAGTTCAGGGAATAGTTAGTCGCTCCCTTTGGCTGAAATATAGAATGTGAGCAATGGAATAATATCAATAAGATGGGGAAAGCATGTGGAAGCCAGTTTTTGGAAAGCCTTGAGTGCTAGGTAGAGGATAAGATGTTATCGGATATAGCTATAATACATAGTATGGCATGCGACATGCACTAGAGAGCCGCAAAACAGTCTCAGGCAAAATCCAAAGGAGAAATTTATGTTGTTTTTGTTCAGTCATTCAGTCGTGTCCTACTCTTTTTGGTGCTATGCACCATAGCACACCAGGTCCTTTTATTCTTCACCACCTCCCAAAGTCTCTCCAAATTCATGTTTATTGTTCCCAGGGCACTATCACTCCATCTCGTCCTCTGCCATCTTCTTTTCCTTTTTCCTTCAATCTTTCCCAACATCAGGACCTTTTTCAATGAGTTCTCTCCTCTCATTATGTGGCTAAAGTATTTATGCTTCAGCTTCAGAATTTGTTCTTCCAATGAATAGTCTGAATTGATTTTTTTAAGTATTGACTGATTTGATCTCCTTGTTGTCTAAGGGACTCTCAAAAGTCATCTCCAGTACCACCATTCAAAAGGATCAATTCTGTGGCACTCAGCTTTCCTTACAATCCAACTCTCATAGATATACATTGCTACTAAAAAGAAAAAAAACCATAGCTTTGACTATACAGACTATCATCCACAGAGTGATATCTTTGTTTTTCAGTGTGTTATCCAGAATTACCATAGCTTTCTTTCCAAGGAACAAGTGTCTTTTAATTTCATGGCTGTAGTTGCTATCTGCAGTGATCTTGGAGCCCAAGAATATAAAATCTGACATTGCTTCCACTTCTTCTCCCTCTGTTTTCCAGGAAGTAATGGTACTGGTAGCCATGTTCTTAGTTTTTTAATGTTAAGCTTCACTTTACACTCTCTTCTTTCACTCTCATCAAGAGACTTCTTTAATTCTTTCCTTTCTGTGGTCAGAGCAGTATCATCTGCATATCTGAGACTGTTGATATTTCTCCCAGCAAACTTAACTCCAGCTTTTGAAGGATGTACTCTGCATGTAAGTTAAATAAATAAGGTGACAGTATACAGCTTGTTGTATTTATTTTCCAATCTTAAACCAACCAGTTGTTCCAAGTTCAGTTCTAATTGTTGTTTCTTGACACACAAGCAGGTTCCTCATGAGACAAGTGAGATGATCTAGTGCCCCCATTTCTTCAAGGACTTGTCACATTTTGTTGTGATCCACACAGTCAAAGACTTTAGTGTAGTCAATGAAGCAGAAATTCTAGAATTCCCTTGCTTTCTCCATAATTCATCACATGTTGGCAATCTTTTGTTCCTCTGCCTCTTCAAAAAGTCAGCCTATACTTCTGGTAATTCTTGGTTCACATATTGCTGAAACCTAGCTTGCAGAATCTTAAGCATAACCTTGTTGGTATGGGAAATGAACACAATTGTTCAGTAATTTGAATATTCTTTGGCATTGCTGTTCTTTAGGATTGGGATGTAAACTGATCTTTTCCAACCCAGTGGCTACCACTGAGTTTTCCAAATTTGCTGGCAGATTGAGTGTAACACTTTAATAACATCATCTTTTAGGATTTTTAAACAGTTCAACTGGATTTCCATCACCTCCACTAGCTTTGTTGTTAGCAGTGCTTCGTAAGGACCACTTAACTTCATTTTCTAGGATGTCTGACTCTAGAAGAGTAACCACACCATTGTGGTTATTGGCAATGTTAAGATCTTTCTTGCATAGTTCTTTATATTCTTGCCACCTCTTTAATGTCTTCTACTTCTGTTAAGTCCCTACCACTGTTGTCTTTTATCATGCCCATTTTTGCATGAAATATTCCCTTAACAGCTCTAATTATCTTTTTTTTTCTTTTTTTGCAGGGGGGAAGGTAGGGCAGTTGGGGTTAAGTGACTTGCCCAAGGTCACATGGCTAATAAGTGTTAAGTGTCTAAGGTCAAATTTGAACTCAGGTCCTCCTGACTCCATGGCCAGTGCTCTATTCACTGCACCACCTAGGGATCCCAGCTCTAATTTTCTTGAAGAGATCTCTTGTCTTTCTCATTCTATTGCTTTCTTCTACTTCTTTGCATTGCTCCTTTAAGAAAACCTTATCTCTTCTTACTGTCTCTAGAATTCTCCATCCAATTAGGTATATCTTCCCCTTTCTCCTTTCCTTCTTTCCTTCACTATTTGTAAAGCCTTATCAGACAGCCATTTTGCTTTCATGCTCTTCTTTTTCTTTGGGAAGATTTTTGTTGCTGCAAACAATATTGTGAACTTCTATCCATAGTTCTTCATAGTTCACAGTTCCCTCTACTACCAGATCTAACTGCTTAAGTCTATCTATCTTTTCCACTTTGTATTCATAAGAGATGTTATTTAGGTTATACTTATATAGACTAATGGTTTTCTCTGCTTTCTTCTATTTAAATCTGAATTTTGCAATTAGAAGCTCATGATCTGAGCCACAGGAAGATCCAGGTCTTGTTTAACTCATTGTATAGATTTTCTCCACCTTTAGCTGCAAAGTATACAATGAATTTGATTTTTGTAATAGTCATCTGGTAGTGTCCATCTGTAGAGTCACCCTTTAGGTGTTGACCAGCAAGGTATTTTGACAAAATTCTCTGGGTCTCTACCCTGCTTCATTTTGAACTCCAAAGCCAAACTTGCCTGTTATTCCAATTCTCTTCTGACTTCCTACTTTAGCATCTCAATCCCCTATGATGAATGTGATATCTTTTTTTTATTGTTTCTAGAAGATGTTATAGGTCTTTAATAGCACTGGTGAACTTTGACCTCTTTGCCATCAGTGATTGGAGCATAGACTTCTATTACTGTGATGTTGAACGGTTTGCCTTGGATTCACACAGATATCACTCTGACATTTTTTAAGGTTGAGCCCCATTATTGCTTTTCTCACCCTTTTATTGACTGTGAGGGCTACTCCAATTCTTCTAAGGCAGTGGTTCTCAACCTTCCTAATGCTGCGACCCTTTAATACTCATGTGTAGGCATATCTGCATGTGGGCGGGCCAGTCTGGAGATGGATAGAGGAGCCTGTCTCAGTTCCCAAGACCATCAGAAATACGTATTTTCCAATGGTCTTAGGCGACCCCTGTGACCCCTGTGAAAGGGTCGTTCGACCCCCAAAGGGGTCACAACCCACAGGCTGAGAATTGCTGTTAGGGATTCTTGCACACAGTGGTGTGTATAGTGATAACCTGAACCAGCCATTCCCATCCCTTTAAGTTCACTGATACTCCAGATGTCAATGTTTAGTCTCTCCATCTCCTGTTTGACCACATCCAGCTTACCCTGGTTCATAGATCTTATGTTCCAAGTTCCTAGGCAGCATTAAACTTTATAGCATTAGACTTTCCTTTTGTCACCAGATGCATCTATAGCTGAATCTCCTTATGGTTTTAGCCCAGCTTCTAAAACTGGAGCTACTTGTAGTTGCCCTCTGTCTTCTCCAGTAGCGTATTGGACACCTTCCAACTTTAGGGGTTCATCTTGTGCTATCATATCTTTTACCATTTTAATACTGTCCAGAAGGAGAGGGGGTAAGAGGGTTGGCAAAGATACTGGAGTGGTTTGATATTTCTTCTCCAGTTTAGCCAGAACTCTCCACTATGACCTGTCCATCTTGGAGAACCCAGCAAAGCATAGCTCATAGTTTCATCAAACTATGTAAGACCCTCTGCCATGACAAGGCAATGATCCAGAGAGGGAAGAGATTTATAAATTACTCTTAAAGGCTCACAAAGTGCTTTGTCTATAAAAACCCCATTCAATGGGTTAACAACTCTCTTAACAAATTCTTGAGAAGAATACCTATAAAGGGGACTGATACCATCAGTTGGCTAAGATGGTGTCATCCATGAGGAAGATGTTAGGAAATTGTTTTCAAGAGTTTGGAGGAGTGGAGTTGCATGGACGTTCTAGCATGTTTGTTCTGCGTTTGTCTGGCCAGGCAGCTGGCGACTGGAAGCATCCTCTTTCCATGGGTTGCATAGCTACAATTGTTAGTGTTTTTAAAACAACCTAACTCAACACCTGCTAGGGCTTCAATTTGGTAAGCAGATGGTTGTAAGGCGTCCTTCCCAATCTAAGGCCATGGTTGCCCTGATAAAGAGGACCAGGTCTTTTTGATTTTTCCATTTATTCTTTTCCCATCTGGATGCAGGGAGTGGAGTCTCTGATGTGGCTAAGGAGCTCCAGCCATGGGGATCTAAGAGTCTAGGAATCCAGGCTTGGTTTTGTAGGCAGCCCAGCAGTGAGGACCTGAGGAACAAGGGTCCTGGGATTCAAGATCAGCAGAAGCCAGTGATATCAGCTTTGGATATGAACTTGGTAGGACTCATCAGTCTATATTGGAACAGGGCTAAATTGTGAGTCTAATTCCACCCCACCACCAGCAGCACTAAGAGGACAGAGAAGGGATTGCTAAGGGAAATGTTTGTACAATTGTTTTTGCTATGTCTTCGAGGTAAATTATTGGCAGCTAGGGGGCATAGTGGTTAGTATATTGGTCCTGGAGTCAGGAAGACCTGAATTCAAATCCAGTCTCAGACACGTACTAGCTGTATGACCTTGGGCAAGTCACTTAACCTAAGTCTCCTTCAGTTTTCTTATCTATAAAATGGGAATAATAATACAACCTACATCCTAGAGTTGTTGTGAGAATCAAATGAGACAATATTTTTGAACACTTTGTAATCTTTAAAGTGCTTATATAAATGATATCTAATTATTATCATATCCCTTTGTAAAAGCTTTCTGATGTTAATTTATTAAATGCAACCGGATTTCTAGTCACTGAGCCCCTTTAAAATGGGGGAACATGGTCAGTGGCTCTTGAGCCAATCACAGAGGAAATAGACACCCCAACTCCTTCAGGGCACTAGATAAGCCTGGAGGAGAAAGACACAGCAGACCTGGTCCTGCCCTGCAGTCATTACTGTCCCTTTTTACAGATGAGGAAACAAGGAGGTAAGAGAAGGTTTAGTGAGAGAAGCAGTGTTTGAATTGGGCTTTAAAGAACGTGTATGAATGTATAAGGAGGGGCTGCTATCAGCTTTGCTTTCATGCTCCCCACTGGTGAACTCCCCTCCAGCTGGCAGTGCCAGCGACTGTATCATGCTAGAGTCTCAGCTATCAGTGTTACTGCTTCTTCCTGCATATTTCAGAGACTTTGCCGCTTCACACTTGAGTGCCACACCTCACCTTGTAAACAAAGAGTCTTTTCAGGTGACTTTGAGAATCTCTCCCTCTTGAATTATCCATTTCCTGCATAGGGATTAGCCACCTGAAAGCGCCATCTCTTCTCCTCTCCTTTCTCTTTAGGAGTCTTGAAAGAAACAGCCCCAAATTAATTCCGATGGTCTATCCCAAATGGGTGGTGCAGTGAATAGAGCACTGGACCTGGACTTAGAAAGGCTTGAGTTCAAATGTGAATTTAGGCACTCACTAGCTATATGACCCTAGGCAAGTCACTTAACCTGTTTGACTCAGTTTCCTCACCTGTAAAATGGGAAGAATGATAGCATCTACCTTCCAGGGCTGTTGTGAGGATAAAGTTAGATAATAAATGTAAAGATCATAACCCATTGCCTGGCACATAGTTAGCTCTATATAAATGTTACTTATTTATCATTAGTGTTATTAATTATTATTATAACTCCAGAAGAAAATAAAAGATAAACTTATTAGGAGGTGCTGTCTTGAGCAGGAAGCACATAACTTAGGCACTGGCGGAGGGAGGAGGCAAATTCCTACAGATTCATCATGAGAGAACATGGAGCAAGAAACTGAGACCCATCTGGGGCACTCTGGGAAAAAAAGTATTTTTATCATTATCTGGAGACACCCTTTATGAAGAAGGTGAGGTGGTAAATTGCTGTTGTGTAGTTGTTTTTCAGTCATGTTCAACTCTCCATGACCCCACTTGGGGTTTTCTTGGCAAAGATACTCCAGTGGTTTCCCATTTCCTTCTCCAGCTCATTTTACAGATGAGGAAGCTGAGCCAAACAGGGTTAAGTGACTTGTCCAGGGTCACACTAGGAATCAGACTGGAACTCAGAAAGATGAGTCTTCCTGACTCTAGGCCCAGCACTCTATGTACTGCTCCCGAGTATAAAACAGCATCTGTTTTCTAATAAACTGGACATACCTGAGGCAAGAATTTCCAAGATCCCTTAGAGGCAAGAAAAAGATATAATTGAGAGGTCAGTCAGTGAGGTGATCACAAGCCCTCTGTGGTCATCCCTGGCACCATCTGCTAGAGGAGAACTGAGCAATGAGGAGAATTAAAGCAAAGCTGAGGAGAGCAACATCTAGAATGACCCACGTTCCCACCAGGAACAAAGTACAGTGGATCACTGACCAGTGATAAGCTCAGAGCAATGAGGTAGAATGAACCAATATGAAGAAACAAACCAGAGTCTTTCCCTCGCAGAGATCAATTCTGTACCATATTACAGGTCATAGAGACCATATAGGTCCTAGGGGCTGGAACACTAGTCCTTTAGAGATAAGCGGTCCATGATTCTTTGTGGATCAGTGACTGATCTTCCTGAACATATTACGTACTTAATAAATGCTTGTTGTATTAAATCATGTCCTTTACTGCACAAATAAAGCTATTGCTGGCATTGAAGCCTTGTGAGCTTAAATGCTTGTAAGAGGAGCTATTGATTAGCCTTGGGGTAGTGTTAGATACTGAAATTTACAGGTTCCACATAGGAAAGGATAAAGAGCAAAATAAGTTGGAGGGGGGTCCCCGAAGTGTACCAAGGTCCTCCATATTAAAGGAATCCTCTAATACAAGGCTTACAAATTCAACAGGTAAAGATGGAGAGAGAGAGAATATTCTCAACGTGGGGACCAGATGAACAAAGGCACAGAGATCTTAGAGGGATGGCCATGTTTGGGGACAGAAGGTATCAGAGAGTAGTTCCTCTCCTATTTAGCTAGAACATAAAGGAGAATAATCCCCTCATTTGTTAGAAAAGGAAAATTGGACCCTGATTAGAGAAGCAATTTACTCAAGGTCACATAGCTAGTTAAGGATGCTTCTGAGAACAATTCAGCTTATTATTTAGCCATTTCTGCTTCTCCTACCTTCTCTTCTCCATTTTGAAGAGGGAAGATCGTGAACCAATGAGCTTCCAGGGCCCAGAGTCATTCCCTACAATATTGATAGTGTTTTAGAAAGGCTTAGAAAGGGAAAAACATGTCCATGAGCCTCAAGGTGCCTCAGACTACCACTAGCTCACTACAGAGATGCCACAAATCATCCATCACAGGCCTCATAAATGCACACAACCCAGTCCTCATCACTTATCCGCTGCTGAATTTTAACGAATACTCCAAGTGATAATGGTTAATTTCACAGAGCCATGAATTGTAGCTGTTAAAATGTTAATATTATTTAAATTGTTTTACATTTCCAACAGTTTGAATAACAAATATAAATGTTTTCCATGCTTTTGACTAAGCCGAGCTAACAAAAATGATTGATGAGGAGCCGAATACAAAATTTCCCACTTTAAATTAAGAAACGCAACACGAAAACAACTAGACAAATAGCAGAACACCATATGTAGCCAATCTGACAAGCTCTGGAAGCCAGACTTGGCTACTGGTGTTGACAGTGATTGTTTATTAAGCTCCCTGTACACAAAGTTAGCGGATGTTAGATTTGGAAAGGACTTTAAGTATCACCCAGTCCAAAATCCTCACCTAACAGATGACGAAAGTCGGGGCCAGAAAGGTTGTGACTTGCCAAAGGTCACACAGCAAACTGATGACGAGAAGGAATTTGAAGAAGACTAGTATGGCAGCAGCTTGCAGTATGGCCTGGGTATGGAGGTGAGGGGAGAGGAGAATTAGTAGGAACCCAGATGCTGATCTTAAAATTCGCTCTTTCATCATGTCACTTCTTTTATCAAAGACCTTCTATGAGACCCTATTGCCTACTGCATCAAGTCAAACAGTCTGAGTTCTAAGGCATTCCAAAATCTAATCTAGTCCCACTCACCCATCCAAACTTATCTCCCAGTATTCTCTCCATTATACCTCCCAATGCCCCCTCCATTACAACCAATCCATTCTGCTCACTGTCTGCTTTCACATGCCATGCTCATTCCCTCTCTTCAGCTGAAGGACACCCTGGATTAGAACGCTGAGCCTGGAATCTGGAAGATCTGAGTTCAAATCTAGCCTCAGATGCTTACTAGCTGTATAAGTCTGAATAAGGTACTTAACCTATGTTTGCCTCAGTCTTCTCATCTGTAAAATGAAGATAATAATATTACTTACCTTCCAGGGTTGTTGTGAGAATCCAATAAGATAATATTTATAAAGCATCTTGCATAGAACCTGGAATATAATAGGTACTTAATAAATGTTTGTTCCCTTCCCCTTCCTTTTCCTTCATGCTAATAGTGGTTAGGATTCAGCACTCTCCCTACCGTGGCTCCAGTTCAATTCCCAGTCAGGGAACCATAAAAATGATGTGGTTAGGGTTAGGGGTACTCAGGTCCCCAAAATACCAACACATTGGGTCCTGCCGAATGAATTAGACTCATCTTCTCTCAGCCAAGGAAAAGCAAAGTTTATTAAAAGTTCTTTAAAAGTTTGCCATAATGGGTAGACTCTTAAGGAGCCTAGTTATCTTGCATTGGGCAAGCAGACCAGAGTAAGTCTGTCACAGAATAAGTCTGTGCTAGGGCATTCTGTGGTGCTCTCACACCACATGGAGGGAAGACTGGGTCTTATGTACAGAAAGATTGTGGGAGGAATCTAGGGGTGGTCTAAAGGAGGAGTTTGCGGAAGGTCTTCAGGAATCAGATGAGGTCAGACTCTAGTAATGTGTGATTAAGGGTGGGAAGCTGCTCAAGGCTACCTGGAGCTGACAGGCAATGGTGGGCTAGGCCAGTTCAAGGTGGGAAATTGCTGGACAAAGGAGGGCTAAAGACTTGGGCAGAGCCACAACTTAAGGCCCATTGCCTCAGGCAAATGCTTTACATGGGAAGATTCCAGGAGAGCTCAAGTGGGCTCCCAGAGCCTGCACCTCATCATTTTTCCCATATGTAGAACAGGAATGTAGTAGAGTGGAAAGAGTGTTGAACCTGAAGACAGGAAGGTCCTGGGTTCAAACCCTACCTATAATACTTGTTAGCTGCATGATCCTAGGTAAGACATATCCCACAGTTTCCTTATCTGTAAAATGTGAATAAAAATTGTGGCATCTACTTCATGGAGTTATTATGTGGAACAGATGAAAATAAGTTAGTGGAATATTGTGTCCACCTTAAAAGGGCTATATAATTTTCCCCCCTGAATGCCCTCCCTTACCTCTTCACCTGTCCTTAAAGGTCTGACTCAAATCCCCAAGCCCTAAAGATCCATAGAGAATAATGAAGTGTTAACAGATGTAGTTCTGATGTTAGATTGTGAAGCCCTTGAGGGCAGGGGCTAGTTGCAAGAGTTTAGTGAGATAGATAGATGACAGATAAGATATGTGTGAGATGAAAGAGTTCAGAGTCTGAATCTAAGGTCAGAAAAGGTCTTCATTCTTTCTCATGAGAAAGTACTCTGTCCCCTTCGCCCACATGGGGGCAGGGAGAGAGCAACAGGTAGAAGATAGTCCATGGTTATATAATCTTCCAATGTAGAAACCCAACCCTCCCAACTGGCCTTCACTCTTATTGGTAGGGGGGGCTGACCCACAACCTAAGCTTGGGAATCTCTCTAAGACAAAGGACCGGGAAACATGTGGGTGTCCAATGAAAGCAGTCTTAACCTTATTTGGTATATCTTCTGCTGAGCTGGCTCTGGGGGAGGGTCTCCATTGCTCTAAGCCCCAGATTGCTTGAAGCTCTAGGCCTAGTGAATACTGAAGCCATTCTAGATTTGATTTTTCAGAATGGGGAAACTTCACTATAAATTATCTCTCACAGATAGATAGATGGATAGACAGATAGATAGACAGACAGATAGATAGATAGATAGATAGATAGATAGATAGATAGATAGATAGAAAACAGACAGACATAGATATAGACATATATGTGTATGCATGTATATCAGTAGAGAAAGTGAGAGCAGGAGAAACAGAGACGTGGACATGAGACAGAGAGAGTGTAGGAGGAAGAGAGAGCAGGGAGGGAGAGAAAGGGAGGGAAGAGAGAGAGTGAGAGAAAGAAGAGAGACACAGAGAGAGAGACTGAGAGAAAAGACAGAGGAGAGAGAGGGAGAGGGATGGAAAATGGGGGAGGGGGAAAAGAACAGAGACAGAGAAGAGAGAGATAAGAGAGATAGACTGAGGAAAAAGACAGATAGATGAGAAAGAAAAAGAGAGGGGGGGATATATAAATGCTCAATAAATATTTATTGTTTAAGTATAACATCTTTTCCTTATTAATAGTCAAACACTTTCCATGATGCTCAATCTTAGGGTCATAGATTTAGAACAGGAAGGAAGCTTAGAGCTGACCTAGTCCAACCCCCTCATTTGAGTAGAGTAGAAACTGAGGCCCAGAGAGATAAGGTGATTTGCCCAGGGTCACACAGGTAGCAGATTGCAGGGCCAGGATTTGAACCCTGAGAATGGAGTGCCCTTTGATAGCAGAAACAAAGCATCTCATCACACCTGACTCCTCCTCAGTTTCCAAGCCAGCAGAAGAAGGGCCCTACTTTCCATGGGTAGCTGTAATTAGGAATTTCTCCCAGAAGCCCATTCTTTAAAGGGCCGGGTGTTTCATGATCACTGTTTCCTAAAGACAAACCCCATGATGGCCCCACCTTCTTTAGCATGAAGATTCTGGGTGCAGATATAGTCCTTAACTCAGGAATAGAGTAGAAAGAAGGATTCTCAGGATAAATGAATAATAGGATCCCCACTTAAGTCAGTTTCAACCCTACGCAAAGTCAAGGCTGAAGATGAGTCATCATCTAGATGGTGTAATGGAAAGAGTGCCTGAAGTCACTAGAGACGTGGGCTCCAACCCCTTCCCTGACACTAAGAGCTTCCTTATCCTGCACCTCTCAGAGCCACTAAACCTCCCTGAAGGTCAAGATAATACTCATAGCTGATGACTCTCGTGGCTGCTGTGAAGATCACCTAACAAAGTTCTTCAGAGGGTTTGTGGATAATCTCACTTTTCATTAATAACTCCCACGTTAGTACTTTAATGTTTGGGGAGGACTTTACAATACCATCTCACTTGATCCTCATAACAACTCAGCAAGGTTGGTACTATTATTATTATTCCCATTTTACAGAAGAGGGAACTGAGGCAGACAGAGTTTTAATGACTTGCCCAGTAAGTATCTGAAGCTACATCTGAACTCAGGTCTTCCTGACTCCAGGTCCAGCACTCTGCATACGCTGTGCCTCCCTGCTGCCCATTACTCCCAAATCTGTTCATACTCTACACTCAGTGGCTCAGTCCCTATTCTACAGCAAATTCCTTGGTCTTAGACCTGGCTGTTGACTCATTTAGCCCTCATAGCCAAACCAAAAATAAAGCAGTTTCATTAGATTGAAGAGAAGAGATAGGAAGGGAGGGAAGATGAGGGAGAAAGAAGGGAAGAGGAATCTAAATGGATGTCCATCAATGGGAAATGTCTGAGCATTAGATGAAATGGAATATTATTGCACCATAAGAAATGATGAAAAAGCAGATTTCAGACAGAGAGTCTTGGGAAATACGAACTGATGCAGAGTGACATGAGCAGAACCAGAACAATTTGTACCTAACAACAACATTGCAAAGAAAATAGACTCAGACTTAGGAACTCTGACTGAAGCAATTGCAAACCCCAGATCCAGAGGATCTTGGAGAAAGTATGTCATTCACCTCCAGATGTGATGAAAGTAATGAAGTTAAGGGACAAGAAGGGGCAGACATTTTTAGGCATGGCAATCTCTATGTGTATTTCTCATAGGTGAATTTTTTGTCTGTTTTTAATTGGGAGGGAGGTTAGGGGGGAGGAGCAGTTAGCAAAAGTGATGATACCAAAAAAAAGGGTGACATTTTTCAAAATTCACAGAATTGAACAGAAGAAAGCACATACAAGCAGGATAGTTTTGAAAGTAACATGGAATTTATTATATAATTTTTGTCTTAAGCAAGTAGCATGAAATGGAGCCTCATGATTTAACGAACAAACCATTTTCTGTGTTCTGCTGTGTATATGGAAATGCTGACAAGATATACTCCCTATATGGGATAGACAAGATAATATTTAAGCTCAGAATAAAAAAAATAAATACCAAAATAAAAAACCTACAGTGACCTCAACACCACAATGAGGCAAAACTGTTACTAGAGTGAGGTCATCAGGGTTATGATCCAGGGTACCACCATTCAAGGGGTGTATTTCTTCCATATTGTGGTTGTCTGGCCTCAGGGCCACACAGCAGCACAAGGGTCCTGCCCCTGTCCTGGATACACCATGCATATTCCACTCCTCTAATGCCCTACCATAACACCACTTATGTTCCCCCCTCCACTTCCTTTTGAGGATTGCCCAGTTTATCTGAATCCAACATAGACAGATTCTCCTCTTCACACCCTCCCCCATAGCTGCTACCACCAGACTGAGTTTGCCCCAAGCATAAGAATTCCTCATTATAGTTCTGTAATGAGTCATAAAAGTAGGACTTTTTAAAATCATGATCACCTGGGTTCAAATCCTGCCTCTGAAACTTAGTGGCTGTATGTTGTTTTTGTTAAGTCATTTAAGTCATGTCCAACTTTTCATGACCCCATTTGGGGTTTTCTTAGCAAGGATACTGCAGTGGTTTGCCATTTCCTTCTCCAGTTCATTTTACAGATGAGGAAACTGAGGCAAAGTTAAGTGATTTGCCCAGGGTCACACAGCTAGGAAGTGTCTGTGGTCTGATTTGAACTCAGGTCTTCCTGTCCCCAGGCCCAGCACTCTATCCACCTAGCTGCCCATACTGACCCTTAGCTAATCACTTAATCTGAGTTTCAGTTTCCTCTCCTGTAAAGGGGACACAAGAACAGCATTAACCACAGAAGGTTGTTGTGAGAATCAAATGAGTTGTGAGTATGTGAAGTGCTTTCTGAACTTTAAAGTGCATCATAAATGTGAGCTATTATTATCGCCATTATTATCACGTGCAGGATGGTCTTCCAGTCTTAAGTGATGGGGCATTTCCCTGAAAGCCCAAACCATATTCCGTGCTATCATCTAGAAGCTCAAGATGCTGCTTTCCCCACCCTTCCAGACTTGACAGACAAAACTGCTCCCTTTTCTTCTCCCCTATTACTCCCCATGTACCCCACCAAGTGCCTCGTTGCTGCAGTCACCATATCACCTGATCTAGAGAAAACAAAATATATTTTTACACAGCTTTATAAAATGTCTATTTTCTTGGTCACATTTTATGTTCCAATTTGAGTTTCAGAAAATATGGTCACTGTGCCTGTGGCTTTCTAGGAGCATCTGCCCCTGGGCCTTGTCACATGCGACTTTGTTCAAATTCCAGAAAAGAACGCTGACTGGCTACCCTGGCCCTCCTCTGCAGCACCATGGCTAACTCCCTCATTGAGGGAAAGGGCTGGAGGGGATTAGAGAATTGGGTCAGGCAAACAAGGAAGATTGGAGTGATGGAGAGCTGCCTCCATCTGCAGCCACGCTGGGGAGGTGAAATGTAGACAAGAATACAAAAAAAAAAAAGATAGACCTTCACCCCAAGTTTATATCAGAGCTTGGAGGACCAGCCATATCCAAGAAACAAACCAATACCCAGCAGAAACTGGGCTCCAAGAACAGGTAAGCTCAGTGGTCTGAGAAGCAGATCGGGGAGGTGGCCAAACCATGATGATTGGGCTCCGTGGCTCCAATTCTCCCCTCCCCCTCTCTCACTTCAGTGATATCCCCTGCAGCTACTTTTCTCCCCCAGGGAGCAGGACCTCTTCCCATCCCCCATCCAACTTCCCTAAACACAGGCTCTAAGCCTAAGGGAAAGAGTCACAGGACTATACATCTAGAGAAGGGGTTCTGAAGCTTTTTTGTGTTGTAGACACCTTAGGCTGTCTGGTGAAGCCTATGGCTTACTCCTCAGAACAATGTATTATTTGTTTAATTGAAAGAAAGGCTCAATTTGAGTTAGAGATTAGTGACATAAAAATGTAATTCTTTTCCATCTAAGTGCACCACACTGGTGAAATCTACCCTGGACCCCATTAAGAACTAGAAAGGACCTCAGAAATCATTCAGTTCATGTCTCCTTTCCACAGAGAAGTCAATTGAAGCACAAAAAGGCTAAGCGATTTGCCCACTGTCAGTCAGTCAATCAACATTTATTATGTGCCTACTGTGAGCCAAGAACTATATTAAGCACTAGGGATACAAAAAAAAAGTCCAAACAACAGTTTCCGTCCTTGAGAAACTCACAGTCTAATGCAAGAGACAACATTCAAACAACTATGTTCAAAGAAGATATATACAAGACAAATGGGAAATTATTAACAGAGGGAAGGCACTAGAATTAAGAGAAATTAGGAAAGGATTCCTGTAGAAGGTAGAATTTTAGCTGGGATTGGAAAATGGTGAGTAGGAGATGTGATTCTAACTCAGTTCTTGCGACTCCAAATTCAGTGCTTTTTCCATTTCCCTGAGAGGATGTGCCCAATAGAGATCATGCCCACTCATGCCCCCTGGAGAATATGGGCTTAATGTGTTTGCCCTACCAGGGGTATTGTATTTTCACATGTGACCAAGCCTCCTTGGCTCAGCCTTCATTCCTTTGGCTTAACTGTGTCATTGCAGACATCAGCAAATCGGTGAGGGTGTGGAGAACATGGAAGGATTGGTGGAGGGAGAGATAAGAGGGAGAGGAGAGAGGGTTAACACACCCCCATGACATAGCCAGCTGTCTCTTAAAGCCCTTCTGGTCTCCCTACCCATGGGGCTGCCTCCACCCTAGACCACTGCAAGCCAAATCTTGCTAGCTGCTGAGTGTCTGCATCCCTCCCACCACGCTGGGTCATTGCTGCTCCAGGGAGAGGGAGAGGAAGCAGTCTGGCCCAGACTAGCGTGACTGGAGCTTGGCGGGGTGGGGAGTGAAGGCGGGAGGCAGGCTCTGTGATGGATGTCCTCAGCATCTTCTTGAGGCTGTGTGTTCTTAATTAAAGTCAGCAGAGAGAGAAAGTACTTCCCCAAGCTGCGTTTGGGGACCCTTCGTCCCCTTCCTTGCTTATGATTTCTGACACTTGGGGAAAATAAAAAGCTTTTTGCAAGGAGGGCACTATTAGCTGAAACCACTGTCTCTTTCCTTCCATTGACACCGCTACAATTTTTTAAAAGAAGAAAACCAGCCACACTAATTGCAGCAGATGAAGGGGAGGCAGCAGACATGAGTGGAAGAGTATTAAACTGGGAAATGAGAGGCTTGGGTTCAAGACTGCTGCTACCCATAGTGGGAAGAGCAGATGGGGAGACAAAGGATCTGAGTTCAAATCCTAGTTCTACACTTTACTACCACTGTGACCCTGGCCAAGTCATTTACCTTCTCTATAAAATGAAGGAAGTGGACTAGATAATCACTAAGGTGGTGTAGAGGATAGAACACTGGGCTTGGAATCCAGAAAATTCATCATCCCGAGTTCAAATCCAGCTTCAGATGCTTACCAGCTGTGTGACCCTGGGCAAGTAACTTAACCTTGTCTGCCTCAGTTTCCACATCTGTAAAATGAGTTGGAGAAGGAAATGGCAAACTACTCCAGTACCTTTGCCAAGAAAACCCCAAATGGAGTAACAGAGTCAGATACAACTAGAAAAATGACTGAACAACAATAAGAACCAAAGGTTTTCCAGGTCTGGATCCAGTCCTTTGCAGCTCTGCTATTAGCTTGCTCCAGGGTCACAAGCTATTACTTTCATTTTTAAAGGCTGAGTTTTCTCACCTGTGTACTAGACCATTGAGAATTAGGATCATTTGGTTTGGGTCTCAAGGGCACCGACAGAGGGGTGTTGGTAAACATTTAACAACTGACTCTCTGGGGGGAAAAATATGTCCACAACATGTTTTGAATTTAACCAAAATTATTGACATTTTCTCCATCCCTTTCTCAACAAAACAATAAATCCAGCTCTAATTTGTAGCATTTGACTGTTTCCGAGATAGTCATGTTTGCACTGAAAATTTGACAATCCACCCTCATGAGCTGGTTCCAGCGTGTCCCTGAGGGGACCTGAAATGAATAATGAATGGTTGAGCATTTATTAAGTATTTACTATGCTCCAAGGACTGAGAATACAAAAACACAGGTGAGACAGCCCCTGTCTTCAGGAAGCTTACCTTCTATATAGTTCTTTGAATTCTAGTGCCATCCCTGTGTTGAAAATTTCCTGTTCATCTTGTACATATCTTGTACAAATAGAGTCATTTGCATGCCATATAGAGGGGAGTGCTATGTAGGGAAAGGGTATTTTGGTCCAGGAAGTCAGAGGGATGGTGAGTGCAGTAACAGGGCAGTCTGTGGACACACTTCCTTTCCAGGAACAATGGCAATTAATATTGATTGGATGAGAGTCCTAGGGGAATTATGTAGGTATAGGAAGGTTCAATTGAGAGATAACCATGGGTAAGTAAAAAGAACTGCATTTGGAGCAAGACAATGTGTTGAAATGCTTTCCCCGCCCCTGCCTCTGCCTCTGTGTGACTGTGAGTAAGCCACTTCTCTCTCTGGGTCCCAGGTTCTCTCCTCTATAAAATAAAGACAGTGGCTTGGATGGCCTCTAACATCCCTCTTATCCATCGATCCAGGAAAGATGTCACCCCTCCTTAGAATCAACTGTGACAGTGCACCAGAATTAGCAGCTTCCTCAAGAATTAATGTAGTTATGCAGCAAGAGGATAGAAAAGCATTTGTTAAAGTAATAATTGGAGTTAGATTATGCTTCATGAAGAGGGAGTGAGGGAGGAGGTTGTTTTGTTTTATTGTATCCTGATAGTTACATTTTATGGCTAGGGGTCTCTTAAAGAGGAAGGTGTCCTGGTGCTTCTCTGGAAAATCTGAGAGGCATTGTGTGTATGAGGAAGGGAAGTCTAGGGGGAAACGTGGTCCTGTCTAAAGCCCTGCACCTCTAGAAGGGGTGTTGATTCTAGGTTGGCAGGGCTGAGTCCCTGTCTAATAGACCTCTTTAACAATCTGGTGAAGCCTATGGTGCCCTTCTCAGGATAAGGCTTTTAAATGCATAAAATAAAACACTCACAAAGGAAACCAAGGCACATAGGTAGCACCCTGGACAGAGCACTAGACCTAGAATCAGAAATACCTGAGTTTAAATCTATCCTCAGACATTCACTAACTATGTGATTCTAAGCAAGTCATTTAGAGACTAAATGACTCAGTTTACTCATCTGTAAAAAATGGGAATAATAACAGCATCTGCCCCCCAACGTTGCTGTGAAGATAAAATGAAATAACACTGTAAGAAGTTTTTTCAATCTTAACCAGCGATATAAAAATAGCTATGTATATTGGAATAGTTACCAAAATTTTTTTAAAAACAAATTCACAGACTCCAAATTAAGAACTTTTTTGCCAGCGGTAGCCCTCCCTAACTCCCTTTCATTCAGCTCTTCTGGTGTCCTCCTACGCTAACATTCAGTTGCTTCAAACTGAATTGTTCTCCTAGCGTTTTTTTTTTAATACCAGTTTCTTTCCAGCTGAAATGTAAGAGGGATGAAGTTTTCAAGCAACCTCTCCCAACATCTCTTTCCCATTTCCCAAAATGTGCCCTCTGACCATCCCTATCAGATGAAGTTACTATGCTGCACTTGTCTCTCAGACAAGCTGTACCTAAGATGAGGCAAGTAGATATTTGCACCAAGGCACCAAAATTTAATGTGGAATATTTTCCCCTCATGGTACTCAGGACTCAGTCCCTACATCAACAGTCCTATGTCAGCCCCACATGACACAGCCCAAGAAGTGGTTAGATGATGCAAAGATAGATACTAAAATTCAGGAAGACCTGAATTCAAATTTTGCCTCAGACACTTAGAAGCTGTGTGACCCTAGGCAAATCATTTACCCTCTGTCTGCCTCAGTTTTCTCAACTGTAAAATGGAAATAATAAGTCTACCTAACAGAATTGCTGTGAAGATAAATTAAGTTAGCATTTGTAAAGTCCTTTGTAAACCTGGAAGTGCCATATAAATACTAGTTATTATGAATCTACTGTTTCCTGCCTACTCCTTGTTCCTCATCTGGACCATGACACCCCTCTCCCAAGGCCTGGTTGTCCCTCTACTAGAGGCCACCACTGAGGTATTTTTGCCATATCCCAGAGGCAAGGAAAATGATCACTTCTCAACCTCCTCCTGTTGCCATTTGCCCTCGCTGCTGCCTCACGCTCCCCTCTGTCTCTTCACTGGGGCCTTGGGGGGGGGGGGGGGGGGTTGGGAGAGGACTAACTCTCTGAGGGACAAATTGCAAATGTCAGGGGCTTGCAGAGTGAGCAATGAAGTGAAGGCCAGTATCCCAGGTGAGCTGGCCACCACCTCCCCAGCACCTGCTCCATGATTTTCTGGTCTTTATCTCCCCTCCCCCTTCATCCAAGCACAATGATTGCTACCACCTCTGGTCCTTTGCTTATACTATACCTTTTTCCTAAAATAGCCTCCTTTTCTCTAATCAAAAGCCATTCCTCCTTTATGGCCCCTATTACCTAATTCTGAGCTGAAGTCCAGCTTCTCTATGGGGTGGAGAAGTAAGAAAACACACCACACTGATCTCTGCCTCAGGGCATTGGATTATAGAGTCAACCGAGTGCTTCATTAGAGAGGAATTGTGTACAATGAGACTTTTATAGTGTGCATATATTTTATGTTCAGTCATTTCTGGAATGTAACTCTTGTCCAACTCAAAAGATAATGAGCTACTCAAAAATAAAGACCAAGTCCCAAGTCTTCTTCTTGTAGATGCCCTATAGCACCTGACATAAAGTTGGGGAATAGGAGGTCCTCGGTTAATACAAATGGATGGGGGGAGGGGCACGGGGAATAGAATTGTGTAGGTTGAAGTGGGATCAGCATGGAAGGAGATGGTAAGCAATGGTGTGGAATGGGGTGAAGTGAGATGGGATGATATGAAATGGTACATGATGGGATAGGATAGCATACAGCGAGATGGGATGGGATGGCATGAGATGTTGTGGGATAGAATGGGTCATGTAAGATTCATTCACTCATTCGATTAATTGATAAACATTTATTATGTGCCAGACACTGTACTAAGGATGATGATGGTGGTGACAGCTAGCATTTATATTGTTCTTTAAGGCTTACAAAGTGCTTTATAAATATGGGTTAGAATGGATGGAATTAACTTGTTTAAATTATATTCTCAAAAAGAACTGTTCTTGTGTAGAGTCATATTGCATGCCATCTTGGGGAGGGAGGAGGAAAAAATTAAAACTTATGGAAGTGAATGATGAAAACTAAAAATAAATAAATAACTTTTTTTTTTAATGTTCTCTTGACATAATTTTTCACCAGTGAATTCTTCTAATCCCAGCCAAGCTGTTCATCCTTCCCCTATTACGTCAGTGAACAAAGAGAGATTTGTCTGGAACTCCTTCAGGGCAATGGAAGGCTGGTTCCTTGGATGGATCCCAGTTCTTTGGATGGTTGAATGTGCCTGAATGCACTCTAGAAATTCCTACAGGGAATAGGGATAGAGGAGAGACTAAAGATTAAATGTTTTAAGCCTCAGAGTTTCTATTGGAATTAAGGACAAAGTTCATTTTGCTGAGAATGAGAAGGAAGAGGAAGATTTGAAGCATGGAACACTACCCAGGGAAAGAAGTTCCAGAGTTGATGTACATGGCAAAGGTGCTCTATGCTGCCAAGGGATGGCTTTAAATGACTGAGGGAGGAATGTAAACTCCTGTCTTTCTTACTCTTAGTCTAGGATTCTATACACTGCACCACACTGCCTCTAAAAGGTCAAATGCCCATTCTGTTACATATGACTTACATCACCTTGAGTAAGTTAGTTATTCCCCACTTTGGGCTTTGGCCCCCTCATCTGTAAAATGAAGGAGCAGAGTTTGATAACAGTTAGCCAGTTAGCCAGTTATTGCTCTCATCCATCCCATTTTCTCCATTCATGCAGCAATTACCCCAGGTGAGGTCCTCACCTCTCACTTAGGCTCCTAATTGGTCTCCGTGATTCTACTCTCTACCCTCTACAATACAGCCTCCAAAAAACTGCCATAGTTATGATCCTAAGTATAAGGCAGATCATAGGTCACTCTCCAATTCCCCTAACATTTAGGACAGAGGTTCTTAAACCTTTTTCATGCCATGGACGCCTTTGGCAGTCTGGTGAAACCTATGGATTTCTCCTCAGAATAACATTTTTAAATGTATAAAATAAAATAGATAGGATTGTGAAAGAAATCAATTACATTGAAATACGAATATCAAAAAAATTTTTTTTAATAAATCCGTAGGGCATCTAGGTAGTACAGTGAATAGAACACCAGCTCTGGAGTCAGGAAGACCTGAGTTCAAATGTGACCTCAGACATTTACTAGCTGTGTGACCCTGGGCAAGTCACTTAAACCCTATTGCCTCTAAAAAAAAATTCCATATACCTCAGTTTACAAACCCCTGCTTAGTTATAAAATACAAACTCCTATCAGGCATTTAAAGCTTTTCACAATCTAGGTTCCAACCTATCTTTTGAGATTGTTTATACCTTACTCCCCATCATGCACCCTACTTTCCAGAAACTTCCCCTAAATGATATGGACAGGTGATCCCTGATGCCAAGGATGCTCTCCCTCCTCTCCCTCATAGTTTCTTTTACAGCTAACCTCAGGTGCCATGTCCTGCAGGAAGTTCCTCCTGATCTACCCTATTGTTGTTACTTCAATAACCATTGTTGCCTAAAAATTACTTTGGATAGTCTGTGAATATTTTTGTATGTATTTACCTTTACATATGGCAGCTAGACAGTGTCATAGTGCATAGAATGTTGAGTCAAGTCAGGAAGATTCATCTTTCTGAGTTCAAATCTGGCCTCAGACACCTATTAGTTGTATGACCCTGGATGAGTCACTTAATCCAGTTTGCCTCAGTTTCCTCATCTGTAAGATGGGCTGGAGAAGGGAGTAGCAAACCACTCCACTATCTTTGCCAAGAAGATCCCAAATCTGGTCAGGAAGAGTCAGACATGATTGAAATGACTGAGTAGCAATAGCAATCTTTATTTTCTCTTAGTACATTGTAAGCTCCTTGAGGGCAGAGACTGTCTCCCCTTAGACTTTTTTATGACTGGAGGGTAGCATAGTGTCTGGAATAAGAATCTGTTAAATGTGGGTTGTGGTTATCCATCTTAAATGTTCTCTAAAGTTCCTTCCAACCCTAATTCTATTATCCTGAGAGGTACCCAACAACTTATTCCATCTCTGTCCCCTACGCGGTGTGTTTGTTAGTTGTTTTGACTCAAACAGAGTTAGCCTGTAGGAGATGATTTCTGCAAAGCCATGGATGGGAAGGCCAAAAAACCATTTCCCAAATCCTACGTATCCAGAACCACAACTAAAATGTTTTGCACCCAAGAAAAGTAACTCAAAACACATCCTAAAATCAATTTTTTAAAGACAAAATCATTTCATTTGGGAAGGAATCCTGAGATATCTCCCTTCAAAGGCTGCTCAAGGAGGGAGAAAGGGGTAAGCATGGCATGAGGTGGCTTTCTTTTTTGTCTAATAATTCTTGCTAACTACTTGCTAAACTCATTTGTTTCTAAACTGCTGAAGGATTACAACTGTTATCTGAGCTCTCCAAATTTCAGTACCCTGAGTCAAAGTCCTAGTTGCCCCATCTTAGTTATGGCTCTGAGTAGCTCACACCAACCAGTGAGTTTGCAAAAGAGGTGAAATGCCTATGATGGCTGTCTAGCTTCTTGAATATAAAATATCCAACTTCAATTTCCTCCCCCTCCCTTATTTCTCCTTTTCTTTCCTTATTTCCTTGTTCAATAGTCAGAGGCTGGCAGCTGGTGATAAGCTGGGCACTCAGAGAACTCCTTCGAGTAGCTTGTAAATGGAAGCTTGTCAGATCACATCTCTTGGCATTCAATAAGACTATATTTCTTAGTTAAATAGCTGATTGGAGGGTTGGCTGAGAAGTAAGATGCGGTATGCCTGCTGCCTCCTTAGGGGTCCTGGAGAGAAGCAATATTGTTCTATTGTCACTAGAAAAAGGCTGCTTCTCTGGAGTGGGGCGCAACTAATCCTACTCCTGTACTCCCAAACTGAGGCACTTGGGTTGGGGGCTTGGAGGATAAAAATCCTCCTTCCCTCCTGGCTTGGGGGAGCTGGGACAAATGCCTTTGATTTCCAGCTCTCCTCTTCTGTGGCTTGTTGTCGTGCTATTCACCAGTACTCTCCATTTTCAAAGCAATTGAGAGATAAAAGGCAATGTGTTTACTCCATTTTTTATTTCTTCTCTCCCCACTCCCTCCTTTCCCCTCCAGAGAAATCTAAAAATTGGGCACTTGTCACTAGCAGCTAATCCCCCCCCCCATTTTAGGAAGGGCTGCTGTTTGAACACCATGGGTTGTTTTTTAATTCCTAGTGTTGTTTTATTTTCTCCTGGTGCTACATGGCGCCTTACACAGATTGTCTTCATGGATTTTCATATGTTATCTACTCCCCCCTCCCAAACTCCCACTACATTTATGAGTGAAAGCAGGAGGCATGGGCACCCTCCAGCAGCCTGGGGCAGTGACTGCTGAGTTAGCCCCTGGTGGGCAGAAGATCCGATGTTCCCCCCACTGACTGAGTTCTGTACTGAGCCAGAGCCGGGCATCAGAGGAAGCAAGGACCTCAGTCCTCACTTTGAGCCATTTCAGAAGTTAATTGTATGTCAAAATAAAGCATTAGGAATGGCAGCAGCTGGGCCATCTGCAATTCCTCTCCTTTCAAGTCTTTCAAGGACCTAACAGGCTCATCAGGGCATTTGGGAGGCAAGCTGGTGGCCCGTCAAAACAGCACCAAATCTTTGTGACTGATCTAGGACCCTGGACAAGATGAAGAGTGGATGGTGTCCTTTAAGGACACCCAACTTTTTCTGTAGGGCTGAGCCCCAGGCGGACCAGCCTCATTACTGATAACTACTGCACTGAGGCAGGCAGCTTGGGCCACTTTGATATGCCAGGCACATCCAACCCTCTGTGCATCCAGGGACCGCAATCAGGTAACTGATAATAATGCAAGTCACATCAACTGGACTGCCACCGCAGTGAGCTGATGCATGCTGCTGCCTTGATGCAAATAGCAGGAACACTGGGGCCAGAAGATGGAGGATCCTGGCTTTATTATACAGATGCTGTTTTCAAGCTAGAATCTCTCCCACCTTCCTTTCCTCCCTCTCTCCCTCCTCTTCTCTCTTCTCTCTCTCTCTCTCTTTCTCTCTCTCGCTCTCTCTCTCTCTCTCCTCTTTTTTGTCTATCTCCTTGTTTTTTCTTCCCCCTCCCTCTCTATCTTCTCACTTTCTCTTCTTCCTCACTCATCTCTCTTCTCTCTTGTTTTTCTCTTCTCTCTCTCTCCACTCAACTCTCTCCCCCTACCTCTTTCTGAATTCCCTTCCCTTTTCTGTCTTTTTTCTTCTTTCTCTCTTCTGTCTTTGATCTCTCCCACTTACTTGACTTTCTCTCCTTTCCATTCTCTTTTCTTTTTCTCTCCTCTATCATTTCTCTCTTTCTGTTTTTCTTCTCTTTCTTTTTCAATCTTCTCTCTTATCTTTCTGCTTGTCTTTCTCCTCTCCTACTTCTTTGAGAAGTATAAGTACTTCTCTCCTTTCTTTCCTTTCTCTTCTCCCTTTTTCTCTATCTCTTTTTTTTCTTACCCCAGTCTTTCTCACTGTCAGTCCTTAGCTGCATACCTGCAGAGAGAATCTCATTTTGTCTCTTAGCCCCAAGTCAAACAATGGCATTACGTAATGCATGAAGAATAGCTAGCCTACAAGGACAAACACAAATTTTCCTAAGCACTCAGTCTTCTCAATACAACCATGTTATTTCTTTTACCTAAGTATCAAACCATGTGTTCCTCCCCCATCTCTCTTCTCTGTGCTCTCTGTCTCTCTGTCTCTCTCTCTGTCTCTCTCCCTCCGCCCCCTCTGTCTCTGTCTCTGTCTCTCTCTCTCTCTCTCTCTCACACACACACACACACACACACACACACACACACACACACACACACACACACCTTTCTCTAGTCAGAACCCTGTCTAATGGCCAGAAAATGAGAATATAGAAGGGATAGGAAGCCAAGGATATTATTTGAACTGGAGAATTCAATTCCCTTGGTTTCTGCATTAGAAGATCTACCTTCACAAAGTTTTCAAGATACTATTCTCTCCTGTTTCTTCTCCTACCTATCTGACCACTCTTCCTCAGTTTCCTTTGCTGGATTTTTCTCCTTCTTCCTCTTCTTCCTCTATACTACCTCTCTTGAGGAGCTCATTAAGTTCCAAAGGTTCAATTATTCTCTTTGTGCAGATGATTCTCAGATCTCTTTAGTCAACCCTAACCTCTTTCCAGACTCCCAGTCTCATATCACCAAATAACTAACTAATATTTCAAATTGGAAGTCCCGTAGCCATCTCAAACTCAGTATATCCAAAACAGAACTCGGTATCTTTCTACTCAAGCTCTCCCCTCTTCCCAGATTTGGTGCTTGATTGGGAAGTTCCCTTATGGCATACTGTAAATGAAATATGAATTTTAGAGGGAAGTCACTGAGATTAAAGTGGACTGGGAAAGGCTTCTTTCAGAAGGGGGACTTAAGCTAAGGCTTGGAGAAAACTAGGAAGGGGAAATGAGAAGGAAGAGGATTCCAGACATGGCTGACAGCCAGTGACTATGATTAGAATCAGGAGATAGTATATCACGTGTGAAGAACAGCAAGAAGGCCAGCTTCACTGGATTAAAACATATATGGCAGGGGTGCGGAGGAGCAGAGAATAAAAAAACAGAAAGGTACAAAGGGCTTTCAAAGACAAAATATTTTATATTTGATCCTGAAGATAATAGGGAGCCACTGGAGTTTCTTGAATAAGGAGTCTCTCCTCTCTGAGCTTTCATGACATTGGCCTCTCTTGGTTAGATTCCTCCTCCTTGTCTCACTGCTCCTTCTCAGTCTTCCTTATTAGTTCATCATCCATGTCATATTCCCTAACTGGGACTGTATCTCAAGGCTCTCTCCTTTTTCTCTCCTCTCACCTGAAGGCCTCATCAGTTGCCATAAAATTATTATCTCTGTACATATAATGCCCACCATATTTTAAGCCTTTCCAGTACCATATCACCAATTATTTACTGGACATTTCCAACTGTATGTCCTACAAACACCTCAAAATCAACATCTTTCAAACAGAACTCATTATATTTTCCCTAAAACCCATCCTTATTCTGAAAATTCCTTGTTGCTGGGGGGCAGGGGGGAGGGAGAAGTTCCCTCATACTCATACTTAGTCACCTGAGGTCATAACCTTAGAATTATCCTCACTGTCCCTTAACTCAGATATTCTACCAATTACCAAATCTTATTGTTTCTACCTCTACAACATCTTTCTTATATGTTCTCTTCTCTCTTCTTACAAGGTCACCATGTTAGCTCAGACCTGTACACATCTTCCCATATGGTACCCTCCCCTCAAGTCTCTCCTCAAGCCGTCATTAATAGAGCTGACAAAATTATTTTCCTAAAGCATATATCTAACTATGTCATCCCATTACTCAATTAATTTCATCAGCTGCTTTTTTGCTTCTAGGATAAACTGTTTGACATTTAAAGCCCTTTACAACCCAGTCTAAATCTACCTTTCTGGTCTTCTTATAAAATTGGCCCTTCCTGCACTCCACAATCAAAACTGTCCTGTTTTTGCTGACACAGAGCACTCCAATGCCCATCTCCATACTTTCGTATTGGCTGTCCCTGTTTCTTAGAATGTACTCCCTTCTCGTCTCCATCTCTTAAAATCCTTCATTTCTTTCAAAACTCAGGTCAGAGCCACCTTCTAAATAAAGCCTCTCTTGATACTCTCAGGTATTAGTGCCCTGACCCTCCACGATTACCTTGTATTTATCTGGTATATTCTTAAATAGCAAGGAGCCATGCTTAGAGCTCCCCTCCCTGGCTCCTGCTGACCTTGAAGGACCTTGGAGACCCACTGAGGGCCATGCAGTAGCATTTTTAAAAGATGCGGTAAACTCTAAGTGATTTATTAGTCCTTACCCACCCCTCACTCAAGTCACATCGTTCCATCTGGAGAGTTGAAGCCAAAAGAACTCCACCCAGAAAGGAAGAGAGAACTGGAAGGTGTATCAAATCCCTTTGTACGTCCACTGAATTATCAGCCCCTGTTGCTCAGCAGTCCATCAGGACACTCTTCATCATCTCAGTGCAGGTCCCTCAATGATGAGTCATACCTGTCCAGAAGCAGCTCCTAAAGCTTCCATATCATCAGCCAAAATGGTAATTCTGAGCATGACCAATGGGGGCAGAACAACTCCTTTCCCCACTACATTTACCTGATAGTCTGTAGGCACTCCTGATAGAATGTAAGCACTTTGAGGGCAGGGACTATTTCTTTTTTCTTCTTTCTCCCCAGCACCTACCACATGCTTAAGAAATGTTTGCTAATTAATTGGTTGATCAACTGCACTCTGATCAGTACAAAGAACATTGCAAGGAGGGAGGTTTTTAAAAAGTCGGTCAATTGATCAATATTTATTAATGTGCCAGTCACTGTACTAAATGCTGCTACAGAGCCAGAGATCACTGGACACGGGAGAAGAGTGAATGCACAATGAAAGACAAGCTGTGAATCTACAGGCTGAGTGGAGAGACCTAGTGAAGCAATCTGGCCATGACATTCACATCCACAGCCCTGGTGGCTAGTGTGTGATACTCTGGATCTAAAGGAAGACATCTCAGCTATCTTCCAGTCTTCTGAGTGAGAGTCCCAAAAAGGACTAAACCTGAGGACAGGAACCTTCATTCTTTCTTTAATCTTTGTAACCCCAACACCTAAAACAGTGCCTGGTACATAGAAGGCATTTAGCAAATATTCTTTGAATTGAATTGAAGTTTTGTGTCAAGGTTAAGTTCAGTTCTAGATGGCTTTTGATGACCATGAAAAAGCAGACTATTGAACTCACAGTCCCAAATGGAATCTTTAAAGCCTGAGTGGTACATTGGGTCAGTGGGTGATGGTAAGGGGGGAGGGAGAGCAACAGGCCATTGTCTTTCTACAGAGATCATTTGTGGCCTCCACTGCTGCCTGCTTAGAAATTCTCTTGCCGGGCTTATGGTCTTAAAAGATTTCCAAGCCAGCCTTTATGCCCTTAGTAGGCAATCAATAATTTTTTGAATGAAGTCCCAACTGGAAACCCAGCAGTTTCCCACACTTGGTTTCCCCTCTTTAAACCCTACATTTAAGATGCAGCAATTATCCTTCTCAAGTAATGGCACTTCACACTTGGCACTTGACATTTCTGAAGCACCTCACAGGCATTAGCTAATTAATCCAGATCTCTGTTGAGCCCCCTAACAAACTCCCAAAGGCTCTACTTGCTCCTCAAGCAGAGGATCTCCTACGCGCCTGAGCCTCAAAAGCCCAGCATGTATCTAAAACATTCTTGCAAATAGTTGCTGGCCATGGAGAGTTTGGATGGTTGATGGGCAAGAAGGAAAAACTGTAATGACTGTTATGTATTTTCCCAACCATTTGTCCCAGAAATAAGGTCAAAATCCACTCTACTACCCCTTCTTCTGCCAAAGTTTCCAAGGCAAGGAGAAAGATGGGAAGAGGACATAGTATAGTACTACATCTTAGTGGCACCACCTTTGCAGAAAGAAGCCAAGGATACAGTTTATGCATTTAAACCAAATACATCTTGATCCTCCAGTCCTTTTGGACTGGAACTCCCATTTGGAACTCCCCAGTCCTTTGCATCCAGGGAAGTAAGCAATTTGTTGATTGAGAATGTGACCTACTCATGGAATCAATAATTCAATGCAGTAGAAAGGGCAAGAGGGGGTGGGAGGAGGAGTCAAAACATCATTGTTCTAGGTCCAGCAGTGCTGTCAAAAGCTTGGTTATCTTGGGCATCAGAGATGTTATCATAACCATCATGTTGGTTGTTGGTACTAAAAATAAAGCTTTCCCACTTGATTGAGGATGCCAGCCTTGGATGAGTGGGGAGACTTCCCTTTCCATTCTTAGGCTCTATTCCACTCACATGCTGCACCTTCTTTGTTCATTCACATTTACAGAAACACTTATTGAGAAGGCTGGGTGGCACAGTGAGCAGAGTGTTGGGCCTAGAATCAGGAAGACCTGCGTTTGAATCTTGCCTCAAATGTTTTCCAGCTGGGTGGTCCTGATTAATTGATTGATTAGTTGGACTCTGATCAGTCCAAAGAGCATTACAAGGAGAGAGGTTTTGAAAAATCAATGAAAAATTGATTAAGCACCTAGCTTCTCAGCCTCAGTTTCCTCACCTGTAAAAATGAGGATAAATGATGTCACCTACCTCTCAGGGTTATTGTAAAGATTAAATGAGATAATATTTATAAAGTGCTTTGCAAACCATAAAGCATTCTAGAAATATAAGAATGTTTTTAAATATAATACATATATTATGTATACGTAATACAAAGAAATTCTTATTCTTATTAAGCCCCTATTAAGGTGCACCTCTGTGTTGGACGGTGTGGAGGACATGAACATTACAACATACAGTATGTGTTTATAGAGCACATTAAGGTTGAAAAGCACTTTAGGTATATTATTCCCTTTGAACTTCACAATTAACCCTGTACAGGAGGCATCATTTTATAGATGAGGAAATGGAAAACATTAGATAGGTTAAGTGACTTAACTGTGGTCACACAGAAGCAAAGCTCAGGTCTTCTAGAGTCCAGATTTTGGCTCCCTTTCAACTACACCAAGATGCCTAGTCATGCCTAGTCCTACCGTCCTGGAGCTTACAGTCTCAACCAAAAAAAAAAAAAATGAAAGTGTCAAGTGATAGAAACGAGGGAAATATGGAGAGTATCAGAAGCAAGAATGTCTCCTAGGCTTCTAAGTCACCCCAAGGGTGGTGAATTTCACAGGTTAGGCTAGATTGAATGTTGTACTAACAAACTCATCACAAGATTTCTAAAGAAGGAAAACAACACTCCATTGGTCGGATTCCAGTATTTCAAGGAGCCCCACCTGAAATGGGGCTCTCTCTGTTGCCACTCCCTGTGAGGTGCAAGTCCTTGTACCTCCACATTATCAGTGTTCTTAAGCTCGGCAGGTGCCAAGTGGTGCAGTGGATGGAGTACTGGACCCGGAGTTTGGGAGACCTGAGTTCAAATGCCATCTTAGATTCTTCCCAGCTGGGTGACTTTGGAAACATCACTTAATTTCTTTCTGCTTCAGTTTCTTCATCTGTAAAACAGGGCTAATGACTGCACCCAATTTGAAATTGCTCCTGGCAAATCTTAAAATGCTTCATACATACTAAATATTATTGTTATTATCCATAGAGAATAACATTGAAAGCTTTCTGATGCTACTTGTTGCAGTTATCTCCTGGAAGATGCCCATGAAATTAATCTATATCACAACTGTCATACTCAACCAGGTAGGTGGAGGATGGAGCCAAATGATCTGAGTTCTGAGAGAGCCTTCTATACCCATCCCACTATCACAATTCAATTTAAAAAAACATATATTAAGTGCCTACTATGTGTCAGGTACTATGCCAGCCAGAAGGTTCACAAAATCAAAAAATAAAGTGAACCACTCTCTGTTCTTGAGGAGCATGCATTCTACTGGGAGAGACAACACGTGCATATGTAAGGACACAGAGCATAAATGCAAAATCAATCCAAGGCAGTCAGGTGCAAGGTAATGAGGAGGAGGGGTCACTAATTGTTAGGCGAGGAGGAAATCAGAAAAGACTAAAGCATGGTACTTGACCTGAGTCTTGAAGGAAGTAAAAGATGCTATGAGGTAGAGTTGAGGAGGAAATCCACTCTTGGCAAGGGAGACTGCCAGGGCAAAGGAACAGAGATGGAATTGACAAGTTTGAAGAACAGAGAGAAGGTCAATTTGGCAGAATCATAAAGTGCAGAGAGGGGAGTAGTGTATAATAGGCTAGAAAGACAAATTTGGGTCAGATCACGAAAGGCTTGAAAAAAACAAACAAAGACATTTATCAGAGTGTACCAAAAGCCTTAGTGTAGTTTAAAGTTAACAAGCTATTAAAGCTTTAAACCACACAAAGACTTTTAGGACACCCTATATATAATCCTAGAAACAGTAGGGAGTTACTATGGTTTATCAAATAACAGAGTGACATGGTCAGACCTGCTCTTAAGGAAAATCATTTGGACAGCTATGTCAGCTGTGTGGAAGATGTATTGGAGTGTGGAGAGACAAGGTAGTGACACCAATTGGGAGCCCTCTGCAACAATCCACGAGAGACATGATGAGTATCTGAATTAAGAGGGTAGTTATATGAGTGACAAGAAAGAATTGGATGGGATGTGTTTCAGAGATAGAAATTGAATGGTTTGGCAACTGATTGGATATGTGGAGTGAGAAAAGAAAACAGAAGATAATGCCAAGATTACAAACAAGAAATTGTAAGAATGGTAGTCCCCTTTCCCATTCCCCAAACTCATAATTCCCTCCCCTATCACCCATATTATTATGATGGATTATTATGGGATTATTATGAGGCTCAAATAAGATAATATATGTAAAGCTCTTTGCATAGCTTGAAACACCACACAAGTGTAAACTATTAACATTATTATTATGCTGCTCTCACACAGGTTATTCTTTATTCCTAGAATGACCTCAGCATCCCTCCAGTGCAAACCATACTCAAAAACAATTCCCACTATAATATAGTATTTATGTCAGTCATCCAGCCTCTACTTAAAGACCTCTAATGAGGTCTACTTACAAAAGCAGATCATTCCACTTTGGGGTAACTCCAATTGTTAGAAAGCTTTCCTTTACATCAAGTCAAAGCAGAAAAAAGAACATAGCATAAAGGACAGATGCAGACAAAAAGAATTTGAGGAATTTTAAATAATATGAATCAATTACCCTAATGAGAAGCCCAAAAGAGCCTAAAGAAAACCTAAGAAAGCATGACTTACTTGCCGAGCACAGAGGCATAGCAGCAAAAAGTAACAAGCTTAGAATATAAACTCACTTGAAAAATCTTACAGAGAAAGAAGTATGTGAGAAGATTATAAGATATATCAGCTTATAAACCAGTGAGGAATGTTGGAGGAAAAAGTAGTTTAAAGTCATCCTAAAGGAATTAAAGATGAAACTGAAAGGACAATGAACATGAAAAATGGAAAAGATCTGCAAAGATTTTATGCTGTCACATTTCAGTCAGTCCATCAATAAACACTTAATAAGTACATTTATTAATTATCTAGTTAGTATTTAATATAATTTAAGTACATTTGATTTTATATTTAATATCTGTATTTTGTATATTTAATAATTATGTAAGTAAATCTGTTAGTTAAGTGAATAATTAGTAATTAATTAACAATTATTAAGCATAAGCCCTATGCTAAGCACTGGGGATGTAAATACCAAAAAGAAAAGTAGTAAAAAGATTAGGCTAGATTGGATTCTGTACTAACAAACTCATCACAAGATTTCTAGAGAAGGAAAACAACAGAGTCCAGTAAAAAGATTACAATCTAATGGGAGAAGATGATGCACAAAAGGAAGAAAAAAGTGGAAGGGTTGAGTTACAACTGGGAGGGAAATGAGAAGATGTCCAAGGAGATGTCCCTCCTGCCTCTCCTTAAATGGGCTAAGGGGTTCATGGATCTACCCTCCAGTCAGAGAAGAGGGAGTTAATGAAGTATGAGTGTCATGGCTGATTGGATTTTGCAAGATGATGAGATTTCCCACTGACGAGTTTACTGGGGGATTGGTAAAGAAACTAAAGAAATCCAAAATGAATGCAATCAGGCAGGAAATGAAGAGATGTCTTGAGAATTTAGACTCTAACATCACCATCTCAAATGTGCTTATAAGAGGAAGTTGAAATAGTACTGAAGTAAAAAAAAAAGATTGAGAACAATAGTTATACTATATCATGTATACACAGAAAAGGTCTATGCTGGAGGTATGACAATTTTGAAGATATTGATGACTCATCTCTCAAGCCAATGAGGAGCATGAAAAATATCGGAAAGGAGAGGAGAGGGAGAGGGAGGGGAGAGAGAGATGAAGAAGGAGAGGAGAGGGACAGGAGAGGGACAAGAAAGGGACAGGAGAGGAGAGGAGAGGACAGGGACAAGAGAGGAGAGGAGAGGAGAGGAGAGGAGAGGAGAGGAGAGGAGAGGACAGGGACAAGAGAGGAGAGGAGAGGGACAGGAGAGGGACAAGAAAGGAACAGGAGAGGAGAGGAGAGGATAGGACAGGGACAGGAGAGGAGAGGAGAAGAGAGGGACAGGAGAGGGACAAGAAAGGGACAGGAGAGGAGAGGACAGGACAGGACAGGACAGGGACAGGAGAGGAGAGGAGAGGAAAGAGTCTAAAAGAACAACAATAACTGTGGGCCATATGCCTACTGTTCCACTGGTACAATATTTTTATGAAAATAATCTACACACATATCAAAGGCATCTCTAAAGAGGGCATTAAAAGAGAATAGGTAGGTTTTCATATGTGGTATCCCAAAGTAAACCACATGATTGACTGGAATATGTAGACGATACAAGATCCCATTGTGTTTATGGTGTGTGTGCTATATGCTCTCTTCCAAAAAAGTGTTTCCCATGCATGTGTCAAAATTGCATAAGATTCCTTCATAGATATCAGTGGAATGGTCCTTGAAAGCCCAGGACCTAATCACCAAAAGGGGGCTAACAATAAGGTGTTAAACTGCAAAAGCTCCTTTTATGAAATATGAATCAGTCCTTTGAGTATTCCATAGCCTTTATAAACAATGTTAACCAAAAGTACTTTCTAGTCTGGATGTATTTGTTGGGGTTACAATATAAGGAGGCAATTGAAGGGAAAATATCCCCAGAGAAGATTTACAGATAAATCTAACACAGAGGTGTTTTGTCAGAAGTGTTTTCTCTAGCTGGGGGCTTGGAGCTAATAAGAAAATAGAAAGAATTACAGATCGTTTGATACTACTTCCCAAAGTGAAGAAGTGGCATTTATAACAGGAAACTCCTCTGGACAAAGAATCAGTAACAGAGTAAGGAGAAAATAAGAATGTTTGAACAATGTTGTTCATCACATCATCCCCTTAACACTGCTACAGAGATGACCTTGTTTGACAGCAACTAATAATAGACAAGGCATTGAACAATGAGACAAGCACTTTCAAAGTAATTCCCAGAGGCAGCTAAAATACAGTGCTAGGCATGGAGTCAGGAAGAACTGAGTTCAAATCTGGCCTTAGACACTTAGAATCTGTGTGACCCTGGCAAGTCCTTTAATTTCTGTCTGCCTCTGTTTCTTTAACTGTAAAAAAAAGGATGATAATAACATATATCTCCCACAATTGTTGTGAGGATTAAATGAGATAATATTTGTAAAACGCTTAGTATGGTGCCTGGTACACAGTAGGAGCTTACTGAATGCTTGTGTTCTTTCCTTCCTTAGCAGTCTTAAAAGAGATCCATCACAGAGTTCTAAATCAAGAAGGAATTTTCTATAGCTAATGAAGTCTTGATTTGCAGAGAACGTTGTGTCAATGGCATCAGACCCTAGAACACTGTCAAGCCTTCTAATTAGTAGTCATAATCACTCTAAACAGTAGCTAGGTGATTGGATAGTGCTGGATCTGGAGTCAGGACAACTCTTCTTCATGAGTTCAAATCCAGCCTAAGATACTTACTAGTTGTATGACCCTGGACAAGTCACTTAACCTGTTTGCCTTGGCTTCCTCATCTGTTTTTTTTTTTAAAGCTGGAGGAGGAAATGTCAAATCACTCCAGTATTTCTGCCAAGAAAATCTCAAATGAGGCCACAAAGAGCCAAAGATGACTGAAACAACTAAACAACAACCTTTACACCTCAGAAATCAACAAATGCTACAAATTAGGGTTTGGCTCATTATTTTGTTGATTCTCTAGGCAACATTGCTGTTGTTGTTAATCTTTCATTTTTTAAGAATGGAAGTGATGTCACCATGGGTGACATCTTGACTCTTGAAAGAGTTGGATTTAAGTGGGGCAGAGTTGCACATAGTCTCACTTTTTCTATCAGAGTCATCAAAGTCTAGTGTTAAGACAAAAAAAAAAAGTCAAGATGACTAGCAACAGCCTAGGATGCAGTGGATAACCTCAGTACCTTCCATGTCTGATGAAACTTAAAAGTGTGAACTGTACACATTTGTTTTGGAGAGCATTTTTAAATACTTACCAGCACACTACTATATATAGCTATAGAAACCCTGGACAGATACTACAAATGTACAAGGTATTTGGCTTAGAAAATGAGCAGGCAGATGAGAGCAGGTTGTATTGCTTCAAGGAGATTGTAATATTCTACCCATAACCCCAAAGCTCCTCTCTAAAACAAAGGCAAATCCTCTTAACTCTTCATTTCTCTGGTGTCATTCTATGGCCACAAGCCATGGAATACTAGATTCTCCAAAGAATTTAATGGCAATGAAAAGGGGCTTGGTGGGTGTGAATAAACTGTAACACATTGCAAACAAGGAATTATGAAGAAAAAATGGAATAAGGGACATAATAAAATAAATTCATGTTCCTAAAATAAGAGAGACTGGTCATGTGTCAAGAGCAAGAAATAACTGATGAATTGAGGACATGAACTGTTTTTTTTTTTGTCTCCAGCCTAGCACAGCAGGCTTAATAAGTGTTTTGAATGAATTGAATTGAATTAGCCTGGGATTCATCTAGAATATCCACATTCATTCAGACAGACATTTGGTGTGTCATTTATTTAGTGAAACTTTTGCCTGCTTAAGCAAACTCTTGTCCTTTCCTTGGTTCTCAGATATGTTCCAAAATTTTGTGATGTGCACATTTGGGAAATTGGTGAGGACTACAAATTTCTTGTCCTTGATGCCACAGTTGATGCTTCTGGGTTGGTATTTTGCCTTTGCTTGTACAAACTAGTAGTGATCATTTATTGTTGGTTGGAAAATTGAATTTGGCAGGAGAGATTTCCATGCATTTTGGGGACTAATTTTCCAAGTGCCTTCCGCCACAGAAATGCTAAAGATAACTGGCCAAGTGTACTAGGGAGAATACAGCTTGTAAAACTCTTTCATAAATGATACTCAATAACAACAGAGAAGAAACAGAACATTCTTTTGGTTTCTGGAAGAGAAAAGAGGTGGTAACAAGAAAGAAAATTTTCTTTTTTTTTATTCTCTTCACTGTTGACCCAAATATAATAGAAAGCAAAAAGGAATTCAGCTGTGCCTAAAACATTTTCAGAGCACCTACTTTGTCCAAGATCTGCGTTATCGCATCACGAGAGATAACATTGTACCCTGAGGGCAAAGATTGTCTCTGCCTTAGTTTCTCCACTAGATGTGTGAAAATATAAAGAAAGAAGATGTGACTCTTGGTTATATTTGATAGATATTCCATGTGATACTTGGAACTCCACAGTAGCACAAGCAGCCCTTACCACTTATGTACTACCTTCCTTAAGCCTACAGAAAGGTAGGCTGCCATTCTTTTCATTATCCAGTAGAAATAACAGCTATAATAATAATGGGAAAATTTTGAAACATTGTGAGAATTACCAAAAGGTGACACAGAGACACAACATGAGCACATGCTTAAAAAAATGGAGCCGATGGGCTTAATCGAGGGTTGCCACAAACCTTCAATTTGTAGAAGAAAAAAGAAGGAAAAAGGAGGAGGAGGAGGAGGAGGAGGGAGGAAGGGGAGGGAGAAGGGAATGGGGAGGGGGATGGAAGGGGAAGGAGAAGGAGAAGGAGAAGAAGAAGAGGAGGAGGGAGGAAGAAAGAGGAGGAGAAGAGAAGGAGGAGGAAGAAGAAGAGGAAGAAGAAGAGGAGGAGAAGAGAAGAAGGAAGAGGAAGAGGAAGAAGAGGAGGAAAAAGAGGAAGAAGAGGAAGAAGAGGAAGAGGAAGAAGAAGAAGAACAAGAAGAACAAGAACAAGAAGAAGAAAAAGAAGACAAGAGGAACACACTATCCACAAAGTTCAATCAAGAGAGCGCGGTAAAATGAGGTATGCCTGTAGTATTTCCACTAACCACCAGAGGGCGTAGAGCCCACAAAACCTCACTTTACTCACCTGGTCATGCTTCTAAGTACTAGACCGTTAGAAATAAACAAATATATTGGCTGGATTCTGAATTCTGTTTTTTAGGGCTTGATATAAAAGATTACTCAGGATTAATAAAATAAGACAAAATCCATGATTAACTCTGTTGCCACTTAGAGTTAGATTTTTTTTTCTTTTTTAGTCGCTCATTTATATTTATGAATAGACAATAGATGATGATATAGTTGATGGTGTAGTTGATACAGGGCAGACAGAGATACAGATACATACATATACACACATGTAGATATAGATAGACACACATAGACACAGATATAGATATAGCTAGAAAGATAAAGATAAACCTATATATTCATATATGTGATTAGCATTCTATGGCTTTGTGTATTGTACAAAACAACCATTTCCTGAGACCACAACTTCCTCCCACTGACCCTTCTGAACTTTCCTGAGTTGAGAAAGAGTCACATGTCTGTGACTCCTCTTGAAGAATTAGAAACTTTATCCAATTAGAAAACAAAGCAAGCATGATTGCAAACTTGCTGCCAAGGCAAGCTGATGAGGTTTTCTCACAAGCTGATGAGGTTTTCCAAAGCTCTTGGTTTACTTCCACTGCCAGGAAAGAGGGCATAACATGTACACCATTTATCAAAGAGTTAAATAACAGTTTTATTCTATAATTCAAGAGATATCATAAGGTAGCAGAGAGAGCATTGGTTATTACATCACAAGACTTTAATTCAAATCCATGTTGTGATCATTATAACTTGTGTGGAGAGAGAGAGGGAGAGAGGGAGGGAAGGAGGGAGGAGGAGAAGAAGGAGGAGGAAGAGGGGGAGGAGGAGGAGGAAGAGGAGGAGGAAAAGGAGAAGAAGGAGGAGGAGGAGGAGAGACTTATTGATCTACTGACTTCTCTGACTTCTATTAAGTTTCAACTAAAATATCATCTTTTACAGGAAATCTTTCCTGATCCCTCTTAATTGTAATACCTTCTCTTTGTTAATTATTTCCCATTTATGATATATTTAGTTTGCTTCGTATATGTTTGTTTACATGTTGTCTCCTCCATTAGATGTTAAGCTCCTTAAGGACAAGAACTATCTTTCGTCTCTTTTTGCATCCATAATGCTTAGCGTAGTGCCTGGCACATAGTAGATACTATTGATTGATTAAAATACCTTCTCTATCTTCTCTAGACTGTAATTTCATCTTTAATTAGTGTAGTTATTTCATTTTATCCTCACGACAACCCTGTAAAGTTGGTACTATTATTAGCACCAGATGAGGGAACTGAGTCTGAGAGAGGTTAAGTGACATGTCTAGGGTCAGACAGCTAGGAAGTATTTGAAGGAGAATTTGAATGCAGGCCTTCCTGTCTCTGTCTAGTGCTCTAGCTAACTTGATAGCTAGTCATTTTGTATATAACTAAAGTGCATGTAAAGCCCATCAAGTCCATGTTTATATCATGAAAAAAGTCATGAAACTGCTCAGGACATAAGAGCTCAGCTTTGGATCCCAAAAATAGCCCCAAAGGGAGAGATTTCATTAGTGAAGACAAAATCTCTCAGCTTGGGCTCATTCAGTCCATCAACAAGCATTTGTGAAGCTCTTAGGGTTGGGAAGAGAGATGAAGTACCTTTTACTTTCTTAAGGAACTCCATTATTTTTTTTCTTGTATTTAAAGGGAAAGGGGGTTTAGGTACACATATGCAGTGTGACCATATAAACACACCCCCACCTTTCCTACCACAACCACCACCTTCTTGCTTCAAACCCTTTGTTCAGGCTTCAAAACCCTACAAGAGAACCTCTCCCTCCTGGTCCTGTGAAAGCCTGAATGTTACAGTCTATGGATGGGGAATTGTGACTCAGCCCTTACCATACACTTGGAAAATACACACCCCTCCCCAACACACCACGCTGCAGGCCCCAGAGAGACTTCATTCCAAGAGGATGGGAAATGTAATCACAACAGTTTTTATTAGCAAAAAAACAGCGGGAAGCCTTCTGCTGTCCATATGGACAGCTCCCGATGGGTATTCATGAAGCAGTTTGCTAGGGAGCAGTCACACTCAGAATTCTTCACCCAATTACCTTTGAACTTGCCTTTTCTCCTGCTGTTTCATTTTTTAAAAAATAACAATAATAAGGCCTCCAAACTCTTTTCCTCCTGGGAAGAGAGATACCATTGCTCTGTTGACTGTTCATCTGCCCTGGGCGGCTGGGCCCTGCTGGTAAAAAGAAGACCCTGCCATCCAGGGCTCTCAGTACTTGCCACTGGACCATGCAATGTTGCATGAATTCCCTACTGCTCTCCAGACATCTTCGTGTCATGCCATCACTTTGATCCTTGCTGGGTAGTAATTGTTGAGAATTCTCAATAAATAGTCCAATCACCGTTACTTAGACGCCTTCTGACCAACTTCATGCTACATACACCATGTACCCTCCATTCCCTCCCACTTTCCACCTCTGGCTCTTGGAACAGCTATTAAATCAATACTACCATTCTTGGAACATGGCAATCAATTGCCATATAACTGTGACCATCATCCTTGTGACTTCTCAAACCAAAAACAGTTATCCCTTCCACATCATGACTTTTTCCATCATGGTTTCGATATATCATGTGATAAAATGGGAATTTGAGGAGAGTTTTGCAGCAGCCTCAGATGACACATGAAGGCCAGCAGGCAACATAGAAAAGATTTAGAAATTCAGAGATGCATAAAGTATATGTATAGTATTGTATAATATCAAGATAGTTTACCATTTAATATGATAATAATTCAGACTTGTTCTCTGATACGAAGGGATGGCCAGAAAATTTTTCATGAATTTTCCAAGTCATGGGGGCACCACATTCCTAATCCCCACTATGTGGAAGGGATAACTGTAACCTTACATGGTCACTGCTCACCTAAATTATATGTTGCCTTCCCCTATTAGAATGTAAGCTTCTCGAGACAGCTGCCATTTTGCTTTTTTCATGTGTATTCCCAGCTCTTGGCACAGGGCTGGCACATAGTGAACACTTAATAATTTTTTTTACTTAATAAGTTTTTATTAACTTATTAAGATACTTAATAAGTATTTTCAATCATTTACAGTATTGACCTTCAGGCCCAGTAGATCAAAATTCTATCAGATGTAACTGGTGTGACCCTATCTGTAATAATATACCACTTTATGGTTTGCAAAGTGCTTTACATTCATTATCTCATTTGATTCTCATGGCAATCCAGGACTATTACAGTTATTATTACCTCCCTTTTATGAAGAAACTGAGGCTTAGAGAGATCAAGTCACTTGCCAATAATCACACAGTAAGTATCTGAGCTGGAATTGGAAACCAAGACTTTCTAGCTGCAAACACAAAACTCTTGATGCTAGCAAAGTAGCCTCTTGCCCTGTCTGGCAAGGCTTTATTCAAAGAATTGGAGCAGAAATTACTTCTATGATTCAGTCCAAGAATCACTTCAGAAGACCTCTGGGAGGGACTGAACATTATCCTCTGTGAAGGATTCACAAATACAATCTTATGTGAAAGATAAATGAGGGTCCCCTTTAGGAGGAATAGGTAGCTCTAAGGGCAGCTAAGTGAAGCCATAGGTCCCATCTTTCTAAATTCGAATCTAGCCTCAGACTTACTAGCTATATGACCCTTGGCAAGTCATTGAACCCTGTTTGCCTCAGTTTCCTCATCTGTAAAATGAGCTGGAGAAGGAAATGGCAAACCACTCCAGTATTTCTGCCGAGAAAACCCCAAGTGGGATAAAGAAGAGTCAGACATGAGTGAAGAACAACTACACAACAAAGTTAGTTCTATGTTGGGTCCATAGAGTATTGGTAACGGTCCGAGAATCAATGTGGTAAATTGGAAAGAATGCTAATCTTGGAATCAGAGGACCTGGATTCAAATCTCACCTTGGGGAAATCACTGAGTTTCCTAGGACCTCATTTTCCTCATAGGCAAAAATGAAGAGGTTGGACTAATTAGGTCCTGAGGTCCCTTCTACCTTCTACATCTATTATAATGAGATCCTATGATACATTTGGACTCCTACTCTATTCCAATCAGTATTTATCAGTTTGATGTGAGTTCATAAGAACAGTGATTGTAAGTTCTATACATTAGGCCCCAGAGCTATGGGCTACAGATTGTAAATTCACTTGCTTAATCACAGGAAGCTAACTAGAAGCCCTCCACCCTTGGTTTTCCTTGTTATAGTGACCAAGCCCAGTGTGACAGAAGTGACTCAATTTCATGGAAAGTCCTCTAATTTATTTTTGTACTTCCAGACCACTCTTTCTTGCTCAACATGAGCAGGCGACCACCTTGTGACCATCCATCTTAAGACCACTTAGTCAGTGGAGATGCTCTATCCTTCACCCAAACTGAGGACCCCTTCTCCTTCCCCCCAATTCCCTGCTAACACACCATTTTTAAGTGATGCATCATTTTTGGCCCTCAAAGCAAAATCTATCAAGCAATGGGATTCTGTATTTTGTGTAGCCATTCTAGAGCATTCACATATGAAATCTAGGGTACCAAAGCTTATAAAAATAAGACTCTGGAACAAGGGGGAATCTCAGATTGTGAGGAAAATCTGAGGTCCATTTCATTAGAGAGAACCATGAACCCTTTAATAAAGTGCCATTGGCTTGACACTCTGCCTCAGTGGTTTTTCTTACAGATTGGGCAATTATAATACCCATACCTATGAACTTTTGGGGCCTTCCTTTCCTCATTTGTGAAACGGGATTAATAATATGCATTGTGGTGAGGCACAAATGAGTGAGTAATAATGTGTATGAAAATGCTCTATAAAGCACTATTGAAATGCACATCTGTATTCCCCTGGATGGATTCTCTTCCTTTTTGGCCAATCTGTCATGTGCCTACCACTGACTGAGACACTGTTGGAGGTACAAGAGAAGGACACGCTCCTTGAACTCCTTGAGGACAATTGATTGTCTCACTTTTGTATTTGCACCGCCAGCACCTGGCGCAGTGCCTGGCGCAATGCCTAGCAAATGGGAGCTTACCACATGCTTGTTGATTGATTGACTCAAGGAGTTTATAATCTAACTGGTTAGACAAGAATAACCCATATGAAGCAACAATGACAGGATGTAATTAAGAACCAAATTATGTGTCAGAGACTCCAAGTATAGTAACAATAACAGTTGATACTTATATAGCACTTTAAGGTTTATACAATGCTTCCCATCATATGCTATTTCATTTGAACATCACAACAACCCTGGCAGAGCAGATATGACAAATATTATTATGCCCAGTTTACAAAGGGAAAAAAGCAGAGGTTAACTAATTTGCCCAAGGTCACACAGCTAGTAAATACCAGAAGTAGGATTGGAGCCTGGGTCTGTCGGTATGACTCCATGTACAGCAGTGTATCTGCTACACCACCCTCCGAGCGTCATCATTTCTGTTGAGAACACTAGCATCTTCCCAATCTCCGAGGATTCTAATCTTGGAGTCAACCTTGACCCTTCCCTCGCCATCATCCCCTCTGTTCAGTGATTGGTCAGATCTTGTGGGTTCTGCCTCCACAACATCTCTCATATCCTGAGAGGGGGACACGGACAAAGGGGTTCAGCAAGGACTGGATTTATCAAGGCAAGTTACATGGAGCATGTTGGTCTTCATATATGATCCATCCTTCAAAAGTCAGTGAGATGGGGGAGAAGAAAGGTAGAGACGAGCATTCTCAGCAAGAGGACTAGCGTGATATAAGATAGGAAAATGTGAACCAGTATAGCACTGTTGTGGGACCTGCTGACAATCTCTAACCACGTGCTCTTCACATAGAATTCTGATGCAAGCTATCATTCCCAGATGAAATGTCCTGCTTTCTCCTCTATCCTGGGCAAAAATAGACAAAAGATGCAGTGATAGAGCACCAGCTGTGGAGTCAGGAGGACCTGAGCTCAAATCTGACCCCAGACACTTGATATTTACTAGTTGTGTGACCTTGGGCAAGTCACTTAACCCCAATTGCCTTGCCTTCCCTCTTCCAAAAAAATAGACAAAAGGAGATAAGGTGATCAGGGATCCAATGTGTAGGGACCTACTGAAGGCATCTTTATGATATCTCAAAGTATCCTAATACAGTGCTTAGATTCTAAAATAAACAAACAAAAAACTCTATTCACTGAGAGCAGGGAAGAAGTTTTAAAATCCTAGTCCACATACGGAATCCCTTTTGGTCATTTTTTTAAACAGACCTGCAATTTTTCACTGTAGGGAATTCTCATCAAGGAGCCTCCCTCTCTCAATGCAGGTGAGCAACTAGTCTACAACTAACTGTTTTAGAAAACTGCCTTGGAGCAGTGGGAATCTAGTGACTTGCCCAGAGCTGCCCAGGGAGTGTGAGTCGGAGATGGGCCTCGACTCCAAGTGTCTCTGACTTTGAGGCCAGTTCTCTTCACTACTGGCCACTGTCTGACACAGAATCACAGGATGACATTGACTCTAGAGGAGATTCCTGCTTTATGTGGAACCTGGACTATATACATCTTAGTGAAATCCCAGCCCTTAGAGAGGGATTAAAGTGATTAAGAGTAATCAATTGGCCCAAAAGCTTGTTCCAAGTCCTGATCAGACAGAGAAAATCAGAGTCATGACATAGTTCAGGACACCAAATTCAAAGACAAAAGTGTACTGCAGGAAAATAAATGCCTAAGCCAGAGGATGAGTCCAGGGTATGTCGATGTGAATATAATACAAAAGAAAAGAGTCAGCAGCAGGGAAGTAATAACTTGTCCTTTGGCAGGCAGTCTGTCAAGATGTGAAGAAGGTTGGAATTTAATGGCATATGAATCCCAAGCTGGTGGTGTGCTCTTAGGCAAGTCCCTTGACCTCTCTGGGTCTCAGCATCCTCACCTATAAAATGGGAATAAAAGCTCCTAATTTACAGGGTTGTGGTGAGAATCAAATAAGACAATGTCTGTGAAGTGTTTTTCAAAACTTAAAGGATTGAACAACTGGAAAATAGTGTTACTGTGCAACTGACCAGCCCAAGAGAATTCAGGTTACTTCATTATGGATAGGTCCCTTGGTCTTCTCCATTGGCATTGCCGTGGGCAGCATGCTAAGTGTATCCTGACTTGGGTTAGCATATTGGGTTAGCAATGCCATGGAACTGAAAATCTTCTATTTGAGGAAGGAAGGGATGAAAGGAAGGATGGAGGGAGGGAAGGGGAGGAGGAAGAAAGGAAGGAAGGAAGGAAGGAAGGAAGGAAGGAAGGAAGGAAGGAAGGAAGGAAAAAAGGAAGGAAGGAAAAAAGGAAGGAAGGAAGGAAGTACAGGACTAAATATGTAATTAGCTCAGGTCATTCCCTAGAAGTTGTTTCTTTTATTAGCTTTTCTTGTTTGCATTTTTCTCATAAAAGGAGAGTGCAGCATAAAAATTCCAGTTACCTGAAATAAATCAAAACAGTTCCTCCCATTTATAAAGCACTTTACAGTTTATAAAGCACTATATAAAACTATAACAATTTGCTGGGTTCCAGTTGATAAAGGTTTTACCATTTACCCACATAAAGAAATAGTACCATATAAAGAAATAGCTTCCCAGATTTTGAATAAGAGAATTTGTGCTTGAATCCCAGTTCTGCTGCTTCCTAGAAATCTGATCATGGGTCACTGAACCTCTCTAGACCTGTTCCACAATCTGTTAAATAAGGGTATTGGACTTGATGATGCCCAAGGTCCTGTCCAACCCCATTATCTTAGGAGTCTCGTGCATACACAAAACCATACAGGTAGAAGGAAACTGCTTTCAGAAAACTTGATGTAGCCTTGGAAAACTAGAACTTTCAAAACAGATTTTTTAAAAAATCTTTCTCCAATGTGAATTAGTACTGTCTGCTTTGCTTTACCCAAAATTCACCCTCAGGCTTCCCTGAGGTACCAAGTACATTTAGGTATTTGTTTATAGCATTGCTACAACTAAGGACTAATTCACCTGAGGCAAAAGGAGTTGGGGGTAGAGGGATGGGGACAGGGCAGGGTGGAAGTGACCATGGTGCTGAGAACTGTTCAGGAGTTTGGAGTCCGCAGCAGCACAGAAGACAGTCTGATGGGGAAAGAAGACATCAGTGTCACAGAGGAGAGACTGACATTGGGGAAAAACACGGAGTCCCAGGGGAAGGCCAGTAGGGGACTGAGCAGCCAGGTACAATATGCATGAAGGTCAACTGCTGCCCAGAGGAAGGGCACTCCCACCCATGTCAGTGCCCTGGGGGACATCCTGTAAACCCTATGCTAATTACAGTTCTGGTTCATAGATATTAAGTTTCTCTACTGGGCAGACAGTCAAGTAAGTGAAAGTGAAGGTCAGAGGTACCATTGCCAACTGAGGAGAAATCAGAAATGGAGATTAAGCATCTCTAAAACAACAGCACAGTAGGGGAGAGGGGGAGGATTCCATTTACAAAAATTGCGTTTACAATTTACAAAAATTTACGATTTGTTAAAAGCACTACTCTTGTGCAAACGGAGGTCCACTAGTAATTAACTCAAGTCCACTGAGTGGATTCACTGGCCTTCATTAATTATAGGTGAACCTCCCTTTACACAACAGTGGTACTCAATAATAGGAACTAGCATTTCAAAAGCACTTTAAGGTTTATAAAGCTCTTTACAAATGTTATCTCATTTGATCCTCACAATAACCCTGGCAGGTAGAAGCTATTATTTTCCTTCCCCATTTTACAGATGAGGAAACTGAGGCAGAGTTTGACTTGCTCAGGTTTGTACAGCTAGGAAATGTCTGAAGCTGGATTTGACCCCAGGTCCAGCATTCTATCCACTGAGCCACTAGCTCTAAAAAAAAAAAAAATGCAAATGGCACCTTCTTTTCCTACTGAGTGATCATTTCTGGGATACTCAATCTCCATTTCTGTCTGTTCCTTCGTTGGCAGTGTGGTGGATAATCTCATTAGTAGGGGTACCTCTTTCTCTTTAACTACTTGATTCCCTGCTTGGCACGGAAGCTTACTATCTGAAAACCAGAGTGGCAATTGGCACAGGATACCAGAGAGATGTCCCAGGACCCTGGCACAGATGAGAAGGCACTTCCTATAATCCCACCTCCTTCTCCCCCAATAGCCTTTACTACAGAGTGGTACAATTATAGGATCGATGAGATGCCAACATCCATCTACACCATTGATGTGCTGTTTGAACACTTGCCACTGAATTTCTTCCAAAATTATGAAGTAAATGGTCAGCAAGGAGGAAAGGTCATGTGGCACCATTATTTCAAACACAACCTTCATTAGGTGAGTATAGCTGCCTCTGCAGCCAGAACCAAGGAAGAGAATCTATCCTCTTCACCAAAACAACCCAAAGGTACACACAGATGCAGAAGCATCCTCCACCATCTAATTACTCAGCAGAGACGGTAGCAAGCAGCTGGCAATGAGCCTGTAGTCTTTCTGCACACAGAAAGAATATGGAGATGGAGGATTTTGCAGGATCCCTACGGTGGGCATGACATTGTCAGACTGGGACCAGATGGAGTTTTCAAATGAAAGAGAGGGAACACAATGGTGACCAGGCTACAGCTGGTCCCCTCACTGTTGTGTACACTAGTTTTATGATGGTCAGAGTACAACCACATGGAAAGACCCTGAAGTCAGGCAACCATACAATAGATATAGGTTTAGAAGGAACATTGGAAGTCTTCTTGTCCAACCCCTCCCTTTTACAAATAAGCCAAGACCCAGAGAGATCGTAGAATCAGTGACTTGGCGCTTGAAGGGAACTCATGAGTTGGTTAGCCCGACTCCTTCATTTGACAGGTGAAGAGACTGAGAGCTGTGAGGATCACAGAATTGAAAAGTTGGGGCCAGAAGGAGCTTTAGAGGTCATTTGGTCTGACCTCTTCTTCTGTCTTCTTATAGATGAGGTAACTGAAAACCAGAGAAGTTCAGTGACTTGCCCAAGAGGATAAAGAAAGCAATAGGACTCCATATTCTTTCCACTAGTGGCACCCTTTGTCCCCCCCACACACAGAAGTCTTTACTGGTAGGAAACCAAACCCAGGTGAAAGGAGTAAGAGGCTGAATTCCAGCCACTAGACCATTTCTTGTCTATAGCTGGTGAGGCTGTCCGGGACAAACTACAGTGGAACCTGAAGTAAGGCGAGACTGGAGGGAAGGGTGTGCTGCTAAGAGAACCTGTCCATTTTTCCTCTCCAGCTACTTAAACAGGACTGAGAAACATTTGTCCTATAAAAGAGAGTTTCTTCCCTTCACACTCATCAGCATGGAAGGGGCAGAGGTACAATAAAATCATTATATTTGAAAAGAGTTAAGGGAAGAAGAACAAAGATGGCCTCCATTAGAATGAGACATGGCAGTTAGGTGCCAGGCTTGGAGTCAGGAAGATTCATTTTCCTGAGTTCAAATTTGTCCTCAGACACTTACTAGCTATGTGACCCTGGGCAAGTCACTTAGCCCTGTTTGCTTCAGTTTCCTCATCTGTAAAATGAGCCAGAGAAGGAAATGGCAAACCACCTCAGTATCTTTGCCAAGAAAACCCCAAATAGGGTCAGGAAGAGTCGTACATGACTGAAAAACAACTCAGCAAGAAGAGAACAAGATGGTCCTGGAGGCAGTCCACTTGCAGAGCCCATTACTACAGAAAGACCCAGAGAAGAGCTTTGAGATCCTGTGCCACACCAAAAGACCAGACACTAAAGAATCAAGAGATCCCATAGTGAGTGGGAAAGTGCCCAGGAGTGGACTAAGAGGGGAACTGAACTTCCCATCTTTTACTTGCCTGCCTGCCTGCCAGAACAGAGGGTTACTGCCTGGTCTGGAGAGAGTTTTGCAATCAATCAGTAACCAACCATTCATTAAGCACCATGTTCTAGGCCGTGTGGTAAGCACTGGGTATCCAAAGAGGCAAAGGATAGTCCCTACCCTTAAGAAGCTTACAATCTAATGAGGCCAGGAAAGGACACTGGTGCCAGGTTCAATGATGTTCTTTATTTTACTCATTTCTAATAGTTTTGTTGAAGTTTTATAAAATGTTCTTTGCCAGTAATCTTTAATAGAAGCACCCTGGGGAAAAGGACAAGGGGAGAAAGTTCCCTGGTAGGACAGGGTCTTTGCATCTTAAATCTGAGAAGGGGGTCCCAATAACCCCAGACTATGAGAAATGATCAGAACCACCACTCATGAGGGCATGACGCCAGCAGCTCCAGAAGAGCTTAAGAGAGGCTCACAGCTGGGCAGATGCCCCAGAGTACTCCATGACCCTGAGATGTAGATCCTGCTAAAGCAAGCACTTTGATAAACAAACATACCTTAGTCCCTGCTACTAAATGCAATCAGGGCCACAGTGCCCCCTAATGTCCCTTATGAGAATGGCCAACTCCCACCCTTTTCTAAGGCCTCGAGATATTTCCCATCAGCTCTGTCCCAACTAAGGGAGCCAGCTGCATTCCCTTGTTAATGTCTGGTTTTTATACTAGGCCAAAACTCAGTTCATCAAACATTTTTATTTGCTGATTCACTGGAGGAAGGAAGGCCTCCAGCACAGTGGGTGGATCTCCTCTGGCAATTTTTTGAGAGAACATAGACACAAGTCAAACAATTTGTTGTGATTTGTACCATCGAAGGGGAGTCCTGAATGGATGAGATCGCAGAGTCATTTGAGGAGAGGAATTACATCATCTTCCAGCTTTGTTGAATTATTTGACCAAGTGCCTCTCCTACTTTGCTGGAAGCTATGAACACAAACATTTGAGCACTAACAGTATAAGGCCCTGCGATGGATGGCGATGGGGGAGGGGCAGAATAAAGAGGACACCATCTTATCATGAAGAAACCTGTAGACAAATAGACGAGCAAAAATATTTGTACAGGAGGATGTGAAATTTAAGGGTCATTGGAAAGGTACCAAAAAGTGCTTTGGGGAATTCAGACTATGGGGAGATCACTTCTGGCTGGGAAGAAATGCAAACAACAAACAGAATATTGGCAAAAATGATGTATTTTCTATGAACACCATTATTACTAAAACCAAGCAACAACTTGCCACAGGGAAAGAGTAGCCGAAGTGCAGCTGCATCTACTAAATATAACTTGACGTTCATTCCCCATGGAGCAAAGCACAGCCCAAAGCCATCCTTTCCAGGGGCCTGTCTAAAAATAAAGCGGCAAACCAGCAGGGAACATAATATTCAGTTTCCTCCAATGGCGGAAAAGCCAAGGAGTGTTGGCATCTGGGTTGGGCATCTCTACCAGGGGTCATGGTTTAGGGAGGGAGGAAGAATGATGGAGAATGGGGAGTAATGAGAAAACCATGGAAAGTGTACAACCTAGCTGCTTCAGAGGATTTCAGGGGTGGGGAGAGTGTCTCTTTCCTGCCATAAATAATAGTAATAAAAACTACATTATTGCTAGTATAGGCATATATGTTCATTTTGAAGTGAGGTGTATTTAGAGGGCATTTCTCTCTGTATGTGTGTAGATGCCTCTGAAAGCCCAGTTATAGTAGGATGGTGAAGTCAAAGAAGGTGTGCATTTTGAGATAAAGTTGCAGTACTGACTTAGCTTTTGCTTAGCTGTGCCATTATAGGAATTTAGGCGAAGAGCTGAAAAGGATTCCACGGAGTCCAACCTCTTCATTCTCAAGATGAGGACAAAGTCACACAGGTCTCAAAACTCGAATTCAATCCCTGAACCATGCTGCATCCTGTGACACTGGACAATCCATTTATCCAAGGGGAAATAATAATTTTATGGTGAAACAAACCTCCAGTGTCAAACCATGGAGGAAACACAAACTAGGGAAGTCCATCTGTGTGACCTACCCAGCCGAGTTTCTACAGCCAGGGCAAGCAGTAGGAGGATTCCAAGAGAAGAGAAGGCACTTTAGGAAGCTACAGTGCCAAGGGTGTGAGTTCTCTACACACATGCCCTTCTTCTAGTGTATTCTATGCCTGTATATAGTTGTGGAAGAGTGTGCTCCAGGTGTATGGGGAGAATCTTTTGTTGCTAATGTTATATTATCCCAATCAATGCCTTTGCTTTGAGAAAATTTAGTCAAATAGTTGACTATTAAAGGTAAATACATGTGTGGGGACTTGTAGGCTCTAGTTTTATGAGTGTGAACCTACAGAGTGCCTTGAACCAAGGGGTACTCTCTTCCCTTGTGACCCAACCTTAAGTGCGAGTTGGGAGAGGGGGATAATCCAAGGGGAGCAGTACATATCTTTCAAAGCACTTTCCCATCTATGATGGGCCATTTGACAGATGAATAAACTGAATCCAAGTGATGTGTCCAAGAGTTTGTTATTGTTTTTTAGTCACTCAGTTATGTCCAATTCTTCATGACTCCATGGGCACTAGGCCCTTCCATCCTCCACTGTCTCCAGAAGTCTGTCCAAGAGCACACAGGACTATAACTATGTCCTCTTCCAGCACAGTTCTAATGAGATGAAATTTATTAGAGATGAATGTAAAGTCATATGCTTGTGTTCAAAAAATCAAATTCACAAGTACAAAGTGGAGGACATATTTCTAGAGAGCAGTTCATCTGAAAAAGATCTGTTGGTTTTTTTTAAAAAAATTCTGAGATGAATGCGGGCACTCTCACAGACACTTTAAAACTCACTGTGGCACAGTAGAAAAGGTACCAGATGGGAAGGCAGAGGGTCTGGGTTCAAATTCAGCTCTGCTATACCTAACCTCAGTGCCTTCCCTTTTTAACTAGCTCAGTCTAGCCTGGACAAATCTTCTTTGTACAAGTCGTTTTCACGTTGTCTCCCTTGTTCAACTGTGAGTTCTCTAAGAGCAAAGACTCATTTTTGCCTTTTCTTGAATCCTCAGTCTTAGCACAGTGCCTGGTATGCAGTAGGTGCTTACTAAATAGCTGACGGTGTGATCCTGGGTAAGACTCCTGGCTTTTCTAGGTCTCAGTTTCCTCATCTTCAAAGTGAGAGGGGTGGATTGGAGGACTTCTGAGATCTCTTCCCACCCCAAGCCCACGAACCTATGACTTTTGTTGTGGTTCAGTTCTTTCAGTCATGTCAGACTCTTTGTGACCCCCTTGGGGTTTTCTTAGCACAGATACTACAGTGGTTTGCCATTTCCTTCTCCAGCTCATTTTACAGATTAGGAAACTGAGGTAAACAAGGTTAAGTGAGTTGCCCAGGGGCACACAGTTAGTCTGAGGCCAGGTTTAAAGTCAGTTCTTTTTGACTCCAGGACTAGCACTCTAACCATGACCTCTGAGAATCCTTCCCGATCTAAATCTAGGATACTATTATCCTGTTCCTTCACAGCTAATATTTCAAATAGGGGTTTAGTTTTCTTCTTGAAGGGAATATGGGCAGAGTTTAAATCCAACCATCCTCCAATACAATGTCCTTTCTACCAAACTCAGACTTTTCTCCAAATGGCACCAGGGAAGAGAAGCCGCCCGAGAGAGAAGTCCTCACTACAAGGATTTTGTTTGATTTGGTTTTGTTTTGTTTTTTAACTAGGCATAGGAGAAAGAGAAAATAATGTGTGTTAACTGAAAATAAAATAAAAATAAGATAAAATGACAGAAAAAAAGAAAGCAAAACAATGAAAAGATCAAGCTGTCTTCAAGACCCAAACAAAGTTTAATTTAATTCCATTTACAAAGCATTAATTACATGCCTTCTAAAGACAAGATATTGGGCCAGGTACTGAGTATACAAACACAAAAACACAACCTGGACTTCGGTCCCTGAACTCAAGGAATAATATGTATCAACTGAGCAATAAGCAACTTTTTTTTAAAAGTTCATGCAAACTTTAGATGCATTAAGAGCAATGTGGCATCAAGGAATAAGATGATCATCCCGCTGCGCTGTGCATTTGAAGTACTGTGTTCCCTTTTCTCCCTGATGCTCTCTTCTCTCTAGGTTTTCAGTATGCCCCTCTCTCCTGCTTCTCCTCCTACCTATCGGACCCATCTTCTTCAGTCTCCCTTGCTGGATCCTTCCCTAGGCCATGCCCACTAGCCATGAGTGTCTGTCCCTCAGGGTTCTCTCCTGGGCCCTCTTCCCTTCTTCCTCTATACAACTTCACTAGGTGATCTCATCAGCTCCCTTAGATTCAGTTACCATCTCGGAGCTGATGATCCTCTGATCTACTTATCTACTTAGCCCTAACCTGTCTGCTGACTTTCACTCTCACATCTCCAACTACTTATTAGAAATCTCAAATTGCACATCCTGTCAACATCCTAAACTCAGCACGTCCAAAACTGAACTCATTATTCCCCCCACCCCAAATCCCCCTTTCTCCCAAGCTTCTCACCACTGTAGAGGTAATACCATCGTCCAGTCCCCCAGGCTCACATCCTAGGAATCATCCTGGATTACTTGCTATCTCTCACCCCTCCACACCCCATATCCAAGTTATTGCCAAGGCCTGTCAATTTCACCTAAGCGACATCCCTCAAATATGCCCCCTCCTCTCCTCTGCCTACTCACCTCCCAGGCTTCTTTAAGTACCAACTAAAATCACATCCTCCACGTGAAGCCTTTCCCAACCCCTCTTTATTCGAGTGCCTTGCTTCTGTTGATTATTTCCTATTTATTCTGTATATCTTTTGTTTGCACATAGCTGTTTGCATGCAGTCTGTCCCATTAGAATATGAGCTCAAGGGAAGGGACTCTTTTATCATTTTTATCTCTAGCTTTTAGGTCAATACCAAGCACATTGTCGTTATTATTCAGTCATTTCAGCCCTGTCTGATTCTGATTTTCTTGGCAAAAATACTGGAGTCGTTTGCCAATTCCTTCTACAGCTTATTTTACAGATGAGGAAACAGAGGCAAATAAGGTGAAGTGACTTGCCCAGGGTCACACAGTTAATGACTGAGACCAGATATGAACTCTGGAATATGAGTCCTCCTGATTCCAGCTCAGCACTCTGTGCATTATGGCACCACCTAGCTGCCCTTTGCCATGTATGAGATACTTAATAAATGTTTACTTTCTGTGAACATTTTAGGAAGGACATTGATTTTTTTATTTTAATTTTATACTTTTGCTTTTGTGTTCTCTTTATTTCCTGGTGTATTCTTTCATCTCTCCCTCCCAAAGCCAAAAAATAAAAAAATAAATCAGTCAACTGATGATGACGCCAACCCATTTTGATAATTCTATGCAGTGTTACACATCCATAGCCCTTCCAAAAAAAAAAAAGGAAAAAAAAGGAAAAAAGGCAAGGAAATGTATTCTTATGTCTCTTCTTTGAGTCCAAGCTTAATCGTCATAATTTCACAACACTCAGTTTAAAGTTTTGTTGTTTTTTGTTGTTATTTCCTGTGCATATACATAGGGCCTACCAGAAGAGAGATGCATGACCTTGTGGTTGTCATTGTATATTGCTTTTCCTGGTTATTTCATTTTGTATCTGTTCATATGAGCCCTGGGAAGGATATTGATAAGCTGCTGAGCATCCAAGGGAGGGGAAACCAGTAGAGTTGAAGCTATCAGGGTCATGTCATATAAAGAGCAGTTGAAGAATTTATGGGAATATGTAGCCTGGAAAAGAGAAGCCAGTGATGAGAGGAGAGGGAAGGAAAGGCAGATAACGGACTCCCCTCACTGAAGGTCTTCCATCATTCAAGAAGAGGCTAGATAGTCCCTTCACCATGTTATAGAGAGGATTCTTACTCACATACAGAATGGCCTAGATCTCTGCCATCTCTGTGGGTCCTCCAACTCAAAGGTCTAAGATTTTGCATCTTGTCTTAGAGCTATAGAGGGAACAAGGTACCAAAAAAGGGCCCAGGTTCTGGAACCACAGAAGTTCCCTTCAAATCCCACTCTTCTCCAAGAGTGTATCCATCTCAAAAAGAGAAGAGAGGGGCACCTTCACTCACCCAGCCCTCACAGAAGGAGGTTTTCAAAAGACAATTTAGCTCCAGATGTCCAATAAACAGAGACTAGGGGCATGAGAGCCTGGTCTGGGGCCCCCTCCTCTCTTTGGCTTCTCATCTTGTCATCACAGCTGGGTCCTCCTGGAGCAATCCCAGAACAATCCAGGAACGCCCTGGCTTCCCCCTCCCTTTGCCCTCACTCCCCAGCTTTCAGTCGCAGGAAATCCCTTGCCATTCTCGATTTGTTTGTCCACACAAACCTTCTGCCTCGCTTTGGGCCAGCAAAGAGTATTTTTCTTTTTCTCTTTCTTTTTTTTTACATTGACTGCTATTGTTGCTAAGAAACAGGTCCTTTGAATGCGATAAGAGAGAGAGAAAGAGAGGGAGAGAGATGCATGAACATCTGGTTATCTTCCCTAGCTGCCTCCAGTGACTATGAAAATGAGATAAATAAATTCTTAGATGAATGCAGGCACTCTCACAGCCATTTTAAAACTCACTGTGGCACAGTAGAAAAGGTGCTGGATTAGAAGGCAGAGGGTCTGGGTTCAAATTCAGCTCTGCTAATACCTAACCTCAGTGCCTTCCCTTTTTAACTACCTCAGTCTAGCCTGGATAAATCTTCTTTGTACAAGTGGCTTTCACGTTGTCTCCCTTGTTCAACTGTGAGTTCTCTAAGAGCAAAGACTCGTTTTTGCCTTTTCTTATATCTTCAGTCTTAGCACAGTGCCTGGTATGCAGTAGGTGCTTACTAAATAGCTGACGGTGTGATCCTGGGTAAGACTCCTGGCTTTTCTAGGTCTCAGTTTCCTCATCTTCAAAGTGAGAGGGGTGGATTGGAGGACTTCTGAGATCTCTTCCCCCTTCAAGCCCACGAACCTATGACTTTTGTTGTGGTTCAGTTCTTTCAGTCATGTCAGACTCTTTGTGACCCCACTTGAGGTTTTCTTGGCACAAATACTACTGTGGTTGCCATTTCTTTCCCCAGCTCATTTTACAGATTAGGAAACTGAGGTAAACAGGGTTAAGTGACTTGCCCAGGGGCACACAGTTAGTCTGAGGCTAGATTTTAAAAGTCAGTTCTTTTTGACTCCAGGACTAGCACTCTAACCATTTAGCTGCCTACCTGCCTATAAACCTATCACTAGATGACCTCTGAGAATCCTTCCAGATCTAAATCTAGGATGCTATTATCCTGTTCCTTCACAGCTAATATTTCAAATAGGGGTTTAGTTTTCTTCTTGAAGGGAATATGGGCAGAGTTTAAATCCAACCATCCTCCAATACAATGTCCTTTCTACCAAACTCAGACTTTTCTCCAAATGGCACCAGGGAAGAGAAGCCACCCGAGAGAGAAGTCCTCACTACAAGGATTTTGTTTGATTTGGTTTTGTTTTGTTTTGTTTTTTAACTAGGCATAGGAGAAAGAGAAAATAATGTGTGTTAACTGAAAATAAAATAAAAATGAGATAAAATGACAAAAAAGAAAGCAAAAAATGAAAAGATCAAACTATCTTCATGACCCAAATAATCTTGAATTTAATTCCATTTACCAAGCATTAATTACATGCCTTCTAAAGACAAGATATTGGGCCAGGGGCTGAGTATACAAACACAAAAACACAATCTGGACTTTGGTCTCTGAACTCAGGAATTAACGTTCTCCTGGAGAAATAACGGTAATATTTCATAGACTGGTTAGGGTATGGGAGAGCACCGCCTGGAAAATATCAGAGCAGGGCAGGGAGTATCTCTCTTTTTACATATAGTTATGTCCTCAGTGCCTAACCTAGCTGCCATATTGTAAGCCAATAATAAAACGTTTGTTGCCTTGCCTTTACAGATGAGAAAACTGAGGTCCAGGAAGGTTGAAATGAGCCCAAAGGACACTTTCTGCTGGTGCCACGCTTAGATGATGTAAAACTTTGTGTGAGCACAGAGGCAGATTTGAATCCAAGTCCTCTGACTCCACCCATTTCTCTTTCCACTGTCCCATATAGGGGTTGGTCCTGCCTCCAGGGTAAAAGCCCTTACCAATTTAGGAGATGATCTCCAAAGTTCAATATGGCTCCAAATTTCCTCACTCTGCTCCCAACTCGTGCTTAAGTCTCTCTGAATTTAGCTGGGCTAGAGCTCAAACAACAACACTGAATCTATCACCAGAGAGAAATTCTAAGCTTTTTCAGCTTGGTAGGACCCACCAGAGCTCGTGTTCCACCAACAAAGTTTTCCCAAACCCAACATCCCCTGCATGCCTCAATGAAGTATCAGAGGAGAACCTTAGTTGAGTTTCTCAACCACATCAACTTTAATTGATCATTTCTTCTCATTCAGCATCATCATCATCGTCATCTCTCACACCTATACAATATTTAAGGCTTGCCAAGTGCGTTACATACATTTTCTCATAGGACCCACATAATCACCCAGTGAAGTAGGTGCTATTTTTATCCCCTTTTTACTAGTGAAAATGAATCTCAGTGGGGCGGCTAGGTGGCTCAGTGAATAGAGTGCTGGCCCTGAAGTCAGGAGGACCTGAGTTCAAATCTGACCTCAGACACTTAACACTTACTAGCCGTGTGACCTTGGGCAAGTCACTTAACCCCAATTGCCCTGCGTTCCCTCCTCCAAAAAGCAAAAAAAAAAAATCTTAGAGGATGGAATTTAAATCCAGATCTTCCTGATCCCAGGTTTTATGCCCTTCTTGGCACCCTTGGGCTACAGTTGATGTTGTTTTTACCCAGATCCATAATTTCAACAATATAGAAAACTCTCCAGCAGGAACTTCCTCTAATAGCATCTTCTCTCTAGTTCATTATGGTATTAAGTTGTCCAGTCCACCAAGAGTCGAAATCACTTCTCCCATGGTCATACAAATTCTGATGTAGCCAAGGCAAGATTCGAATTCAGGTCTTCCTGACCCTTGAGAAGCTAGCTCCATGTCTGCTTTAACCTACTGCCTCTCAGCAGCAACATAAGACAGGACTCAATCTGGTATTAGATTATATGATATGGATTCTGACCCTTTAATTGACATATCTCCCTAAGCTAACGGGGACAACAGGAATCACGGATTGGCTTCTTGTGTCCCTACAGAATCAGGCACAAGGCAGAGACCATCATAGTCTTTCCATCAATATTCATTACTGTTGTTATTTTAACTTTAATTTAGACTCAGAGTCTGATCAATTAATTTATCAGAGGACACAAACAGACATTTGTCCTTTCTGCTGGCACCACAGTCAGATCATGTAAATAAAAAAAAATGAGTGAGTGTTTGCACCAGGGTTTTGTAATTAGAAGAGAAAGATATTCAAAATCTCACATCTTGTGCCTGATATTTGGCAGAAATGAAAAGAAATGTCCTCCTGGTATGGTACAAGCACAGAGGAAGAGTTCTGAAACCCTTCAAACGGCATCCAGTTGTGGACAGCCATGAACACTAAGCTATTTCTTTGAGTTCTATTTGCCACTGTTCTCCAACGTAAACTCTCCTCCAGACAAACTAACCCAACACAACTGCTCCCCAAACATAACTGGCTCGGTTATGACTTTGTCGTTTTTGCTCCTCCACTTACCCTCCTCCCACTATGTCCTCCCAGCCTTCTGCCTGATGACAATTTCTTTTCATCCTCCAAGACCCAGTTCAAGACTCTCCTCCTCCATGAAACCTCCTCTGACTGCCTCCCTCCCACCCACCCCCAAGATTGCTCCTCCCTCCTCCAACTTCCCCAGCACTTAATCAACTACCTTTCGTTGGTATGCCTTCCTTTCTTCCCAATGTATTCAAATGCCAAGTGATGGATAGAGCAAACTTAGCTCCTAGGCTATGAACTAGCCCCCCAGACCCCAGCTCTAGGTGGTGCTCAGTTACTGTTCGATTTGTGGAAGTGTCCTATTTAGAGATAGGAGGGACTTCAGAGGCAATCAAGACTCCTCAGTTTTGGGAGCGACTAGGTGGCACAATGAATAGAGCACTGGCCCTGAAGTCAGGAGGATCTGAGTTCAAATCTGGCCTCAGACACTTAATACAAAAAATGAGCCATGTAACCGTGGGCAAGTCATTTAACCCCAACTGCCCTCCAAAAAGCAAAAAAAAAAAAAAAAAACTCTTCTGTTTTCTTCGAGGCTCCCCTCAGGAGCTCCCTTCTAAGTGAAGCCTTCACTGATGCCCCAGCTACCACTGTAAGGATCAGATCCTGCCAAAATCACCCTGTATCTGTTCTGTATGTATTTCACATACACCTATGCGTCTGCATACCTGTTTGAGTACCCGTTGTCTCCCCCAACCAGACAGATGTTCTTCACCTGGGATCTGGGACTTTGGCTGCTTGGTTTTTTAAGTATTTTGATAGCTGTATTTCAATGAATTGATTTCCTCTGTAATCCTATGTGTTTTATTTTATGTATTACACAAGGTTATGGAAATTCTTGTTTTATTCCATAAATTAAAAACAAAATAAATTTTTTTAAAACCATTATTTTGAAAATGAGTCCAGATACTTCCCAAGGGATCCATGACACACACACAAAAATTAAGAAGTCTTAAATTCTTCCATTGCAGTGACTGTTTCATATTCGTCTTTGAATCCCCAGCATCTAACACATAGTAGGTGCTTAATAAACACTTACCAAATGATTGTCTAACTCAAGTCCTTCATTTTACAATGAGAAGAGTGAGAGCCAGAGAAGTGAATGAACCTACCCAAGGTCACTGGTGGGTTTAGAGGCAGGGTCAAGACTTCCAACCCCAAACTCAAACTGCCTCTATCTACCATACTGAGGACTAGAAACCTTCATTCGCCATTTGTCGAAATGATTTTCTTCCCTCTTTCTCTCATTTCCCTGGCCCATTCTCCTTCCCTCTTGTGCCTTCTTTGTAATTACAGCCAAAAGTATATGTGTTTTTATGTCTCGCCCGCAATACGTTGTAATGTCAGCCATTATTCTACTTCCCTTGTGCTCTCAGCTGAGAGGGCTAAGATTAATGAAGCATTTTCTCTCAATCAAGAAGCTATTTCAGACTATGCTTTTAAGTCCAATGAGTTGTGCCGATGAATTAATACCGTTTGACCTTTTTATTTTCCATTGGATGATTTGTGATGCTTTACACATACACACACACACACACACACACACACACACACACACACGCTGTACCTCTCCTCTGAATTAGCATCCTTGCTCCCAAGCAGCTCCTGGCCAGCATCTGGGAGGTGTCGAGCACCAGTAAGAGGCTGTATTCTCTTGGCACAGAGTGTCAGGCAGGGCTGCCGTTACTGAACACTTATCACAGCAACCGCCATGAGTTGTAGAGTGAAAGGCAGAGGGGTTAAGGTAAGATCTAGTGTGTGCTCAGTGCACTCTGTATGGGCTTCATTCTAATAATAATGAGAAGAATCCCTTAGATTTATAGAGCACCTGCCCTCCAGAGAGCTGCCAGCCAGGTATTTTTTTTCCCATCTGTTCACAGCATCCTGAGAAAGGGAAGGGAGGGAGAGGAGGAAATATGGACATAGGCACACATAAATGAAGTGGCCTGCCTGTTTCTGAAATGGCGGCAGAGCTGTGATTTGGATATGGGTCTTCTGAATCACCACCCTTTGTATTTCCTCACCTTTTCAGAAAGGTCTACTCAAAAGACCCATTGCTACTGATTTCAAATCCTGACTGTCACTTACTATCTGTTTGGTCTTGGAAAAAAGTCATTCAAGCTCTCTGGGCATTGGACTCCTCACATGTAAAAGGAAGGGATTGAACTAGAGAGCCTCTAAACTATGAAGCCATTGGCCCCAGAATCAAGCAATAAACAATTATTTACCAAGCACCTGCTATGTGCCAAATACTGCTAAGTGCTGGGGATACAAAGACAAATGTGAAGTAGTCTCTACCCTCAAGGAGCTTACATTCTAGCCAGGAGGCAACTTGTCTATGAATAAGTATATAGAGAATAATATGCACAAAATAAATACTAGGTAATTTGGGGAGGAGAGGGCACTAGGATCTGGGAAGACCAGGATACTCTGAATTTAGAGATCCTCAACCTAAGTTCCATGAACTTTAAAAAAAAACAAAATATTTCAATACAATTAGTTTTCTCGGTAATCTCACACACTTCTTATGCTTTTAAAATATCGTAAGAATAATAACTTGTATTTATAAAATACTTCAAGGTTTGCAAAACACTTTACATGTGTTATCTCTTTTAATTCTCCCAAAAATCCTGTGATATATGAGCACTTTTTTCCCCCATTTTATAGATAAGGAAACTGAGGCAGAGAGAGAGGCTTGCTCAGGGTCCCACAGCTAGCTAATACCAGAGTCAACATTTGAACTCATTCTTCTTAACTCAAGTCCAACTTCAACAGTGCCTACCTGCCTAGGTTTTATCTAACTATCAAAAGGGTTCATGATCCACCAAAAAGGTTAAGAACTCCTGGTCTAGGGGGATATCAAAGGCATTCATGTAAGGAGAAGCTCAGATTCATGACCATAAGGAGACTGGCCTTTCCTATCAGCATCACATCACACTTCCCAATCTACCAGCAGTTCAAACATCACTTCACAATGACCCCTCAATCAGATAATAACCTAAAGCTGCTGAGCACTTTCAAGTCCCCAGAAGCTCCATCTGATCCTTACAGTAATCCTATGAGACAGGATTCATATTTCTATCACTATTTTACAGATAAGGAGATTGGCACTCAGAGAGGTTCCTATTAAGTGTCACCTTCTACATAAAAGACCTCACCTGATCACCCCAGTTAGTGCCTTCTCCTCCAAAAGTGCCTTCTCCTCTTTACGCATTTAGTTTGAGTGTATTTTGAGTATATTTTATGCATAAATGTTATCTCTCCCCATAGTCTGGAAGCTAGTTAAGAGAACTATTGTGGGTTTGGGGTGTTTTTTCTTTTGTCTGTGTATACATAGCACCTAGCACAGTACCCATTACATAGTAGGTACTTAATAAATACTTGCTGATTTAATGACTTGCCCCAAATCATCCTGCTAAGAGACAACCAAGATTGGTCTTCTGACTCCTAGTGTAATGCCCTTTTTATTAAATCTCTCCTACTGCCTTTTGAATGAGAAAAGAGAGATGGCTAGACAAAGGCATGAGTTGACCAGAACCTCTATCTTCTTTTTTATGACTCCTTCCTACTTGATAGCACTCCAGCGGAATACACTCTAGAGACAACGCCATACTCCCCAACCAAGGTCAACACGTGTCCCATCACTATGGACCTCGGTTGGGTTTTTTTTCCCCTCAACATTTGTTCTTTCATTTCAGGTCAAGGAGAAATTGCCCAAACCATGCAATCCATTGGAGATAGCATGAGGAAAGGAAATGAGGGCTTCGAATAACTTGGACTTCAAATAAGAGAAAATGGTCAATGACAATGAAATCATCAAAGAAAGGGAAAGAACACACACAGATTTAATCCAACTCATAACTAGGAGCCCTGGTGCCTAGGGCAAATTCAGTGGAGTAGGTTGGGGGTAGGGTGAAGAGGACTAGCTACCCTGGTCAGGTGCGGTTATACCAGTTTTGGAAACAGAACATGCAACTTTAGCCCCTACAACATGGCAGAGATGTCAGGTAGGGAGCGTGTCAGTGGGAGAGAAAAGGGCCCAGAAGAACACTGAGACCCTTGCAAATGTCACTATGCAACACAAGGGGAAGGAAGGAAGGAAGGAAGGAACGAAAGAAGGAAAGGAGGGAGAGAGGAAGGAAGGAAGGAAAGAAGGAAGGAATGAAGGAACAAAGGAACGAAGGAATGAAGGAAAGAAGGAATGAAGGAACGAAGGATTTATTAAATTTCTACTATGTGCCAAGTATTGTGCTAAGTACGTTATAAATATCATTATGCTAAGAGGTAGGTACTGTTATTATTCCCATTTTACATTTGAGGAAACTGAAACAAACAGAAGTTAAGTGACTTGCCCAGGATCACACATCTAAAAAGTGTATGAGGTTAGATTTGAATTCAGATCTTCCTGATACCAAGCATAATGCTCTGTCCTCTGCTCCACCAAGCTGCCTGCTGGTGAAAGACTGTGGTGTTTGGGAAAAGTAGGCTGGAAGGCTTGCTGCGAAGAGGAATTGTACCTTCTTAAATGATGGCTCCTTGGAGTGAAACCTCAGCGGCCTTACCCTAGTTACATGCCAGATTACTTCACCAGCGTCAGAGAACTCAAACTGGAATGGGTTGATTATAGAGAGAGAATCTTAGGCTTGAGGAAATATATTGAAAACAAATACAAAGAAATGCTATTTCAAACAAGAGGCAATAAAATCTGTTCTTCTAGCTGCAAAAGACTTTGTTTCCAACCCCAGCTCTTGCACATGGTACCTAGGTAAATTTGGACAAATCACTTAGCATTTGTGGGCCCTGGTTTCCCAAAATGAAGAAATTGGAAATGACCCCTAAGGACCTTTGCAATTTCAAAAATACTGTGATCTTATATGGCATTTGTCACCCCAACAGGTCTAGACCACAAATCTAAACAAGTTCAGAAAGAGTTTAGAGAAACTCATGGACAGTCAGTTTATAAAAGCCATTAAGAGTGGTGAAGGGTGTAATCAGAATTCTGTGACTATGGTCCCTGTCTTTTGAGGTAGCCATCATAAAAGGTAAGCATGCCTTTAATGGCTGGGGTGAACCAACAAGAATGTGTGGACATGTTCATGGCAGGGCTTATCAGAGAAGCTTGGGCAGATGGCAAAGGGTCTAATAGGGGAATCTTTGACAGGTTGAGAGCAAAGCCTGTCCTTTGTCTTTTTTTGTACCCCCAGCACTTAGCACAGTGCCTGGCACTTTAAAAATGTTGGTTGATTTGCTTATTAAATGATAATGGTGATCTGGCAGATAGGAGTTTAGGCCAGAGAGTTTCAGGAAGAAATAGAGTTGTAAGATTGGCCATAGATGAGGATCACAACTAATGTATGCATGACCAGTTGAATGAATGAAGCATTTATTAGACACTTTTAATGTGCAAATCTCTGTACCAAGTGGAGGATACAAAAAAAAAAAAGCAAGAAATTCCATTCTCTCGAGAAGCTCATATTCTAACGGAGGCAGGGTTATGAACAGGCATCAAGCCCAGTGAGATGGGACAGGCAAAGACAGCTTTGGCTCTGACCACTGCTCCCTTTCCTCTCTGGAGAAGTAGAAGCCTGAGTCAGAGACTTAAAATAGTACCTGTAACAACTCAATGACTCATACTAACAGAGATCTGAGGTTTAGGACTGTCCAGGAACTGAGCTAAAAAGGTAAGGCTCCATCTCTGCTCTAGCTAGTCAATAGTCTGACTGCAAAAGACAGTTGATTCTGACATGACACCCACATCAGTATTCTGTTTTCTGTTGTTAAAGTAGAGTCACTTTCATTTTTTCCTGATGATTTTCCAAATCTTGACGTGACAGAACCTTCCAATTTTCCTCCTGGAAGAAAGCATTCATATTCTTTTTTTTTTTTTTTTTTTTTTTAGTTTATTTGCTTTTAGTTTATAACATTCAGTTCCACAGTCCCTTGAGTTTCAGATTTTATCCCCCATCCTCTCCCCACCCCCATCATGGCAGCATGCACTCAGATACAGGATCTACAAATATCTTCCCATTAATCATTAGTCAGGTTGTGAAGAAGGATTATAACTGATGGAATGATCAGTGGGAAAGGAAACAAAACAAGAAAAAGAGACAGAGCAAGTAGTTTGTTTCAATCTGCACTCAGACTCCACATCTCTTTCTCTGGATGTGGATATCTCCTTCAATCATGAGTCTTTTGGAGTTGTCCTATAACCTTGTATTGCTGAGAGGAGCCCAGTCTATTGAAGTTAGTCATCACACATACATTGTGTCTGTAATTGTGTACAAATTTCTCCTGGTTCTGCTCTTCTCGCTCAGCATCAGCAGCATTCATATTCTTTAAGAGTGAAGCTTTTAGGTACAAGATCATGTTCCATTCCTCAAACCTTAATCAAATTTTCTCCATTCATGTCACTTAGCAGAAAAGCATGTGTTACCTCGATCCAGAAGATTTTATCACATTCCTGGTGGAATTTCTCTATTTCTTCATCCTCCACAAGAGATGTTGGCCTATTCACTATACTATCTTCCTGGACAGAAACAGAGAAAGGGAGAGAGAAGAGAAGAGAATGGAAAGGCAAGGGCAAGGGCAAGGGCAAAGTCAAGGGCAAAGGCAAGGGCAAAGGCAAAGGCAAGGCAAGAGAAGGGAAGGGAAGGAAAGGGAAAGGAAGGGAAGGGAAGAGGAGAGGAGAGGAAAGGAGGGGAGGAAAAGAAGGAAAAGAGAGAGAAGTATGGAAGGAAGGAAGGAAGGGAGGGAGGAAGGAAGGAGAAAGAGAGGAGAAAAAGAGAGAGAGAGATAGGAGAGACAGAAAGGTGACAAGTGAAAATGTTACTTATTCCTTTGGGGCACATGACAAAAACAACTCCATCCATTATTTTATTTGCCCCTCCAAGGACAACATTATTCCACTGATCTCAACTTTCTTTTGTCTTCTGGTGTTATTTATGATGAGAATATGAGTATTTGTGTGATTTAGTTCTTTAAATGGTACATAAATTGAAGGAGAAAATGAAGTAACAATCACAAGAAGCCAGCATGGCTTCATCAAGAGCAGGTTGTGCCAGACTAACCTCATTTCCTTTTTTGACAGGGTTACTAAGCTGGTAGATAAGGGCAATACTGTCAATATAATTTAACCAGGATTTTACTAAGACATTTAATAAAATCTCTTATGTCATTCTTGTGGTAAAGATGGAGAGATGTGAGCTAAATGAAAGGAAAGAGCACTGACCCTGGAGTCAAAGAATCTGAGTTCAAATCCCACCTCTAAACCTCTGTGACATTGAACAAGTGATTAAGTCTCCCTAGGTCTAGGTGTCTTCATCTATAAAATAAGAGTTCAACTACATGATCTTTTAGTCCCTTCCAGCTCTAGATGTGTAATCCACTGATAATCTAATTAGATGGGTCCAAAACTATTTAAATGGTCTCTAGTAATTAATTACTAGATGTCAACTTGGAAGGAAGTTTCTAGCAGAGTGTCCTAAAGGATCTGTAGTCATCCTTCTACTGTTTAACATTTTTTATCAGTGACTTAGATAGAGGCATAGATGACATGTTAATCAAATTTTCCGGTTATACAAAGATGTAAGGTATAGTGAACACATTGGATAATAGCATCAGGGCCCCAAAAGATATTAACAGACTTAGACAAATACAATGGACAGTCATACTTAGGTTCAAGAAATCGACTTCTCAAGTACAAGATATGGGAGGCATGGTTGGACAATAGTTTGTCTGAAAGAGATCTGTGGTTTTTAGTGGACCACAAGCTCAATAAGTCAACAATATAACATGGCAGCCAAATATGAATAAAGCAACTTTAGTCTGCATTAAAATCTCTATACCTTCAAGGGATTAAGAAGTGATAGTCCTAATATAGTCTACCTCAGTCAAACAACATCTGAAATATTTCATTCAGAGATATGAATGCACTAGGAAAGGCAATAATAAGCGGAGACCATCCAAAGGAGGGCAACCATATAGTGAGAGCCCTTGAATTTAGGCTATACAGCAATCATCTGAAGGAATTAGAGGTGCTTGACTTAAAGAAAAAAAGTCAAGATGGTGACAAGAAAGGTCAAAGAAAAGTCTAGCTCTAGTAAATATTTTAAAAGAGACCCAGAAATACCAATGATCAAAACATTCAAAAAACAAACAAAAGTAAGCTCCTCTATTGGGTCCAGAATTGTACAAAAAGCCAAAAGCTGGCAGAGATAGGTAAAAGGGTTCCTCCAGGCAAGTCAGCGAGACCACAAGTAAACACAGAAGCTACAGAGGTGAGCAAAGAGACTGCAACCTGTGAAACCAACCAGAAGTTATTAGAGGACATGAGAATAGACCCACCAATGGAGCCATAATGTTCTCCAAATGGACCTTAAGTCAGTCGATGTTCTGAGTAAGTGTATCACAAACCATTGCCACCTCCTTTAATCAAGTACTTGTGATCAGATCCCAGCCCTGGAGAGTTGGAGCACAAAGGTGGGATAGGATCAGCTGCCTCAAGTAGCACTATGCACAGAGAGAGCTCAGCTGTGTAGTCCTCAAGGTCTAGAGAGTCCAGGTAGGACATAGGGCCAAATCAGTGCCTGGGTGCTTGCTCAAGAGGCCTGAGACCAATGTAACCTCTGACATCCCAATGGGGAATATTAGAGCATGGAAAAGAATAGAACCAACTCTGAAATAAGGATTGGGCAAAGAGAAAAAAAAAAAAGAGACCACCTGAGGTCCACAGTGGACCACCAGGAGATTGAAAAAGAAATCAAGGATTGAGGCAGAGGGTGGAACTTAATACCAATCACTTCATCCATATTGGCAGGGGCAGCATCCAGACTACAGGGGGGAAGGACCAAACAACGTCTATTTATTCCACCCAAGAACTACAAAGGAGAGTAGCTTGAGCCCAAAACCCTAAACCAAGAACTGAAGCTGAAAATATAAGCAAACAAAAGAAAACATAATTGGGAAATACTGTGGGCTAAGAGAAATCCAACAAGTAAACCCAGAAGAGAAAAGATGGAACCTTAAAAGAAAAAAAAATTGACTTGTCTAAAAAGAGTTCAAAAATGATGGGGGAGGGAAGCAAAATAAGAGCTCAGCTGGGAAATTTTTAAAGGAAAATAACTGTAAAACAGGTTAAGAAGCTTTACTCCCAAAGAGATCATAGAAGTGGGAGGAAGACCCATATGTACAAAAATATTTATTGCAGCTCTCTTTGTGGTGGCAAAAAATTGGAAATTAAGGAGATGCCCATCAACTGAGGAATGGCTAAATAAGTTGTGGTATATGAATGTAATGGAATGCTATTGTGCTATAAGAAATGAGGAGCAGATAGTCTTCATATTTACCTGGAGAGGCTTATACAAACTGATGCTAAGTGAGAAGAGCATTAACCAGGAGAAATCTGTACACAATGACAGACACAACTTATGTGACGTCCAGCTTTGATAAACTGGACTCTTGTCAGCAACACAAGGTCATAAGACAACCCTAAAAGACTCAGGATGGAAGGAGATGTCTATGTTCAGACAAAGATCTAGAAAGAACAGAGTTTAAATGGAGACTGAAGCAAACCACATGCTCTCTTTCTTTTCCATGTTTGGTTTTGTTTCCTCTTTCCCATTATTCACTCCATTGGTTACAACCCTTCTATATAACCAGACTAATGCCCAATGTGAAAGTATTTGCAGATCCTATACTTGATTGCATACAGCCATGGTGGGGTGGGGAGGGGAGAAAATTTGAAACTCAAGGGATTGTGGAACTGAATCTTGTAAACTAAAAGTAAATAAACAAATCAATTTAAAAAAAAAAAAGAAAAGAAGCTTTACCCAAGTAGCATACTCCTTGAAAATAGACTAGAGAAGACTCACAGGAGACATGACTGTCTTTAGGTATTTGAAGAACTATCACATAAAAGAAAGATGTGGCTTGTTTGGCTTGGCCCTAGAGGGCAGAGAACTGGGAGCAATGGGTAGAAATTTTTTTAAAAAGAAAAATCTATACTTAATGAGAAGAAAACCATCATACCAACAGAGCTATCCAAAGACATAATGGATTGTCTCAGGACATAGTCTTCATTGACAACTTCAGGCACTCATCCAGTGTTTTGTAGGGGGTATTCAGCATGCTTAGTTGGTCTAGATGGTCACTGACAAGTTCCAATCCAGTTCTGATGTTCTGTGAAAAGACAATCTTTCAGCCTCAAACAAGTATGTCTTTATCCCCCTTCCCCATTGCTTTTCATGCCACCTCCTACATGTTTATTGATTGTTCGAACAGACTCTCAACTGAGATGAATACCATGGGGGTAGGAGATAAGGACCTAGGTGGCTCACTGGATAGCATGCCACCAGGCCTGCAGTCTGGAAGGCTCACCTTTCTGAGTTCAAATCTAGCCTAAGTACTAGCTGTGTGACCCTGGGCAAGTCATTTAACCTTATTTGCCTCAGTTTCCTCCTCTGTAAAATGAGCTGGAGAAAGGAATGGCAAATCACTCTGGTATCCTTGCTGAGAAGACCCTAAAGGGGATCACTGTTCTGAGGCATTCAAAATAAATGCAAAGTAAGTTAAGTTGGATACATGAAGGAGAGTACTGAATGGTCAAATGTAAACCACAAAGAGGTAGGAGGTAAGGATAGAAAAAAAAACTGGAATGGTCAGTCAAGTCCATCAAAATGTCTAGAGATCTTCAAGCAAAATCTTGTCCATTTATAAGCAGAATTGGCTGACCTCTGAGATCCCGTCAACCCTGAGATTCTGTGACTACCAGATCTTGCACTCCAGACCTTCTACAATCTGATCTGAGCCTGCTTTTCCAACCTGAGCTTACGTTAGTCCCCTTCACCTAATTTAGGTTATGGCCAAGCTGAGCCACTCGCCATTCCTTGAACACATCCCATCCTTTCCTAGTTCTGGGCCTCTGCTCACGCTATTCTCTGCTCCTGGAATAGCCAAACACTGCTGCTGCTGCCGCCTCCTTCTCCTCCTCCTCTCTCTGTCTTTCCACCTCTTGCTATCCTGCCCATCCTTCAATGTCCAACTCAGATGCTAACCTCTTCATCGAGCCTTCCCTCATTGCCCCCAGTCAGAAATGATTCTTCTTTTATCTAATCTCATAGCACTTTATACAAATTAGAATGTGATAAGTGAATATTTATTTGTCTACATGTTTTATCTCCTATTGGGTTGAAAATTCCTTGTAATGGGGATACCAGGTCTTATTTATCTCCACAAGTAACTACCAGAGCCTCCTAAAGTACATAAGGAGTACTTTTAAAATATCATATGAATGAATCATCAATCAAAACAAGACAAAACATCTCCAGAAGGAAGTGGGCAGCTGAATTCTTCTTGAAAAGGAGTCAGTAATGTGTGGTATGCAGAGTACTTGTCTTAGAGCTGGAATTCAAACCCAGGTCAGCTCCCAACACTTAGCTGTGTGGCACTGGAAAAGTCATTTGACTTCTCTAAGACTCTTTTCTCCTGTCTAGTGGAGTAGTAATATTTGTACCTCCCAAGGTCATTAGGAAGAATGCTTAAGAAGTGTCATATAAATGGAAGATTTTATAAACTCAATAATTGTAAGTACCTCTGTCTATCATTGGCATGAAGCATTCTTTGTCGTGCCCTCCCATATAAACATTTGCCCAGGAGTTGTTATGAGTGCCATTCCTTGGAAAACATTTTTTCCACATAAAATTATCCCTTTTTCTCCTTTATTTTTAAATCTTTTCCAGATAACAACAACCATCAGCTAGCGCATATAATTTTTTTTCATGGTATTCAGTCTGGTGTAAAGGGATGAAGTCTGGGTATTTTCCAATAAACCCTCCTGTTTATTTGGGTTGGCAGCCAGCAGAGATGTTTCTGAATCCCCACCTGTGGCAAGTTACTCGTTTCACAACAGAAAAGGACAAAGCTTATGAAAGGGGAGCAGGAGAGTCTAATTAAAAACACCTCCCAAGGAAACAACCTTGTCCAAGTCTCAGGAAATCCAGGGGCTAATCCTCAGTTTCATTAGCAAGCAGAGAAAGGTCCAAAGCCAAAAGCACAGAGTTGCACCCCTCCATAGGTCAAAACAAAATGGTAAAGGATCAACCCTGAACCCATTTATTCAGATTCTCTTGGACCTTCCACACTGCAGCCTGGCCCCTAAAGTAGAGCCCACATCCTGTGACCATCTGTTATTTTTGTCATTGATGTAGAGACTCGCCCGCCCCCATTCCCCTATTAAATCTCTGATCGCAGCCAGGCAATAGCTGGGGCTGGGAGGAAAGCTGACTGAGCTCCCTGGCGGTCCTCCCCAGCTCTGCCAGCATGGTAACAGAGGAAGAACTGGGGAGGCGTGAGAGAAAGATGGAAAGGGAAGGAAAAAGAAGACAGGGAAGGAAGGGATGATAAGGAAAACACCCCAGAGTTTCTCGAAGGAAGAAGTAAAGGAAAGAAAGCTAGCAGACTGGAGAATGAGCAACCCCACTGGTCAGGAAGGGTCAGAGGCTCTCAGTTTGTCTCTCCACTCAGTCAACAAACCTTAATTAAGTGCTTAACATGTGTCAAGGCTCTGTAGCCTTTGACACTGTTGATCCTTCTTTCCCCTCTAGGTTTTCAAGATACCAATCTCTCCTTGTTTTCCTCCTACCTAGTTGACCACTCCTTCTCTGTCTCCTTTGCTGGATCCCCATTCAGGTCATGGTTTTTCATGGGGTTCTTTCATGAGTTTTCTTCTCTTCTCCTCTATATTACCATACTTGGTGATCTCATCAACTCCCATGGATTTAATACCATATCTCTGCTGATGATTCTTTTATTTAAGAAGCAATCAGGGTTAAGAGATTTATCCAGTGTCACATAGCTAGTACGTGTCTGAGACTAGAATTGAACTCAGGTGCTATTGACTCCAGGGCTGGTGCTCTATCCATTGTGCCACCTCGCTACCCCTATGCTGATAATTCTCAAATCTACCTCTGCTCTCCCAAACTCTCTGCTGACCCCCAGTCTCCTATCTTCAACTGCCTTTTAGACATCTTGAACTCGATGTCAAATAGACATCTTCAATCCAACACATCTAAAACCAAGCTCATTATTTTTTCCCCAAACCTTCTCCATCTCTTACTTCCCCCCTTACTATAGAGAACACCATTGCCCCGGTCCCTCAGGCTCACAACCAAGAAGTCATCCTGGATTCTTTACTCTCACTCATCCCCTCCGCATATCCAATTTGGCACCAAGGCCTGTTGAATTCACTTCCACAAGTCTCCCTAATATGCCCCCTTCCTTTCTCTGACACTGACATCACTCTAGGGCAGGCTCTCGTCACTTCTCCCCTAAGTTACTGCAATAGCTGCTGATGGCTCTGCCTGCCTCTAGTCTCTCCCCATTCCAATCTATCCTCCATTCAGCCACTCACACGATTTTCCTCAAGCACAGGTCTGACCACATCACTACTTCTTTAATCAATAAACTCCAGTGACTCCCTATTGCCTCCAGGAGCAAACATAAAACCCTCTATTTGACATTCAAAACCCTTCATAAACCTAGCTAGCCCCTCCCTATCTTTCCAGTTCTCTTATATCTTACTCCCTACTGCATACTCTTCATTCTAGTGACATTAACCTCTTTGCTGTTCCACCAACAAGACCCTCCATCTCTCCGTTCCAGGAATGTTTTTCTGGCTGTCTACCATGCCTGGGATGCTTTCCCTCCTCATTTCTGCTTCCTGGCTTCCCTAGTTTCCTTCAAGTCCTAATTAAAATCCCATGTTGTATAGGTTGCCAGAGTGGGTGATACCACCCCCTGGGGGGTTCTGGACTGATCCAGAGTAGGCAGTAGCAGCATCAGTTGAAATTGAGGGGGGGGCATTGAATAAAAATAAGGGGGCAGTAGAAGCATAAGGAAAGAAGAAATGTTTTTAAAAAACCACTCTAATATGTTTCATCTGTTGTGTAACAGAGCTAAAGTCATAGTGATTACATCATTTTACAAATAAACACACAAAATGCAAGTTATAATTGGTTACAACTGATCAAGGGTCAAGTCCGCCAACAGGTCTTAAGCAAGCATTGGCAGGCAAGCTTATAGAATATTCTTGGGAAGTCCAACATGCGCCCACAGAAATATGTTTGGATAATGACTTATTTACAATAGAGTTACATGACACAATATTGCGTGATCAAAATCAACATTTCGATGCAGGAAGAAAACAAAATTTGCAATAAATTATTCAATTTAAGATGTGTCCTTTTTTAATAATTTTATATTTTTTTGAAATGACACAAATTTCAAAAGAAATGCTAAAAGGTTAAAGAAAGTAAGTTTCTGAGGGCACATTGGGCAATTTTTTAAAGTTTGAGAATCTCTGTTATCTAGAGAAAGCCTTTCCCTAAATTCTAGTGCCTTCTCCCTGTTGATGATGTCTTATTGATCCTGTATAGAGCTTGTTTGTAGATACTTGCTTGCTTTTTAACTCCCACACACACTAGATTGAAAGTTCCTTGAGGTCAAGGACTGTCTTTTGCCTTTTTTTCCATATTCCCAGTGCTTAGCACAGTACCTAGAACATGGTAGGTGCTTTAATTGATGTTTCTTGATTGATCAAAATGCCTTCTCTATCTTCCCTAGATTGTAATCTCATCTGTTAAATGGGAGAATTATCTCATTTTATCTTCCCGACAACACTGTGAAGTTGGTGCTCTTATTATCCCCGTTTGACAAATGAGGAAACTGAGGCTGGAAACAGTTAATTGACTTGCCCAGGGCCAGATAGCTAGGAACTATTTGAGGGAGGATTTACCTTATTAAAAAAAAAAAATCTACCCCAATGTTGTTAAAGTGAAATAGAAATGGGGCCACTCAATCATACATAAGGATCCCCGCAGGCCACACATTGACTTAGTTTTTAAAATGTAATATTATCTACGTTTTCTTCTATTTTTATTTATTTTGTAAAATATTTCCCAATTAAATTTTAATCTGACTCCAGCTGCATTCAGCAGTGTTGTGGGCCACATGGGGCCGCAGGATTTGTGTGTGACACCTCTGCTTTCCTCCATGCTGTTTTTCTGGAGTCATGCCAATTAATTCCAAACCCCTCGAAAGCAGCAACAAAATTACCCATGAGTCCCTGACCAGCTCTCTTCCTCCACAAATGCTCCCACACCATTCATATGGATCCTTAACATTATTGTAAGATTGATTTCTAAAGACAGATGGGAAAAGCTTTGTGTTCCCTCTCCCAGGCATCTTTGCAACTTATAATAGAAAACAATCCTTTATACCTCAGTAGTAAAAGCTTGTATTTACATCATTATTTAAAGTTTACAAAGTGCTTTACATGTATTATATCACCCGAAGTTCACAACTCTGCTGAGAAAGTTAGCAAAAAGAACAATATTCTCATTTTACAAGTAAGGAAACTGAGTCTGAAGTGATTTGTATGATGTCACAGCGGAAACAAGTAACAATGTCAGAATGAGAGCCAGACCAATATCTGGAACCCTGATCCCTCTGCATATCACTTCCATCCCTCCATCTTCAGTTCAAAGTTTTCACGGAGGAGGAAGAGGAAGACAACAAGAGGGCAGAGAACACACCTGGGGGAGACAGGGAAGGGAGAGGGAAAGGAAACAGAAGGGAAAGATTGATGGAATCAAAAGAAATAAAAGTCATAATTTTGCCAATGTGTCTACATGAAAACACACCTGACCCAACTCTCTACTGGCTACAGGCCCTGATCAGATGCTCCTGAATAAAGACAGGAATGGGGTTCCCTATTGCTTCTGAGCTCAAGGAATCTTCACATCTTCAATCAGTTACCATTTATTAAACACTTACTACATACCAAACTCTGTGTTAGGCTTCAAAGTACGAAGGATGCAAAGACAGTCTTATCACCACTGATTCCATCTGTAGCTACATCAGTATCACCCCAGACCTTCTCCCAAGCAAGGTCAAAGATTATTAAATTAACCCAATCAGCCCAGCTGGTTCCTTGTTCTCCTTATAGAGAACGTGCGACATTTAGAATGAAAGAATGGATGGATGGATGGATGGATGGATGGATGGATGGATGGATGGGTGGGTGGATGGATAGATGGATGGATGGGTGGATGAATGGATGGATGGATGGATGGATGGATGGATGGATGGATGGATGGATAGATGGATGGATGGATGGATGGATGGATGGATGGATGGATAGATGGATGGATAGATGGATGGATAGATGGATGGATGGATAGAGAAACAGAGAGATAGAGAGACACAAAGATGGACAGATGGATGAATAGCATTTATTAACACCTTACTATGTGTAATGGTTCTGTGTGAAGCACTGGGGATACAGATAGAAAAAAAATTGATTCTGCTCTCAAGAAGCTCACATTCTAATTAAGGAAGATAACATATATTACAAGTTTCAGCTGTAAGCCAAATGGAAAACTAATAATAATAATAACAGCTAGCATTTATAGAGAGCATTAAGAGATTCACATTTATTACTTCATTTGATCTTCACAACAATCATGTCAAGAGGATGCTATTATCTTCCCCATCTTACAGCTGAGTAAAGTGAAACTGAGAGGTTCAATAACGTGCCCAGTGTCATATAGCTAGTAAATGTTTAAGGAATAGTTTGAATTCAGGTCTTGCTGATTCCAAGTAGAGGGCTCTATCTACTAAGTCACTGACTCCTATTCATGGCCAATAAACATTTATTAAGTGCCTACTGCTATGTTCCAGACTGTGTGCTAAGGGGTAGGGAAACAAGAGAAAAGAAAGACAGTGCCTTCCCTCAAGGAGCTTGCAATCTAATTGGGACAAAAGGAAGCACAAGGCCATGTGTTTGTGGAGTAAACCAAGCCATAGCTGGTGGGAAATGGAGAGTAAGAGGAGTAAGTAAGAGAGGAGAGGCGACTGAGGCTCCTGGGGAGCTATTGAATATCAAAAAGCTGAAACAATCTCCATGATGATGAGATTTCTGGTGAGGAGCTTATCCCAAGGGAAGTAGGCTGCCCATAGAGTGGAAACCAAGCAAAGCAGTCTATAGGAAATGACTAGTTGCATTGTTCTTAGGTTGCAGTGGCAAAGAAGATATCTTTAATGTCACTTCCATTAATAACCAGTAGCTCCAGCTACTAGTGTTGGTGCTGGAGGGGATGGTACATCCTTTCTCCACAAAGTTTGCTTCCCTCAGTGATGGAGAATGCATAAGCTGAGTTGGAAACAGGGTCAGGGAACTGAGGGATATACTATTTCCTGGGTTTGTGGGTTCAGGGTCCAAAGTGATCTCCACCAAAGTCTCAGAAGAGGTGATGATCAAATTGGTTTGACCTACCTGGAACATGCTGGCTCCTATCTCTCCCTCAAAGTATCAAATAAATACATAAGATTACACAAGGAAACAATTATATTGAAATACAGTTATCTAAACAAGTTCAAAGATCCCGAGTTTGGTAATTTGTAGATAAGTTGTTGCTGTTCAGTCATTTCAGTGATATCTGACTCTTTAGAACCCCATTTAGTGTTTTCTTGGAAAAGATACTAAAGTGGTTTGTCATTTCCTTCTCCAGCTACAGATAAAGAAACTAAGGCAAACAGGGTTCGGTGACTTGAGATATAAAGGGGACAAAGGACTTATCCAAGGGCAGAAGAATTCCCACCTTCTCAAAAAGCTAAACCCATGATGGAATGAAAGCTTAGTTAAAAAGACTTAGGAGGGATTGAGGAAAGCCTTATCAATCCTCCTAAGCACCCTCTCTACCCATAGCTAAAGGAATTTCAAGCACCAGCAAACAAGTTGGGACAGTACTTTGTGGAGTAAGAGGCCTCCCCTGAAATCACACTCCCATACCACCATTACTGTATAGATACCAAAGTGCTTCTGATTGGGGATGCATATGGGTATGTAAAGGGGTGCTCTCACCCCTTTAGATAACTACTGGAACTATGCCCATTGGGATATTTAAAGATTCCAGAAACAGTACAGGGAGTGGTTTAGAATTGTGTGGTGCCCAGTGTATAGCTGGAGATGAGACAGCATGGTGGTGAGAAAGTGTTTTGGGCAAAAAGATTGTGTGCAGAAGAGAGAACAGGTAAAATGGTGAGGGAAAGTTAGGTGATATCCTCAATGTTCCTCCTTTCTTTGTCTTAAGATTTAGGGATGATTGTTGCTTTCATGGGATCATAGAATTTAAAGCTAGAGGAGACCCTAGGTGCAGAAACACTTAGGGGGTCTAGGAACATTTTTAAAAATATTTTGATAATTCTATTTCAATATAACTGGTTTCATTTGTAATCCTGGCATTTTATTTTCTGCATTTAAAAACATGATGCTGAGAAGAGTTTCACAGGCTTCACCACACTTCTTCAAAGAGTTCATCCCACAAAAAAATGGTTAAGAATCCCTGATTTAGTCTACCATCACCTCCATTTTACAGATTAAGCATCTACTGGTCTGGAATCATGGTACATGGCATTCCAGAGCATTCTCCAACCCCTGCACTAGAATTCAGGAAGGAAGCAATCACAAGAGATATGATCAGATCCATGTTGGCAGATCTGCTGCCAATATGAATTATACCAGCTGAGCTGAGTATTTTCTCCCTAGAGGAAGAAGCACTGAGATAAGAACCGTATAAGCACTCTCTGATGATAGGTAGAATCAGCCCGGTTTGGGGCTTGGCTTTCACTATTGACTAACACTCTCTGCCATGGCTGCCTTTGTCTGGTGTTTAAAGAAGACTTCCAGCCATGACAAACTTAGCAGATTACTGCAATGCTTAGGGACCCACACAAGGAGGGGGACCTCCCCTTAATTCTGGGGCATCCCCTCTGCTGATTATTTCCCATTTATTCTGTATCTAGCTCGTTTGAACAGAGTTGTTTTCCCCCATTAACCTGTGACCTTCTTGAGGGCAGCACTTAGCACAATGTCTCACACACAGTAGGTTCTTAAATACATGTTTGTTGACTGACTGATTGACTCCCAGGTCTTAATGTGATGTTACTGTAGAATGTTCCTTGAGGCGAAAAGCTAACAAGGTCTTTTTCTCATTTTACTTGGGAGCTTACTAATAAGTAAGGAGGTCCCCTCCTCCTTTTTCCTGCTCCAGATTAAGTAACCATTTGGAGAATCTGAATATAGTTCCTAAAACATCAGCTGTGCTACTCACACCCACACCCACCAGATAGGATTTATAAGGGAGTAAAAAAACTGGTGAGAGAAGGCATCAGGATATTGTTGTTCAGTCAATATCCAACTTTTCATGATCCCATTTGGCATTTTCTTGGCAGATAATAGAGTGGTTTGCCATTTCCTTCTCCAGTTCATTTTACATATGAGGAAACTGAGGCAAACATGGACCTGCCAAGGGTCACACAACTAGTCACTTCCATTAATAAAACCAAAGACTTTGGTTAGCCCCAGCTACAGGTGTTGGTGGTGGAGGGGTTACTACATCTTTTCTCCACAAAGTTCGATTTCCTGAATGATGATTGCATAAGCTAAGCTGGAAACAGGGCCAGGGAAGTGAAGGATACTCAGGGACTGGATTTGAACTTGAGTCTTCCTGATTTCAGGTCCAGCACTCTGGCCGCTGTACGATCTGAGACCTGAAAAAGATCTTAGTTTAAAAAGTCCAAGTTTTCCCAATGCGTCCAGGGCTATCTCTAGTTGGCCTGATCTATTTCTTGCCCCTGGACCCAGATGGTTCTAGAGGAGAAAATGAGGCTGGTGACTTTGCACAGCCCTGCCTCACTTAAATCCAATTCACTTGCAAGTCATGACATCACCTTCCTGATGTCATGGTCCTCTTTGAGAAAGAAGGACAAACAATGCACCACCTAATTGCCCTTGGAATCAGAAGACAAATTCAAATCTCAGCTCTACCATTTACTGGCTGTGGGAACTTGGGAAATATCTTAGTCTCTCTAAACCTCAGTTTTCTCATCTATAAAATGGAGCTATTTAATATTGACAATATCTACTCCCAGGCTTTTCTATTTGTTCTTTTAATGGAATAAAGTAATATATTAAAATGTTTTATACACTAAAGCACTATCTGAATATCAGCTCTTATAATTAAGGAGAAAAAAAAAGCCTGGGGTAGTCGATAGAGCCAGGAAGACCTGCCTCTAACACATACTGGCCATGTGATCCCAGATCTCTCAATACTTCGGGCAACTCCCTAAGATCCCAAGTTACAGAGAAGGTGCCAATATGTGTCAGAGGTATCAGAGGAGTGAGCCCAAGGATGACTAGCGATGTCTGCTGTAATTCACTAGCTTGGGACTTCAATCAGTTCATCTCTCTGAACCTGAATCATTTGTCCAGTGAGGTTAATAAACCTTGTTCTGCCTACCTTATAAGGTAGAGCTGGGAGGATCAAATGTGCTCATGGACAGGATCCCTCCTTGTCAAGTGTATGTCCTGTTCCACCATCCAAACCAAACCCATGGCGGAATTATTACCATTCTTACTCCCCCCAGCAGAGCCTCCAATATAACAGCACAGGATTTCCTAGCCCAAACCCCCAAGATCCTCCAGCCTCAGATCTGGAAAATCAAAGGATGCTGCAGGAATGCGTCTGCCTCTGCACACACGCATGTGTGTGTATGTGTATTTAAATGTGTTTGCTCCGCGCCAAGAATCCGAAACACAAGCATCGCATATGAAACAGTCCCACAGTTTGGTGTGTGGTACCTCTTCACTTGGGTTATTAAATCATTTTTCCCTCCAAAGGTACACATGTTGTGGCATAAGGAGCAAACTGTTGACAGATGGTGGAGAAACTTCACAGGCCCATAATTGAGACTTATTTTCATACATTGGTGCCAGTTTGAAATCTAATTGCCAATAAAACAATACTGTGATGCCGCCACATCTCATGCCTCCACGGTTCTCCAAAGTTACACTTGAATCCACTAGTAAATTCTAATCTCCCAGAGAAAAATATTTCCCCCGCTCTGTCTGAAAAGGAACGCTATAAATCCACGTACAGTGGTTCATTTTAAAATGTGAACTTCCTTCCCCTGGTCCCCAAAGAGCCCTCACATGGTTAGTGTTAGTGTCTGCTGGAGAGCAGCGGCAGGCTTTGTTTACTTGCCTGAGCACAGATGTGGTTTAGAGCTCTCCTCTTGCTGGGGCCTTTTTAAGAGAACTTTATTGTCCAAGCATGTCTCACACACACACACACACACACACACACACACGCGCGCGCTTGCACCCCTCCCATACAGTGTGACTGGGGATGCTGGCTTTGCTGCTGGGCACAGATCCCAAGCCCACCCACCAGGCAAAGAGAGATATCTGTCTCCTTTCAGCCCTTGGCTAGGCAGCCCCTCTGTGTTCCTTCTCTTGCTACAAAGGTTTAAGAACAGATCAACCTGGATCAATGGTAAACTGTAAATAAAACAGACTTTTAGGAGGGTAGGAGCACATAAGATCACACTCTCTCTTTCTTCTCGACAATTAAGGAATGCCACCTGCCATCTTGAGTCACAAACCTGCTGAGAATTTGCATTTTCTCTCCCCCACTCTCCATTCATCAAACAATCAGTGATTAAGCCTTTCTTAGTGTCTACCTACCATGTTTGCAGTGCTGGGGATACAAAAGTCCCTGCCCTCAAGGACATTATATTTTATGAGAAGACAATATACATCCTATACATAAAATTATATTATATATAAACATATAATGCACATTTTTAAAATATTATGTTAAATATATGATACATATTTTAAACATATAAGGTATATATAAAACATGTAAAGAAAATATAATACATAAAATATTATATATAATATATACACAAGTATATATATGTATGTACATGTAGAATGTCCCAAAAGTCTAAATACAATTTGAACTTTAATCAGAACTCCTTAAGTAGTTATTATATGTTAATATGATAATTAATATTGCATATTAAGTTTTAATAGTTTAAAATTACACTGAGATTTTTGAGGCATCCTGTATATATAAAATAAATTCCAGGTATTAGAGGGGAGGCAAAAGGTTTCGTATATAAGAATAAAGAGATCATTATTGTTGTTGTTATTGTATATAATAGTGGAAAAAAATGATCTTTTACTTGGGACTAGAAGCTAAAAAGAAAATGCTAGTGATATATCTAATGAGATTTTTACAAATTTAATTTAAAAATTAAAACTAAGTATCAACAGGGCCTTCAACAAAAAGAAAAATTAGCTCATTTGTCCCTAAGCTCTTGCTTTCTTCTCCTCTAGGACCCTGCCCTCATATGGGGCCCCCAAGATCCTTCCACTCCCAGTAGCCCAGGGCAAGCACCACTATATGAGGCGTTCCAAAAGTCTTAGTATGGTTTTAAGCTTTAATAGCTATCAAATTGCAGTCAGACTTTTCTAGCGCTCTGTGGAGCCTCCTACAGCACCATCCATATTCTACCCTTTCTGGTTATCACAGGATCTAGAACAGAAAGAGATCTTAAAAATCATCTAATCTAACCCTTTTGTTTTACAAAAAGAGGAAATTGAGGCTTGGGGAGATCACACAGAAGAACAGCTGAGGTAGGGTTGGAACCCAGGTCCTCCCATTGTAGATCCAGGGGTCTTCCCACAGTATCACAAAATTCATCTGTTTTGTGTCCTCTCCCCTGGGAGCCTTCCTCTGCCTCCTCTGATAGGAGAGCTCCTCCCCAAACCTCCATTTCTTCCTTTCTCACCAGGCTGTGCTCTAGACTTCTCCACCAAGCCCCAGAAAACTCTTCATCCTAGGAAATCAGTCCTGGAATGCATACCTCGAAATTACTCTAGCCCTTCCTTCCCTCACTTTTGATTGGCTGGCTGCTCCCAAAACCTTCCTTTAAAAAGGATGTTGGGACCTACCGTGTGGCCTGACTCTATTCTACCCAACACCTTCCTCCTCTCTCACCAGCTGCTTTTCAGCTCCCTTTTTAGTGTGGTCTTCCCCCCATCAGAATGTAAGCTCCTGGAGGGCAGTGACTGTCTTTCCTTTTTTTTTTTTTTTTTTTTTTTGCTTTAATTTGTATTTCCAAGGCTTGGTCCAGTGCCTAGTATATAGTTAACACTTAATGAATGCCTGTTGACTGACATCTTGGTGACTAGCTAACCAAAAAACTAAGGTCTCATTATTTAATTGAAGCTCAAAAGAGCATTGGAGGTCATTTAGGTCAATATCCTTCCCAAAGTAGAATCCTCTATACACCTCCCCTCCATGGCAGCTTCTGAACACTTCCAGCTACGTGTGGCTCACTACCTTGAAAGGCAGCCCATTCCTCAGCTGGATAGCTATGGTTGAAGAAAAGCTCTTCCTTTACAAAGTCAAGTAGACCAAATCCAAATGCAAAGTTAAGTAGGCCACATCAGAAAAACAACATACACAATGACCACAACAATTTACTTGAAAGAAGAACAACGCAACAGTCAAAGGCCAGATTTGAACTCAGAAAAAGGAATCTTCCTGACTCCAGGCCCAGCATGCTATCCGTTGTACCACATATCTGTGTAAAGGAGGTCCTAGCAACTGAGGGCTTCCAGAAAGGTCTCATTAAAGATAGACATTGGGCCGAATTGGAAGTTGTGTTCAAATAAACTCAATCCCCATTCTAAATGTATTTTATAGTCTTTCGCCTCTATCTGATGAGAGCAGGATATTGGGGGCAGCATAGTACAGGATTAAGAGTCCTAAATTAGAATTTTTTTTAATTAGACCTGTAATTTCACTGCTGCCATGAAGCTTCTAGCAAGGTTCTCCCTCTACCAAGGCAGATAGACAACTTCTTGGCAATCTATAGTCTTGGAAAGCTGTCTGGAACATTAAGGGGTTAAGTGACATGAGCAGGGTCATACAGGCAATATATGTCAGAAGTGGGACTTGAACCCACATCTCCCTGATTCCCAAATCAGCTCTCTATCCATGCCCTCTTGCTATCAGAAGACCTAGGTTCTATCTTACCTCAACAAAGAGGGAAAAGAAAAGGAAGAAGCTTTTCTTAAGCGTCTATTATGTGCCAGGCACTGGGTTAAACCCTTTCCAAATGTGACCTTGAGCAAGATGAGAAACCCTGATGAACTCACAGAGTGATCATGAGGATTAAACAGGATAAAATAGACCAGAGAGCTTTGGAAAATATTATAGAGATGGAGTCATTTTTTATTTTATAACACACACACACACACACACACTTCTTAAGTGTGTCCCAAGTACCTTACAATTAATTTAACCATTCCAGTTAGGAGGATCCCAGTTACTTGAAGTCCGGTCATACATATGTTGGTCTCCTCCCCATTTCTTCGACTCTCTGTGCTTGTGTGTTTTTGCTTACTGGAATGGATGTTAATTTTTATAACAGAAGAGCTCTGTAGTTAGCAGCACCATTTACACTCTGCTCAGTATGACTGATGAAGCATAAACTAATTAATTCTTGGAGTAAGTGCATCCCTATCAGGTTTTTCCTGAATAGTAATGAATCATTATCAGCCAAAACCTTAACATCTGCTTATTCAATCAATCCAATGCTAGTCACATGTTATTAATGTCATCTGCATTGTTGCCCCAAGTGCCAATGGTCGGGTCCCCATCCGTGGAGCCGACTACACTACTATCCCCCTAGAGTCTAATTAAGTTTTCAGTCCAGAATTCCCAAGCCCTGCCATAGCCACCAGACTTAAACCCTGGGAATTAGCCCAGCAGGCTGGTGTTTGGATGACTGTGAGAGCAGGGTATAGACCCTGAACAACCTTCCTGCCAGATAGCCAAAGCAAAAAAGGCGTGCCCTTCCCTGGGGAGGGAGGGGAGGCCTAAATTATCCCAGAAGACACCTCAGCACAGTATCTAACATATAGCAGGTGCACAGTAAATATTTGTCAAATTGCAAGACCCAGCTGGCAGTGACTAGTCTTCTGTAGAGAGGCTAAGGCGGGCATGTCAGTGAGGGGAGGGAAGAAGCACGTTATAGGCCTGGCTCCCTGGTTTGATTTAATTTGCTCATGGACTCTAGGAACTTCAGATTATCTTGCTCATAACTTAGTAATCAACAACAACAACAAAAGGAACAGTAATAATAGCTCATATGAATTCTATCATCCTAAGGTGATATATAAAGTGTTTTCACAACAACCCTATGAAGTAGGTAATTTAAGTATTTCTTATATATAATACACACACATATGCATATACATGTATGTATATGTGTGTATATATGCATGTGCATATGCACTTATAAATATGTGTGCATGTGTATATATGTATGTATACATATATGTAACATTTATAAGTAGGTAATATAAGTATTTTATATATATATACATATACCTATATAACATTATATATGTATAAGTAGGTAATAAAAGTATTGCTTTATTTTTAAATAAAATATATATTTCTATATTTTATGGTTGTAGAAACAGAGTTCCAAAGAAGTTAAGTGATTTGTAAAAGGTCACAAAAATCAATGATGGAGAAGAGACATAAAGGTAGCCCTTATGACTTCTAATTGAGGTCTCGAACTAACAAATCATGGGGCAAAAATAGTCCTTGACCATCCTCTGAATACTCAGTCTGCCTCGGGCATTGGTGGTTGGTTGTTGTCCTTTGTTCTTGAAGAAGATCAAAATGACATCACTATGTCCGGCTCAAGGTACAGTGTGTCCAACTATGACTGATTAAATCAATATGAGCACAGAAGGCTCTACCACAGGTCAGACACGAATGGTCCATATGAACATTTGGCATGGAGATAGATGTCTCTAAATTTGCGCATCTCGTGTTTCTTTTCTCTTAGGTGTTATAGTAGAAATACAAAGAACTATATGATACTTGCTCCCACAGAACTTGTGCTGTAGTTGGTAGAAAAAGAAGTAACTAAAAATATATGTGTCAAATGAGTAAAAATCATTGACAGAAACCAAATATTAAGCACAATAGGGTTGATAACTGAAAAAGACCAAATTTTGTCCCAGTTTCCAAAAAGGAGAGAAAATAGACTGGCCAAAATGTGAGGAAGCTTTACTAACCCCTACCAAAATTTTAGAACCCATTATTAGAGGGATGGTTTGTGAACATTTAGAAAATAAAGCAATGATGACAGACTCAGCATAGCTTCAAGAGCAAGTCATATCAGACAAATTTTTTATCTATTTTGACAGGATTCAGGTTCTGACCTGTCATTACACAGCTCAAGTGTGCAACAAAAAATACCTAACAAAATCTCTCATGCTATCCTTGTGGACAAGAAGGAGCACAAAGGTAAGATAATAGGACAGTTCAGTGTATTTGGAAACTATTTGAATGTATACAAAGGGAAATCCTTTAATGAGTCAAGGTCAAGTTGGAAGGACATCTCTAGTGAAGCACCCTAGGACCTATACCCTTAGTCTCTGCTGTGGGATTTTTTTTTTTTTTATAAATGATTTGGATGAAGGCATAGAAAATATGCAGATTGAATTTTCAGATGGGTATCAGATTTTGTATTTCAGGCACAGAGCATGGTATAATGGATTTGAGAGTCAAAAAGCCTGGTGACTCTTAAATTTGTCTGTGTTCTAAATATGAGTGAAAAATAGACAGCTCATACTAGCTAACAAGAGTTGATAGTTAAATTTTCAGTAAACACTTAGATCTAGGAAATTTGCAAATGCTAAGGACCAGGGATTGATTTATTGTTTTATTAACTGTCTAGACTTTTAAAAGTATTGGAGAAAATGTTAATAATGAAGATTAAACTTAAAAGTATGTCATGGAGAGAGCCTGTTGTTAAACATTTCTTAGAATGCCACTTGTAATCTTAATCAAATTATATCTTTGAACTTCTGTTTTCATATCTGTAAGATAACATGGTTGGGCCTCATTATCTCTAAAGTCCCTTTTGGTCTCAACTCTTGTAATACTAAGTGTCTGAAGTGCTCTCATGCAGAAAAGGGATGAGAATTTTCCTTGGTCCTATCAGGCAGAAATAAAAGCAATGGGTGGAAACAAAGTTCTTAACGATCAAAGATATCCAGAAGTAGGATGATCCATCTTGAAAGGTAATGAATTTCCTCATCCTTGAAGAATAAGAGTGAGTAAGAATTCTGGGAGAATAAGGATGACAAGTTGTGCACATCCTTGTTTAGGTAGAGATTAAATACGTGCCCCCTGAGGCATCTCTCAGTTTTAAGAGTCCGTGATTCTGTGAGAACTCACTGGAGATTTAGGGGAATCTTTATGAGTAGGTGGGGTGTAATCTGGGGCTTGTAGAAAGGGAAGCATTATAGAGTGAGGTGAGTATAGTTCTTGGAATCAGAAAGGCTTGACTCTTGCCTCAGTTGCCTCCTAGCTGTATGGCTATAGGCAAGGCACCTCTGTACTCCAGTTTTTTCTCTTTTTTTGAGGCAATCAGGGTTAAGTGACTCGCCCAGGGTCACACTGCTAGTAATTATCTAAGGGAATATTTGAACCCAGATCCTCCTGACTTCAGGGCCAACACTCTATCCACCTAGTACCACCTATCTGCCCCCACCCCAGTTTTTTCAGCTCTAAAATAAGGTAATCCTCTAGAGTCCCTTGCAACTCTAAATCTCTGGTCCTATGAATAGGGAAGAACCTATTAGATGAAGGGAATGATATGCGCAATGGCACCAAAGCAGAACATTAAAAGCATAAAGTGCCAAACAATTATGACAGGAAGCTTCTTCTAAGCCTCTTCACAGCCAGTAAAGTTATAATTGGTGTGAGATCCATCCCTTCTATACATGCGCCAGCACGGCCAATAAATGGATGTAAGGCCAGAAGAAGCCCCTAAGGTCTCTGTGATAGGTACCCAAAAGTGATACTGACCTCGTGCATTATGATAGAGATAGCATGCAGCATCAAAAAACACAATATGACATGGTTGAAGGAAGCACTTTCTAGCTATCTGAGCTTGGAAAAGTGAATTATCTGCTTTGGGTAGCCATTGCTTTTTTTATAAATGGAAGATGATAATACCTGCTCTGTCTACCTTTGACAGAATCACAGAATTGGAAGGGACCCCCTGACTGAGACCATCTAGTCAAACCCATACCTGAACAAGAATCTACTCTGTAACAAACACAAATGGTCATCTAGCCTTTGTTTTAAGACCTCGAGTATGGGAGAGGGAGAAGGAATGGAGGAGAAAAAGGAACAGAAGGAAGAAGAGCAGAGGAATGACTGGCAGGGCTGGGAAGGAAGGAACCTCCCACTACCTGAATCAACCATTCCACTTTTGTTATGTGTTTCCTCATGTGGAGTCTCAATTGACCTCTCTTTAACATGCATCCATGGCCTCTAGTTCTGATCTGTTGTTCAGTCATGTTCAACTCTTCATGACCCCATTTGGGGTTTTCTTGGCAAAGATACTGGAGTGACTTGGCATCATTCTCCAGTTCATTTTACAGATGAGTAAACTGAGGCAAACAAGGTTAAGTGACTTGCCCAGGTTCACATAAGTATCCAAGGCCAGATTTGAACTCAGGAAGATGAGTCTTCCTGCCTCCAGGCCCAGCATTCTATTCACTACACCACCTAGCTGCCACAATCTAATCTAATCTGTAGAGTAAATCTAATTCCTCTTCCACTTGATACAGCTATCATGTCTCCCCTAAGTCTCGTTCAGGTTACATATCTCCCAATTCCTTCAAATGATCCTCATTTAGTATCATCTCAAAACCCTTTACAATTCCAGTTTTCTCCTGTAGATAATCTTTAGTTTATCAATGTCCTTCCAAATTTTTGGTACCCAAAAGAAAACCCAATGTGGGTATGATATGGTCTCCAAACCAGAGTAGAATGGGACTATTTATTGTGTCACTAGTACTGACCAGTATGGCCCTCAATGTAGCCTGACATTGCTTTCACATTCTTGAGTACTACTTCATGCCACTGGCTCACATTGAGGCTTCTGCCAACTAAAACTCACAGATATTTTCCACATGGACTTCCTGATTCTCTCTTCCCTCATTGTTCCCATATCTCATACTTGTAAAGATGATTTTGAGCCCAAATGGAACATCCTATTGGGGCCAACCCAGTGTTCCAGTCTTTTTGATTACTGATTCTTTCACTCAGGGATTAACTATTCCTCCCAGATTGTGTCTTCCTCAGATATGATGATAAGAATGCCATTTATGCCTTTTATCTAAGTCATTGGTAAAAATACAAAACATAACTAGATCAAACACAGATCCCTGAGGGACACGCCAGGATTGTTTAAGGATCAAATGAGTGTGTGGAAATGATTTTGTAAACTATATAATATGTTTCAAATATAGTGATAGTGATTGATTATGATTGATGATTGATGATTATTGATGATGATGATGGAATGGGGAGAAGAGCAAGGCATATTTTTTTGTTCCAGTGCTAGATGTGATTGAAAAGGATACTTTTTCCCTTGAGAATCTATGCTAAACCCATCTCGTGATGCCATCACCTTCCCCACCACCACCCTCATTGGATCAACCATCTGCCAGTATTAGTGGATGGGACCAAAGTGTCTCTGTCCCTCAAAATATATATTTCCCATTTGAATCAAGAAGGAGGAATATGGCTGTGACATCAAGACTGTTCCTCCAGGCCTAGGCTTATAGGCACAGAATGATTTAACATAGGTATAACAGAATAAAGCATCCTTAGTTTCATCTGATTTCAGTCGAGTCCTAGTTAACTTTTTGGAACAGTTAATCATACAGAAAAGTTTCACATTATTCACAGGGTATTATAGTCAAACTTAGGATTAACCAGGTGGGAAACATTCCTGTTCAAAAGGGGTATAACACAAGGGGAAGCTGAGTCAAAAGGCTTCTAACTTCATCTATACAAGGTTGTCCTCTCAAACTTCCCAAACACACACATTCACCTGTCTCAGTTCTCAGATCACACTCCCTTTGAGCTAATGATATTTCCCTCAAATGGTAACTTACTGACAATGATAATTCAGATACTTATATCTGAATTCAAAACTCAGTACAATATCAAATTATAGTCCCAAGAGATTTTATCTCAAATAGTAAGTTTCACTAATCATAGCTTTGGGCTAGATACTGTTATTATTACTTCTCTCATCCTATTTCATTAACATTTAACAATGAAAAGTTTACCAGGCCTTTCAAAAAAAATCACTCAGCATTCTTTTCTCCTTCTTTTTCTTCTTTTTCCTCAAGTTTAAACTCCTAATATGAACATCAATCATTAGAAATTTAAAAAATAATCACATTCTAGAATTCCACATAGATGTTGAATATATGATAGTTTACTCAAAAGCCAAAAGAACTGTAAGTCTCCAGACTAACGGATACATCTCTCGAGGTATTGTATATTCATCCCTAAAACAAAAATTAATCTTTAAGATTTGAATCTGTTTAGATTAAGTTGATTCAAAATATACCTTCAATATATACTATTCCAGGTATAATTTCATAATTACAAATCATCATATAAATCACTTCTATATTATAAACAAACTTAGAAGTCTCCTCCCCCCCTTTCAGCAGTGAATGTTTGTGATGGAAGAAGGGGTCCCATTTTCTGAGTAAACTAATTCATTATTTTAGAATTTCACAATATTTAGCAAATTCTTTCAGGGGACCAATAATATTTTATGACTCTGCCCAAGGAGAATGTACCAAGGAGCCTGGAAAGTTTACAAATAAGGAAATTTTACGAGACCTGTCTCTGTTTTCCCCAATGGACTTTGACTAAAGCCCTTCAAAACTACATCTTACCCTTTTCTTCTTATATTCTGATCCAACACTTCTTTTACTTTCTTCTACCTTCTCAAGTCCTCTAGTCTTTATTTCCCAATCATGTCCCAAACTAGTCTCACCAGAAACCAAAATGGTGTCAGGTCAACATCATTTCATGTGCCAGGCACTGTGCTAAGTACCGGGGGTAACAAAGAAGGGAAAAAGATAGTCCTTGCTTTCCAGGAGATTACAGTCTCCTGGAGGAGACAACATGCAAACAATTTTGGCAGGAATAGTATGGTCTTGGTGTACTGGAAGAAATGTTCGTGCTTCTGTTCTTACTATATCTTTGAAGTAAACACACGATGTAAAAGATACACGATGGTAAGTGGTTAAAATGAACTGGGAAGCTATCTTCTGGCACTTAACAATGGGGGAAACACAATGGGGGATAGAGTGGGGGATCAAGCTGATAGTAGTAGAGAAAAGAGAACCTCTGAATCATGAGGGGCAGTCCTGGTTCTGAGGGAAAGGGACAGAACATACTATAAAAATAGCAAACAAAGGGGCAGCTAGGTGGCGCAGTGAATAGAGCACTGGCCCTAGAGTCAGGAGGACATAAGTTCAAATGTGGCCTCAGACACTTAACACTTACTAGTTGTGTGACCTTGGCCAGGTCACTTAACCCCAATTCCTTTGCCTTCCCCTCTCCAAAAAGCAAAAAAAGAAGCAAATAGGGGGAAAAGCCTTGAAAAATACAAAGGATTATTAATGGTGAAGTGTACCTGTGGCCAAGCCCTTCTCTTTCTGCCCCCAATTGCTTCCTTCGCTGTCTCTTTATTGCTCTTTTTTCCCCCTTTTTTCAGCTGCATCTAAAAATTTAACTTTCTTCCAAAACTGTGAAAATTCTCTTCATCTTGGCTGCTGCTTGGGCTATAACTAGGTCCCTGATTGATTTGGGGGGCAGTGATGGGCAACTATCAACCCCTGGGCTTGCAATGTCCTGAAGAAAAGTGACCCATCATAGTTCTCTATTCTTATAGGTCTCATACAGCCACTCCAACCAGGCCACCTTCCAGAAGAAACCTTTCCTAATCTCTCTTAATTCTAGTGTCTTCCCTCTTTTGATTACTTATTTACCTTGTATAGAACTTGTAGGTACAGAGTTGTTTGCACATCATCTCCCCCATTAGATTGTAAGCTCCTCGAGGGCAGGGACTCCTTTGCTTTTTTTTTTTTTTTTTTGTATTATCAGAGCTTAGTATACAGTTCATTTGTTCAGTTCAACTCTGTGAGTCTATCTGGGGTTTTCTTGGCCATGATACTAAAGCGGTTTGCTATTTCCTTCTCCATCTCGTTTTATAGATGAGGAAACTGAGGCAAACAGGGTTAAGTGACTTGCTCAGGGTCACACAGCTAGTAAGTGTCTGAGGCTGGACTTGAACTCAAAAAGATGAGTCTTCCTGACTCCAAGTCCAGTGCTCTATGCACTATGGCACCACCTAGCTGCCCACATGGTAGGTTCTTAATAAATGCTTACTGATTAACTGACTAGTCTGCAAAATGACTTCCTGAATATAGTATTTCCCATATGAAGGGCCTTGGTTTGTGACACATTTTCTACCTGCAATGCCTTCTACTAACAAATCTATCCAAATCCCACTAACAACTCAATTACAGGTCAAGTCTTCACTCTTTTTGCTTCTTTACCACCCTTGTTCCTTCTTTCCCTTCTCCCTTTTTCTTCCCTCTCTCATTCCTTTCCACAACCATCTATCAAGCTTCCTACCATGTACAAAGCACTGTCATAGACATCTAAGGATAGAAACAATGTCTTTATTACTCTAACCCACAATCATATCTCGCCTTAATTTGGTTTTGCCAAAAGAGCAGCCCAGACCACCAGCACCATTAACGCTTAACAATACTAGCCAACAGTACAATAAACATCCTAGGCCCTACATTACTATTGTTTAACTCTAACTGTAGAAGGTGGAAGCTCCCACCCTGTAAACCTGCTGCCTCTTCACCCCTGTAGGCTTCAGTCTCTGGAACAGTGGAACAGTTCCCTGTCTGATTTTTGAGGCAAGATGGACCAAAGGGTGTAGGGGCTAGCTTTTATATACAAGGCTCTGGCTATGGGGAGAGGGGAATCAGCCAGGGCTCTGAGTTCCCTGTCAAGCACAAAAGAGCAGATGCAAATGAACCACAGCAGAGGAGTAGAAATTAAGGGACCCTCGGGCTGGGCTCCAGCAGTACTCCTGCACACAGCCTCATCTTGCATAGTGTGTGGCATCGTCGTCATCCAATTCCCCATAGTGTTCTAAAGCTAGATGATCAGATAATAAGAGGTTGAGTGGTATGCATAACATCAAGTTGATTAAATTTGTTTACTGATAATTCTTTCAGGTTCCCATGAATATCGTCTAATTTCCTTGCCTTATTTCAAACAGATTTGGGGTAATGCATTATTGACAACATCCTTGCAGACCAGCTCGGCAATGTCATTCAGGAGAATGATTTCAGAGCAGATTTCCAGAGCCCTTGATTCCTGTTGGGATTCACTTGGGCATAAATTACGAAGCCGAATATTTAATCAGTGTCCCCATTAGAACCCTGTGGCTTATTTTTAGGAATCAAGAAAGGGGCTGGGGGAAGTAAGCAGAGGAGAGAATCTTTGTATTATTATAACATGAATACATTTCTTCCTTTCTGGTTGTGATGTGTATGTGTATTTTTTCCCCTCTCTAAAGCAAAATTGAGCTGAATACTACCCTGAAGCATCCTTCCCTTTTTTTTAGAAATAAACATGGGCATTAATCTTTTGACTGCATTAAATTAAATATTAATGTTAACGGATCACATAATGTGAAGTTAAAAAAACGATTAACATTTAAACTGCATTCCCTCCATGATTGTACCATTAAACAAATTAGTCCCTCCCTTAATTAATAATGCCCAAACAATATAGCACATTTTAAAATTAAGGCCATGAAGTCAGAGCAGGTGCTTTTGTTGTTATTTGGGACTTTGCTTAAGATGTGTGGCATGCCAGCATCAGTATCCAAGGCTCTCACCTCCCTCCATTGTGTTTTTCATTTGTGGCTAAAGTCATCAGATGTGGCTGTTTTCTTGAAAGAGGAGGCAGTAGCAGGGTGTATAATGGATCAGAGCCTTGAATTCTAAGCCCAGGTCATCCACTATGATACCCAATAAGGAAGGTAGGGCAGATGATTTGGGGAGGGGGGGGCAAGAAGGCAAAAGCAGCTTTCAACATCTCTAAAAGAAAAGGAACCGGCTCCTCTCCTTCTCTGAGGCTACCTCTAAACAACATATAAATGTAGGGAGAGTCAAATCTCTAGGCTGGTATTTAGACCGGTCCGTTATATTGAGGTGGTTGAAGTGCCTGTCTGACAAAGAAGGTGACCAAGATGAGACCTGTTTGTGCAATGGCAGTACCGTGATTACCTGAGTACCTTCCCCTCTAAGTTATTTTTGTTCCTGTTCCCATTCTCCTGTGTCATGTGTGTCCCCAGAGAAATTCTTACATGCTGGGCTGAGCTGAAAGCTGCTTGAGATCTTAGGAACATAATACACCAAAGAACTGGGCAGTGGTGAATGTTTCATGAATTCTGTGACAGCTACAGCCTCGATAAAGCCTTCTGAGCCCTTCCATATGCCCTCAGGTGTTCTTTTTCCAGAGGTTACAAGGGCCCTAATTGTCAATGACCTTAGAGCCCTGACAAACTGTGTGTCTTCAGGCTTTCCACTTATCTGGGCCACCATGTCTTCAACTGTAAAATAAATCGAAGTGATCCTAGTCTAATGCCCTCAACTCAAAAGTTATTAAGTACCTATTAGTCTCTGGTTACTAAGGACACAAAAACAAAAAGTTATATACACACCTAATGGACAGTAATCTTCTTGAGGCCAGGAATTAAGACATGCTCATAAGTAACTGTAATGCAAGTTATGATGAAATAAGATCCTAAAAGAGGTTAAACAGAGAGGAATGAGATGTTAAGGGAGGGATAGGGTTCCCTCCCTGCTGGGCAAGTAAAGAAAAGCTTCAAGGATTGATGAGAGAAGAGCTGGGTCTTAAAAGAAGAGAAAGATTTCAACAAGCAGAAATGTGAAAACAGTCTATTTCAAGCAAATGGCAAGGATGATATTGATCAACATTATAGAAGTAGAACAGGGTAGATGAGATCGGCAAAGTTGTAGAGGGGGCAAATTCAACTCTAAAATCCCTCCTAACTCAAAAAAAAATCACATAAATCTATGAAATCTTCTCAATAACTAAGAATTTCAAGTAGGATGATGATACTAGAATTGGACAATGTTTATATTTCCACTTATTGATTGATTTTCGCTAATATAAACATCTATCAGTTGCCTCCTATGGACAAGGCAGTGCATTAAATGCTGTAGAGATGCAAAGAATATCCCTACCCATGCCCTGGTAATTGATACCTCAAATCCCAGGGGATAGGAGAACCTATAAACTACCTGCAATTTCCGGAATTCTCCAAGAGTTGTCCTCTCCTAGGACATGAAAATGAGTCTCTGCTCCAGGCTGATCTTGAAAACAAGGCTATACCCTGCTTGATTAACTCTCCTAATTGGAGCTTGGCTGTTGGGACTCAGGATATCAGGATTAAAAAGCTGCAGGTTCTTTTAAGGGCATAATGCTAGACAGGTGGAAGCAATAGGCAATAAGAGTTTATATAACACTTTCTATGTGCCAGGCACTGGGCTAAGCTGAAGTGTTTTACAGATGTGATCTCACGCTTATTTCAGCAGTGACTCACTCTACCACTTGCTGTTGATTCCCATCCAAGATGGAAAATGGGCAGTCAGTCTTTTGCCTATTTGTTTGTTTGATGACATTTATTTTTGCCTTCACCCATTCTCTCTTAACCATTGCAATGGTCTCCTGGGGGTAGGATAGTGATATCACAGGTATTATTATCCCCATTTTGCTGACTAGGAAGATTAATCTCAGAAGGGTTAAATTACTTGCCCACTGTCACACTTCTGATGAGAGTCAGAGGAAGGATTCCAACCCAGGTCTCCCCTAACTACAAGTTTAGGGCTCTTTTTGTGATCTCATGCTGCCTATCTTCTTGGTAATTTCATGGGATCGTGGAAATGAGAGCTGAGAGAGATAAATGAGAGAGAGAGAGAGAGGGAGGGAAAGAGAGAGAAAGAGAGAGAGAGAGAGAGAGAGAGAGAGAGAGAGAGAGAGTGCTTCCTAAGGTCATACAAATAATCAACAAAAACCAAACAAACAAAAAATGGCCTGAATTTGAACTTGACTCTTAGAGACAGTGGGGACAACGGAGAGCCCTGGATTTGGAGTCAGAGGACCCAAGTCAAAAATCCCAGTACTGCCATTGATTTAACAAGCCATTCCTCATCTCCGGGACTCAGTTTTCCCATAAGTAAAAAGGAGATTGGACTAGATGACTTCTAGGGCCCCGGTCAGCTCCAGAGATGTGACTCCACATTTGCTGCTCTATTTACTAAGCCCTATGGGCAGTCAGTTAACTAGCATTTACTGAGCGCCTACTATGCTAGAATTGGCATCATGCTAAGCCCTGGGGATACAAAGAAAGGCAAAAAACAGTCCCAGCTCATAAGGAGCTCATGGTCAGATGAGAGAGAAAACAAATGAACAACTCTTTGCAAATTAGCCATATAGAAATCAATTGGGGGTAGTCTCAGAGGGAAGTCAGGAAGATTAAGGAGGATTTGGAATGTGGTATTTAGCCACACTCATCCGAACCTCAAATTTGATGTTTTGCTTCCCTCCTGTCTTCCTTGGGACTCAGCCAGACGCTCCAGACCACCACCAACACCACTCAGACTAGTAAACTTGGCTTTCCTGGCCATACTGGAAACTCTCAGAAGATTCTCTCAATGACTAGACTAGAAGTAGACTTTGGTCAGCCCTGACTCTGCCTCCCTCTGCTGGCTCTTGTGAAGATTACAAGCCAGGTTAAAACCTCTCATTCTACTCATAGGATCATAGCTTTGGTGGCCAGAGACCTAAGAGGTTCCCCCCTTTTACAGAAGAGGATACTAAAGTCTAAAGAGATTAAATGACTTGACCAAGGTCTCACTGGCCATAAGGGACAGAGGTAGGATTCAAATCTGGGTCCTGTGACTCCAAAACTAGTATTCTTTCTTACACAATAAACACTAATTGCCTGCTATGTGCTAGACCAGTGGTTCTCAACCTGTGGGTTATGTTCAATTTAAATACATTCTGCATATCAGATATTTACATTAGGATTCATAACAGTAGCAAAACTACAGTTATGAAGTAGCAACGAAAATAATTTTATGGCTGGGGGCCTCCACAACGTGAGGAACTGTATTAAAGGGTCACAGCATTAGGAAGGTTGAGAACCACTGTGCTAGACAATGGGGATGCAAAGGTAAACCCAAAAATTGATTGCTACCCTTCAGGTGCTCAGAGAGTATTTAAAACTGGTAAACAAAGGCAGGCTCATTAAGGATGGAAAGCACACTAATGAGCGGGGGAAGGGACATCAGAAAAATGTACTACCCAAGGCAGCCCGAGGTGAGCCTTGGAAGAAGCCCTTAGGATTCCAAGAGGCACAGGTGAGGAAGGGGGGCATTTCAAGCACGGTGAACATGAAGGGCACAGGGATGAGAGATAAGATGCCAAGTTTGGGACTAGTGGGAAGGTAGAGATCAATTCCCCTGGATGCAGAGATGGAAAGGAAAACAATATAAGATAAGTCGGGAAGGGCTGGCTGGAGCCAAACTGTGAAGGACTTTAGATGCCAGGATGAGGAGTTTGTGGTTTTTTAACCTAGAAGGACTAGGGCAGTGGTTCTCAACCTTCCTAATGCTGTGACCCTTTAATACAGTTCCTCATGTTGTGACAACACCCAACCATAAAATTATTTTTGTTTCTACTTTATAACTGTAATTTTGCTACTATTCTGAATCGTTATGTAAATATCTGATATGCAGGGTATGTTTTCATTGTTACCAATTGAACATGACCCACAGGTTGAGAACCGCTGGACTAAGGAGTCAGTGGAAATCTTGGGGTACAAAGGAGCAACATGGACAGACATGCTTTATTTTTTTTAATTACATTATTTATTTTCTTGTTTACATCATTCATTTCCACGAGATTTTGAGTTACAAATTTTCTCCCCATCTTTCCCTTACCCAACACCTCAAAACGGCCATCCCACTGTATAACCCCTCCCCCAATCTGTTCTCTCCTATGTCCTCCCCCTTGCCCCTCTGACTTTCCGGTAGAGTAGGATGTATCTCCCTACCACAGTGCCTATGTATCTTAATTCCCAGTTGGATGTAGTTAACAATAATAATTATTATTATTATATTTTTTTTTTAACATTTGATTATAGAACTTTAAATTCTAGATTCTTTCCCTTCCTCCCTCATCACCCACCCCCACTAGAAGGACAAGCAATTAAATACATGCTATACACAC
>CM053589.1:161385040-161457371 GCA_028646515.1 Pseudochirops corinnae
GGAAGTATCTTTGTGTGCGTTTTGGAGTTCTAGGATTGGTTTAGAGTCCTATTTTATGGGTATTTTGGGGTGGCTATGTGAGAGCTGCGATATGTTGCTGCTGCTACACCGCCATCTTGGCTCTGCCCCGAACCTTGTTGTTTCTACACCACCATCTTGGCTCTGCCCCCCAACAGACATATGAGATCCATGGATGCTACATGGAGCTGGTGGAGCTTCTGACTTTGCACAGCCACCTATCTCTCCCTCACTTAAATCCTATTCATTTTCATGTCATGGCATCACCTTCCTATCATGGTCCTCTTTGAGAATGAAGGACAAACAACAACAGCTGTGATGTAAAGACTTTTGGACCCCAAAGGCTCCTGGGTTCCACCTCTGGACAAGTAACTAACAGCCCTTTACACTCTCCCTAGGTTACTAGAGTGTTCTGACTTAGCAACATGAGGAGTGATGAGGGAGAAGACAGGGGAATCTGTTTATTAGCTTGGGGTTAGTGGGAGGGAGGAGAAGAAGATAATGAATTCTGATGTGGGATATGTTGAACATAAGATGTCCAGGGAACATTTAGGTAGAAATGTCTAGAAGAAAGCTAGTGATATAGGATTGGAGTTAAGGAGAGAAATTAAGGCTAGATATATAGGATGGGGGTCATTTGCATAAAGATAGTACTTGAACTCATGGAAGCTGGTGAGATCTCCAAGAGAGTGCATAGAGAAGGATGAAGAGGACCATCAACAGATCTTTGATGGCTACTTACATTGAAAATACAGATGATGATTAAGATAAGAAGACTCAGAAGAAGCAGTCAGTTGGGTGGGAGGAGACTTAGAAGAGAGCAGTATAATGGAAAACAGGAGTGAGTATCCAACACAAGAGGGTAACTGCTAATGTCAGAACTAATTGGCAATTGAATTTAGCCATTAAGAAATCAGTTGATAACCTTGGAAAGAATCATTTTAGTTGAGTGATAGGATCAGAAGCCAAATTGCAAAGGGATGAGGAGTGCATGACCCTGAGTAAGTCACCTCTAGACCACAGTTTTCTAAAATGAGGGGCTGAACTTCAGTGATTTCAAAGGTCCCTGCCAGCTCTGTCATCCCATTGTAATGGTGGGATTTGGTGAGCCTGATTCTTTCTTGGGGTGCCTGAATGGAGGCTGGTGTGAGACGAAAATGAGTCTTCTGATTAGCTTAGAAGCCCAAAGAACTGATTACTTCAAAGGCACAGAGCTGGAACTAAAATCACATACAGAAAGTTAGGCATACTCCTCCCCAGCTCTACTGTACTTTTCCTTCCCTGTGGTGCTGAGGCAGGTACCACTATGAGCTGCCAGGTGAGGCAGCAGCAAACAATTTCTCCTACTTGCCCACCATGTGTCCATGAACCCATGTCAAATCTATATCTTTTGTGTTCACTTTTTCCTGATCTTTATTGACTAAGTATCCAGAAACAGAATTGACCAGCTTACCTTATGACTTTCAAATAATCAGAGGTTTATCAGTTGTCCTATAGAAACCAGAAGCAGTAACAGAATTCACTGGAGGCAACAACAGTGCCTGATGACTGAGAAAGAACCTCAGAGAGAGATGGATAGTCTGAGCATAGAAGCAGCATTGGGAATATTTTAGAGAGAAATGGAGACTGAAGACTCAAGAAAGACATGGTCTCTGAGAGCCCAGCAGAGAAGTATACCTAAGGGGAGATGTAATGAAGACTCCACATGAGAAAATAAAATTCCCAAGGCTAAGAGTCTAAAGGAGCCCCTCAGTCCCACATATTCTCTCTATGTATACCACCCTAACTTTATTCTCTGAGTGCACTCTCCCTAGGGTTATAGTGTGTCTAAGGGGAGAGTGTACCCCCCTTGTTTGAGATTATTCTGTGACTATTGGTCTTTCTATTACTTCCTAGTAAATATCCTCTTATGAAAACTAAATGATATTAATTAGTTGATGGTTATTGGGGAAAACATTCATTAGGGGCTTGGGATTGACAGTATTAGAAGCCACAACCCCTCAAGATAACCCCCTAGAACCCTATGGAGCACAGTAGTCAGTCACTCTCTGGTGGCCCAACCCTCCATGGCTTGTGCGAATTGGGAGAGTGAGCCCAGAGTGGGTGCCACATGATAATCCCTATAAATTCTGATGCCATAAGCACAAAGGTCGATATAGAATGTGAGTTATCAAAGATGTGGTTGTTGTTCTCTACTAACAAATGTTGTCCCTTATTCCCCTTTCTACCAACAGCTGTACAGGAACATGAGTGTGTGAGCTCTGGACTTGAAGAGGTTCTGAAGTTTCCAACCCAGCAAAGCAATCTCTACCCTGAATGTCTCTCCTATTGCTTCAACTCTATTAGGAGCTTACGGCTTTTATATATGGGACCACAGATACCACCGAGTCACTGTAACAACTCTTCAAATGTCATTATTAATCATGGTAACCAGGTTTCCAGTCAAACCTGGGGCATTTTGCATGCTGTAGTCCAAGGGAGATTTAAGCCTGGCTTGGCAGAGAATTACAGAGAACTATAACATTATTTACCTGTATAAGAGCCTTACAGAGTTGTTTCTAAAGCTTCTTTAGATGGAGACACAGTTCTATCAACAACCTTCAAAAGAGATACTCAAGGAGAGAGACATGTAGAAGAAACTAATTCCTCAACATGTCCTGGGTTTTTAGCTCTCCTCCCTAGTATCCACTAGAATGGACCTCTTTAGGTGAATCTTCCCAGATGAAGAGATCATTCACTCTTCTGTATTTTTAGTATATTCTGATCTGTAGAACTCTGCCAATGCATTTTCTTGGATAAGTGGTTTCACTCGGTGTTCATTATTTGTGATGGTCTTTTGTGTAAAAGGTGAGAGACAGTTAGTGGAATCTAAGAACTACTCTCTCTAGCCTCTTAGAGTGAACAAGAAAGCAATTTTCTTTCTCTTATCAATTCAAACATATCCCCAAGTTAGAGATACTTGAGGGGACAAATAGAGATAATATTAGCCCAACAATTCCATCAGAGACTTGAAAAAAGAACTCCAGACTTCATGATCATCCTGGGGCCGGCCTGCCCTGTCCTATTAGCCAGTGTGTGGGCAGTATAGGCACTGCCTTTGGCCCTCCTCTCCTCAGAGATCTTCAGATCTTCAGTCTATACATTTACATAACCAATGTGGACATAATACATTGATGTAGTACTTCGAGATTTCCAATGAACTTTCTTCACAACAACCTTATGAAATAGCTAAATCGAATTATTTCCAGCATTTTGAAGATGAGAAAGAGGGAGAAATCTAGTGGCTTAGCCACAGTTACAGAACTGGTAAGTGTTGATGCTGTGACTTCAAGCCCAGGCTTTCTTCCTAGGTCCATCAATAATCATTTATCAAGGACCATGTTATGGGTCTGTACTATGCTGAACGCATACAAAGACAAAAATCATAAGCATTCACTCCACTTATTGCCTCTTTGATGTACTATCTGAATGTGCTGTATGGTATTGTTCAATTCCAATACTTACTACCTACGTGACCTTGGACAAAGCACTTCACTTCCTCAACTATAAAATGAGGGGGCAGATTCAACGATCTCTTTAGTCCCTCCTAAAATTCTGCAGCTTTTTTTCTTTGGCCCTGTGAGCATCCTGAGACTATTTCTTATTTATCTTTGTATTTCTCCCAGCCACTAGCCCAGAGCTCACACATATGAACCATGCATGGTAGGAGCTTAATAAATGATTATTGACTGAATGAAGTTTTATACAAATACCAGGGATTATTATTAAGCCTTCTCAAGACCCTTCTTTTCCCAGGCACTGGCTCTTTGGACAAAGAGACAAGCCCAGCATGTTTTCCATGTGGGATTCTCAGAACCAGGATGGGGAAAAGAAGACAGCAACCTTGATCTTCAGGCCTGGTAAAGTCCCTCAAACGAAGCCCCTGACCATCAGAGCCAGTCACCACTTGTTCCTCTGCTTCCTCGTTAATAGAGATTAAGCTTCATTATTCCATAAGTAATTGAATTTTCCAGCCCAGACAACATGCTCTTGCTGACCAGGGCACAGCTTGCTAACAGTAGTAGCTGCTCACCCCACCCCAACCCCAATCAACAAAGAAACAGTTTGCAGATTTTAATTTCCAGCCAAGGGGTAAGGGTCAGCTGGTTGTTGGACATGGAACAAGTGTCCATATTGGACTGAGCCCCTGGGGTAAGCAATGGGGATGGGCAGTGAAGCCAGGAAGGTGGAGGAGTAAGAGAAACCCCAAAGCTGTGTATTTCTAGTTATTTCACTAGTCCTTAAAGTAAATGATGTTGATGCTAAGTACTATGTCCTGCTCTGACAGGTTAAACCAAAGTTCAGAAGGCCAGGGTTCTAATATAAGCACAACTGCCAACTGAGAGCAAAAAAAAAAGTCTTCCATCCTCTAGATTTAAATGCCTCCATCTCTAAAATTGGAGTAATTATTTCCAAAGTGCTTGCATGAAACTTGGCCCTGAAAAAGATAAGAGAAAAGGTGCCTCCTTCATTTGCCGAAGCAGAGGACTATGGAAGTGGAATACCACGCAGCCTGTAAGACTCTAACAGCCTGGGTTGGTTACTTGCTTTGACACTGGCCTTTTCAAGCTAAGGTCTTTCCCAGGTCTCAGTTTGCTCATTCAGTAATTAGAGGCTAGGTAGAAATTGAGGTAAAAGATGGCCTAGTTTGCCTTCATAAAAGAATCAGTGTGGGAGAGGAAGACCTTCAGAATTTCTGGCCAGAACAGAAAAAAATTGCTATTTACACTCACTCTGAGCCATCAAAACCCAAACAATGAGAAAGTGAGGCTTGGACTGGGACCTATTACTGGTCAATTCGGTATGTGTGTGTGTGTGTGCCTGTGTGTGTGTATCCATCACATCAATTTATATATCATCATATAGTACACAACATTAATTTATATATATGTGATTATATATAAATATATAAATTAATATGACATAAAACAAAAGATAGCCATAAAGCAAATGTTTTTAAAGATGAAAGCCTCCAAAAAGTCATAATAAAACACATGTTCTCAGTCCACAGCTGGAAAACTACAATTCTGGGTGCTTCACTCTAAGAGGAACATTGATAAATAATCCATGGCCAGAGGACAGTGACCAGGCTAACAATGCCTAAAAGCATGAAAAGGGCCAGTGGGCAGAAATGACAGAGTAGTACCTTTCAGGTTAATATCGGTAACATACATAAAGAGTCATATAAATGGAGTTTGTTATAAAGAGGAACTTTCTAACAGCTCAAGGTTTTCAACAATGGATTGACCAGTCTAGTACACGAGTTAGTAACTAACTAACTAGTAACTACACGAGTTAGTTACTAACTCTAGTACACGAGTTAGTAAGGCCCCTATCCCTGGAAGCCAAGCAGGAGCTGCATTACTACCCTCTTTTAGAGAGAAGTTCTGGCTCATTGCCTTTAAGATGCCAACTACTGAATTTTGTTTCTCTTGAAAGAGAGAGAGGGCCCTGGGAAGGCTAACTCCCTTCCATTAGCACAGATTACTTAAATATATAAGGTCTTTGAACCAGGCTGCATTTTCTAAGGTGACAAAATGGATGAAACAGAATAAGACAGGGAAGGAGTTATTTCAGGGGATCATGGCAGAAAGAAATCCTAAAAAACCAAAGCAAAATAGGCCATGAAAAGAAGACAGTGTACTACACAGAAGAGGCCTCAGGTTTTAAAGAAGAATGCCATGTTCAGTGGATGAATCAAAGACCAATTTGGTCTTCTTTATAATTCTGCTGTCCTCCAGAAATTAAAGTATAGACCAAGATCTCACACTGTATATCAGGATAAGCTCCAAATGGATACATAATTTAGACATAAAGGGTGACATCATAAATAAATTAGAGGAGCAAGGAAGAAGTTACCTTTAAGATTTAGGGCTAGGGAAACAGTTCATGACTAAATGAGGGATAGAGAGGATCACAGAAGATAAAATGGACAATTCTGATTGTATACAATTGAAAAGACTTTGAACAAACAAAACCAATGTAGTTAAAATTAGAAGTGAAACAGGTAACTGGAGGGAGGTGGGGGGAATCTTTGCAGTGAAATTCTCTAATGAGGGCTTCATTTTCAAGATATATATATATATATAAAGAAACTGATTCAAATTTATTCTTATAAGAGCTATTCTCCAATTGATAGATGGACAAAAGATATAAACACACAAAACTGAAGGGATGGCAGGGCAACATCTGGTTTTTGTTTGTTTGTTGTCTTAAGGCTAAGTCTATCTATCTCACCCAGGCTGGAAATATAGAGGTCACTCAGCCTGATCCCATTACTGATAAGCACAGGAGTTTGGAATAGCTCCATTTCTGACCTGGCCAGTTTGCCTGCACCTTCTTAGGCAGCCTGGTCACCCCTACTCCCAAGGGACTCACTATATACAGACAGCATGGACAAGTCCAGTTTGATGTAACCTAGAATTCCAAACTCAAGTCATCTACCAGTCTCCAACTTTCTTATAGCAAGGATCATGGCTTGTGCCATCACATGAAGCTATGAAATTTTCAAAGCAAGTAATCTAAGTAATATGAAAAAATGTTCCAAATCACAAATAATTAGAAAAATGAAAATTAAAGTAACTCTTCAAATTAAACTACCTCGCATGCCCTAGATCAGCAAAGTTGACAAAAAAAGAAAATGACAAATGTTGGAGGGGCTGCAGGAAAACAGGCACATTAATGCACTTTTCATGGAGCTATGAATTAGGATAGCTATTCTGGAAAGCAATTTGGAACTATGCCCCAAAAGTCATTAAACTGTACATATCCTTTGACCTAGCAATACCACTACTAAGCCTATACCCCAAAGAGATCAAAGAAAGGGGAAAAGGATCCATATGTACAAAAATATCTGTAGCAGCTCATTGTGTAGTAACAAACAAATGGAAACTTCCCATCAATTAGAGAATGGATAAAAAAATCATGGTATATCAATGTAATGGAATACTATCGTACAATAACAAATGATGAAAGAAACAGTTTCACCAAAACCTGGAGAGACCGGCATGAGCTGTTACAGAGCAAAGTGAATAGAACAGCAAGAACAATTCATTCAATGAAAACAACAGAAAAAGAACAAGCAATTTTCAAAGACTTAAGAACTCCAGTCAACAGAGTGACCAGTCATGTTTCCAAAGGAATGACAATGAACCTACTCCTCTTTCTGAAGGAGACACGATAGACTCAAGGGGCAGAAAAAGACTTTTTTTAAAACATGGCCAAAATTGGAATTTGTTTTGCTTGACTATGTACATTTGTCACAGGGGATTTGGGGTTGGGGGGAGGGATTGTTTATGTGTTTATTTTTTCCAGCATGGAAAGGGACAGAAAATCAATTTTTGTTTGTTGAAAACATAATTTTAATTTGAAAAATAAACAATTATGCTACCCTCTCTGCTGGGAACACAGGCAAACCATGGAGAAAGGAATGGGTCTGAGCAGGAAGTGAGGCTGACCATTGAATCAAGATGGAAATCAACCTTTAAGGTTTCATGATGTGTTGGTAGATTCCAGCACTAGAGCTCTAAGGTACCTTCCGATCATAGTGGTTCTATCAAGTTTTAAGCTAATGATAGATCTTTTTTAACCCTGGAATAACCCTCACCTCCGAAAAGCTCCGACCTAGCTCTCCTGACACACTCTAGTTGTTTCTAAAGAATAAAAGGGGTGGGGTGGCTAGGTGGTGCAGTAAATAGAGCAACAGCCCTGGATTTGGGAGGACCTGAGTTCAAATGTGACCTCAGGCACTTAACACAAAAACTAGCAGTGTGACCATGGGCAAGTTACTTAACCCCAAATGCCCTCTAAAAAGCAAAAAAAGAATAAAAGGGCTTAAGACCCAGATCTTTCCTCTTTGAAAAAGTCAAAAACACTTTGCTAACAAGAGCAATGTTTTGATAATATAAGGAATTGTCTTGACCATCCTGATGATATTCCATATAATGTTAGAAGTCTTAGAAATTAACTAATCTGTCTCCTTCATTTTACAAATTTAGAGAAATAGATTTACTTGTCCCAAGGTAACATAACTAGTGACAAAACCAGGACTATTGCCTGGGTCTTTTAACTAAAAGTCAAAGGTCTTTCAAGATGAGTTATTATTATCCCCATTCCACAGATGAAGAAACTGAGGACCCCAGGGTCTTTGAAATATTAATCTAAATATTCACATGCCACTAAAAGTCTATCACAATCTCTATGTTCTGGAGCTAATAACTAGAGAGAGCAAGCTGTTAAATTTTCAATGTGAGCATTTACCCCTCAGAAATCAGAAAAATCAGAACTTGATTTATTGTTTTGTTCATTGTCCAGAGTTAAGAAAGTGATGGAGGGGAGGCTAGATGGCACAGTGAATAGAGCACTGGCCCTAGAGTCAGGAGGACCTGAGTTCAAATCTAGTTGTTTCTAAAGAATAAAAGAGGTGGGGTGGCTAGGTGGTGCAGTAAAAAGCCTCAGACACTTAACATTTACTAGCTGTACGACCTTGGATAAATCACTTAACCCCAATTGCTCTGCCCTCCCCTCTCCAAAATGCCAAAATAATAAAAATTTAAATTTTTTTTTTCAGATGGCTGGATGTTAGACATTTATTTACTGGCACATTCTTGTTCACAATCCAATTCTAACCTATCTTTCAAGTCTTATTACACATTACTATCCATCACACTCTCCACAATCCAGCCAAACTGGCCTTCTTACTTCTTGTCATACTCAATACTGCATCTTCCATCTCCATGCCTTTGTGGGGCTACATCCTTTGACTAGAACACACTCACTCCTCACCTTAACCTCTCATTTCCTTCTCAGCCCAAGTTCCAGCTTCTAAATGAAACCTTGGCGATACTCCAAGCTATCAGCAGTGCCTTCTTCTCCAAAATTGTCTTATGTTATAGAGGTATGGACCAGTGATAAACCAGTTTTTAAAGTCTGCTTTAAATGCTCTGTATGTTATCAACCTATATGGAAGCACTACGAGTCTCCTTTTAGAAATTCATGATGCAGTTGTGCATGGTACATTAAAAAAAAAAGTGACCATGTATTAGCGCATAAAAACCTCACAAACAAATGCAGAAAGGTAGAAATATTAAATGCATCTTTTTCTGACCATAATGCAGTAAAAATTACATTCAACAAAGGGCCTTTAAAGTATGGTTAAAAACTAAATAACTTAATCCTAATGAATACAGGTGGTGTCAAAGAACAAACTGTAGAAACAATTTCATTAAAGATAATGATAGCAATAAAACAACATACCAAAATTTGTGGTATGCTGCCAAAGCAATACATAGGGGAAAATGTATATCTCTAAATGCTTACATTTATATAAAAGAAAGAACAGACCAATGAGTTGGTCATGAAGCTAAAAAACTAGAAAGCCAAAGAATTAAAAGTCCTCAATTAAACACCAAAATAGAAACCCTGAAGATCAAAGGAGATATTAACAAAAGTGAATTTTTTAAATGAACTAGTAAATAAAAGTAAGAACTCTTTAAAGAAAACAATACAGTACATAAGGCACTGGCTAATTTGATATGAAAAAGAAAGAAAGAAAGAAAGAAAGAAAGAAAGGAAGGAAGGAAGGAAGGAAGAAAGAAAGAAAGAAAGAAAGAAAGAAAGAAAGAAAGAAAGAAAGAAAGAAAGAAGGAAGGAAGGAAAGAAGGAAGGAAAGAAAGAAGGAAAGAAAGAAAGAGAGAAAGAAAAGAAGGAAGGAAGGAAGGAAGGAAGGAAGGAAGGAAGAAGAAAATCAAATTGTTGTTATTGTATGTTCAGTCATGACTGATTCTTTTGACCCTATTTGGGGTTTTCTTGGTAAAGATACTGGAGTGGTTTGTCATTTCATTCTCCAGCTCATTTTATAGATGAGGAAACTGAGGCAAACAGGGTGAAGTGACCTGACCAGAATCTTACAGCTAATAAGTGTCTGAAGTTGGATTTGAACTCAGGAAGATAAAGTCTTCCTGACTTCAAGCCCAGCACTCTAACCATTGTACCACCTAGCTGCCAAATTACCAAAAGGTAAAAATGAAGAAATAAGAGCAATTATTCAGAGGGAGGCATTTTGCCTAACTATATGCCAATAAAACTAACAATTTAAATTAAATGCATGAATATTCACAAAAATTTAATTTGCCCAGCTTAACACAACAGGAAATAGGATACTCAAATAACCCATGCCTCACTAGCTCATTGTTTGTGTTTTGATGTCTCAGAGTTAGTGTAAATAGCAATTGGTTCCATTCTGGCCAGAAACCCCAAGGGTCTTCTCCTGCCATGTTGTTATTTTTTTTTTAGTAGGCAAACTAGACCATCTTTTGCCTCATTTCTTACCTACACTTAAATCACTAAATGGGTGTTGCCTCAGACAAACTGAGACCTGGGAAAGACCTTAGTTTAAGAAGGGGAAGGTGTTCCACTGCATCAGGGGCCATCTCCAGTTGTCCTGACCTATGTCCTGGATTCAGATGACTGTGGAGGAGAGAGTGAAGCTAAAGATTTTGTACAGCCTCACTTAAATTCAATTCACTTGCAAATCAAGACATCATCCTTCTGAAGTCTTTGGTCCTCTTCTAGAACAAAGGAGAAACAACAACAACTCTTTTACCTCTCCTCCAAGAAATTGGCCCCAAGGTAGTATTTGTTTCTACTCTTCATTCTTTTTCCTCCTCAGTCTCAGGGCTGGAAGTTACTCCCATGGGTCCAGGAAGTTCTAGTCATAATGACCTTGGAGTCAAGATTGCATGCAGATTGGCATAATAGCCAGCTCAGCATGAAGGCTTGAGAAATCAGAGGACCTGGGAATCAAGTTTAAAAGGCAGTTTCAGACTTGGAATCAGTACTGTGCTCTGCGGTAACCCAGTTAAGCTAAGAACTGAACCCCTTTTCCCTCCACAGAGACTGAGGTGGAACAAGGGGAGAGGGGAATTATGTTTCCCATGTATCAGGGGAGTAAATTTATATATTTATGATTATACCTTTTGAAATAAATATTTCTTTGTCAAAGTCAATGTGATTTTCAGTGGATAAATGGAACTGAGATTCAGGGGACCATATCCTATAATTAACAAAACAACATTGGTGAGTCTGGAGTCATTTGCAGAGAACCAAGAGGTCCCCTAAACCCCCCAAGGGTAATGGAGAACTTTTTGGGAGGAATAAAATTTGACCTTCCTGGCCTTCAGGTAGTGAGGGCCAAGGTGGCCAGTATTACACACATAAATATAGGTCTAAATAATTGGAGAAATATTATTTGTTCATAGGTGGGCCAAGCCAATATAATAAAAATGACAACATTGCCTAAATTAATTTTATTATTTCATGTTATGCCAATCAAATCATCAAAGATTCTGTGGAGTCACAGAGCTAGAAAAAATAATAACAAAATTCATCTGGAGAAAGAAAAGGTCAAGAATATCCATGGAATCAATACAATGATCCAAGACAGTTTTTAGAGGAAAAAAAAAAAATCCAAGCTATCAATAGCCATATAAAAAAATGCTCTAAATCATTCATAATTAGAAAAATGCAAATTAAAACAACTCTGAAGTACCATTTCATACCCATCCTTTTGGCTAAGATGACAAAAAAGGAAAACGATAAATGCTGAATGAAATGTGGAGAAAACAGGTACACTAATGCATCGTTGGTGAAGTTGTAAACTAGGTCAACCATTTCTAGAAAGCAATTTAGAACTCTGCCCAAAAAACTGTTAAACTATGCATAGTTTGACTCTTTGATTCCGTGATACTTCACTACTAGCTTTATACTCTAAAGAGGAAAAGAACCCATATGTAGAAAAAGTTGTTGTAGCTCTTTTTGTGGTGGCCAAAAAATGGAGACTGAGTAGATGCTCATTAATTATGGAATGGCTGAAATAACTACGATATGAGAAAGCTACAGATTACTACTGTGCTATAAAAAATGATGAAGGGGATGGTTTCAGAAAAACCTGGGAAGACTTATATGAACTGACACAAAGTGAAGTGAGAAAAATCAGGAGAACAATTTATACAATAACAGCAATATTGAAAAGATAACCAGCTTTTAAAGATTTCGTTTTTCTGATTGACACAATGACCAACCACAGCTCCTAAGAATTCACATTGAAACATACTATCATGGGGGGTGAAGCCAAGATGGCAAAGTAAAAGCAGGAACTTTGTTAAGCTCCAGCTCCAACCACCTCCAATACCTGTGAAAAAAATGATTCTAAACAAATTTTACAGCTATAGAACCCACAAAGTGACAGAGAGAAACAAATCTCCTGCTGAAGCCAGCCTGGCAAGCTGACAGAAAGGGTCTATCACACCAAACTGGGAGCTAAGCACAGCCCTGCATGAGCCATGCAGGCCCATACTTGGGGCAGCCCCAACTAGTGGCACAGACTGGCCAGAGCAGACTTCAGGAAAGTGAATCACTGGCAGTTGTGGTGGTTTCCAGACTTCTCAACCCATAAACTCCAAAGAGAAAGTAAAAGGTCAATGGGGAACTCTTTTGGAACTGAGTGACTGAAGAACATGGTCCAGCTCCTGCCTCTGGGGCAAGAGGTGGTGGAGGCATGGTGGCTATCGCTGCTGCCACATGGCTGCCTCCAGAGCTCCTGGCCTGCGGATCATAGGGGGACCAAGTGACCATTCAGAGGGTAATCACTCTTGCTTTAACCTGCCTGGATCTGGGTTTCAGTCTTGGGTGGTGGTCCTAGAGTGTGTGGCCAGTGTGCCAGAGCTTGTGATGGCTGTAGAGAAGGTGCCCACCTCATAGCTCAGACAACAGCTCTGACAACAACTGTGAAAACCCCAGCAATTTGAGACATAGTTTTCTCTACTCTGGAAGCAGAGTTCTACTGTGGCAAAGAACTCAAAAGTAGAGTAATTGACTGGCAAGATGAGCCAGCAGAGGAAGCACAGTTAGACCATAGAATCCTTTTTGGGGGACAAAAAGGATCAAAACATGGAACCAGAAGAAGGCAATGAAGTTAACACTCCTGCATCAAAAGCTTCCAAGAAAAATATGAATTGGTCACAGGCCATGCAGGAGCTCAAGAAGGGTTTTGAAAATCAAGTAAGAGAAGTGGAGGAAAAATTGGGAAGAGAAATGAGAATGATGCAAGAAAATCATGAAAAACGAAGAATATATTGGGAGAAGGAGAAAGGGAGAGATAAAATAGGGTAAATTGTCTCATATAAAGGAGGCCAGAGAAAACTTACAATGGAAGGGAAGAGCAGGAAGGTGTATGTGTGAATAAATACATATGTGAGTGTTTGTATGTATGTACATGTATACATAGACAGAGAGCACAGGATCAGTTGAACAGGAAGGGATGATATCTAAAAAATAAAATTAAGATGTGAGAAAGGAATACAATGAGAGAAGGAGAAAGGGAGAGATAGAATAGAGTAAACTTTCTCATATAAAAGAGGCAAGAAAAAACTGTTACAATGGAGGAGAAGAACAGGAAGGCGAAAGGGAATGGGACAACCTTTCTCTCATTGAATTTAATGTAAGGAGGGAATAACATACACACTCAATTGGGTGTCTTACCCTACAGGAAAGTAGGGGGGAAGGGGATAAGAGGGGGGATGATAGAAGAGAGGGCAGATTGGGGGACAGGATAGTTAGAAGCAAACACTTTTGCAAAGGGACAGGGTCAAAGGAGAAAATAGAGTAAGTGGGGGGGCAAGATAGGATGGAGGGAAATATAGTTAGTCTTTCATAATAGAAATACTATGGAAATGTTTTGGGTAACTACACATGTACAACCTATATTGAATTGCTTGTCCTCCCAGTGGGGGTGGGTGAGGATGGAAGAAGGGAAAGAATCTGGAAATCAAAGTTTTTAAAACAAGCGTTAAAAATTTTTTTTAATTGTTTTTATATGCAACTGGGAAATAAGATATACAGGCACTGGGGTATAGAAATCCATCTTGCCCTATTAGAAAGTTGGAGGGGTGAAGGATATAAGAGAAAACAGATTGAGGGAAAGGGTATTCAGTAGGCTCACTATCTTGGGGTGGGGAAAGACGAGGAGAAAATTTGTAACTCAAAATCTTGTGGAAATGAATGTTGAAAACGAAAAATAAATAAATAAAATGAAATATCAAAAAAAGAAACACTCTCCATCTTCACAGAGAGAGCTAGTGGACTCAAAGCACAGATTGAAATGCACTTTCTTCTTTCTTTCTTCTTTCTTTTCTTCTGTCATGGTTAATGCAGAAATTTGTTTGACATAACTATATATCCAGTTATTGCTTCCACAATTGCAGGGGTTAGGGACTCAATGTCCTTGCAGTCTAGAAAATCTGTATATTTTTTGCCTCTCCCTTCATACCAGAGAAGTCTGATTTTTTTCTTTTTCTTTTCTGGGGTATTTACAGTACATTATTGTAAAATTTGGGTTAAGTATTTGGTCATATTTCATATGCAGATCAATGTTAAGTAAAAATACTACATTAAAAAACTTTTTCTGTGTCATTTGCAACTTCCACAAAACTCCCAAAAAATTCCCATTTTATTTCTTATGCTGACCTGTGATATATCAAACCACAATGGGGAAAGTCACAATATGGAAGGGATAACTGTATTTGTAATAGGTTTTGTCTTTCTTGCCTTCTCAAAGAGGGGGAAAGGGAAGCAAGAGAATTTGGTACTGAAAATAAAACAAAGTTGAATTTTAAAAACAGTTTTTAAAATTAAGAAATTCATGATAATGTATAATAGAGAAGCATATTCCCTTCTTCAGAGGATGCACTTACTTCATAGTAATGAAAGGTCTTTTTGATTGGTTCTGAGTCAAAACTCAGTGTGAGTTTCTCTCTTCCCTGGTGATTTTCAGGTGAGAAAGAAGAACCTCTGTGAATGCATGGCATGGCCCTGTTGTGCTCATTCTCTCCCCATACTAGATAAATGAGTTTCTAGAACAGAATGACCCTGAAGGCTGAAAAAGGTAGGAAGAGTCACCAGAGATCCAGTTACAGTTCATAGCAGTCTGCTGCAGCCACAGCCACTAAGTCTGATAAACCTACACATCCCTGAGGAATAACCTACTTGGCTGCCAATTGGCAAGCCATATCCTCCACCCAGAAGTGAATTTAGTGGGCAGGAATGCTTTAAAGAAGCACTTCATTGGGGTTTTTTTTTTTCATCTTGCCCAGGCTAGAAGTCAGCAGTCACTCATGGGCCTGACCCCATTCCTAGTCAGCATGGAAACCTTGCCCTGCTCTGTTTCCAACATGAATTGGCTCACTCCTCCTTCAGCAACCTGGTAATTCCTCATTCTGGTAATTCACTACATTAAAGCCAAACATAGTATGAACATCCAAATCAGCTTTAACCCTACTGTTGCACAAAACTCCCAAGTTGAGAAATCCACCCCCTTTGACGTCCTCCAATAGCAAAGGTTATAGGCATGAGCCACCATGCTTGGTTCCCAGTAAATTTGAGTCCGCTCACCCCAGGAACCAAGATGAAGGGAAGAAAGTATACTCTGCCTTAGAGGAGATCACTTTGTACCTCAAACTAGAAGATATAGATCTTCTAGCAAATATCTTTTGTAAAAGCTAATGGAAAGGCAGCTAGGTGGTGCAGTGAATAGAGCACTGGCCCTGGAGTCAGGAGGACCTGAGTTCAAATTCAGCCTCAGACACTTAATACTTACTAGCTGTGTGACTTTGGGCAAGTCACTTAACCCCAGTTACCCTGCCTTCCTCCCTCTAAAACAGTGGTTCTCAACCTTCCTAATGCGGCGACCCTTTAATACTAGTATGTGGGTGTATCTGCATGTGGGCAGACCTGCCTGTAGAGGGATAGAGGAGCGGTGTCTCGGTTCCCAAGACCCTCGGAAATATGTATTTTCCTATGGTCTTAGGTGACCCCTGTGATCCCTGTGAAAGGGTCATTCGACCTCCAAAGGGGTCGTGACTCACAGGTTGAGAACCACTGCTCTAAAAAGTTGTTTGTTTTTTTAAGTTAATGGGCCCCAGACAAGTCACTTAGACTGGTTTCCTCACTTGTATAATGGGTATAAAACCCTCCAAAGTTGTTGGGAGGATAAAACAGGATGATATCTGTCAAGCACTTTACAAACCTTAAAATGCAATATAAACGTTAGCTATTATTATTGCCATTGTTATCATCTTAACTGATTCTGCACGATTTGGAGAAAATTGAGATTGGGTGCTAATCATGCCAATGGTACTGAGGAGATAGTAATGGGTCAATTAATGCTTGGGGAAATAAACTGGATGGGGACTCAACAGTGATAGTATCAGAAGATTCACCCCAGTTCCTCAAGGATACCCTTAAAACCTTAAAACACTGAAGAAGGAAATCTTTGCTCCAAGGACACAATCTTCCAGTTCAAGTGTGGGTTGGGGGAGTGAGTCAAAGAGCCTTTCTGTGATATATTTGATTATAGTATACTAATAATACATAATAATGCAATTATATATCATCTAATGTAATTTATAATCATGTTAAATATGTAATAAATATAATAATTTATTACATTGGTAAATATTATCTTTATTATTATGCATGATATTATATGTTATATAAATATATAATATATGTATATTTTTCCTCTCCCCCAATAAAATGAAGCTCTTTGAGGGGAGGGACTGTTAAACTATGGGTTTTGTATTCCCAGTCCCATAATAATAATAAAAATAATAAATGCTTATTGATTGATCAATTATGGTCATACCATCTAGGCTTCTACAGTAAGAAACAGAGCCAGGAGTAAAATGTTGGGTCCCATCCACATGGCATGTACTCCTTAGCACTGGGTGATTCAAGCACTAGAGATGTCCCAGGCTAAAAGAAGCTACCCTTCTTTTGGGGATTCACAGGAAAACATCCTTTTTCCTTCTATTAAGTCAATCGCTGGCAAATAGAGGGGGTGGGAAGGAAGGACTGGGATGGGCAGGAGGGTGTTGCCTTGTTATTAACAGTAACGTTGATTCACTCACCCTCCTAATTGGGAAGCCTTCTAATTAGGAAACCCTGGGAAGCAGCAAGCTGGATAGACTGTCTATGTTACCAGCACCTTGCTTTCCCATACCCTCAGGGAAAAGCAGGGAGGTGGAGATGGGATGAGGCAAAGAGGGAGACAGAAAAGGGGGTGAAATGGGATGGGAGGAGAAAGGTGTCAGTCCTGTGACAAAGGGAGGGGTTTCCAGAGTGGTCCTTTCTCCTCTGATCCTCAGAACCAGAGTGGAGGGCAGGCTTTTTGGTAGCCGTATCCTGGCTGGACAGTCAAGCTGCTAATGCCATGTTTTTTTCACAGGTTCAGACACAGCCTTCATTGGGCTCTGGCTGAAGCCACTCAACCCACTGGCCCAGTGGGACTAATTATAGCATTTACAGTAAAGCATGCAAGCAAATATATCTCCCCATCTCCATCTCACTGAGTTTACTGAAGGATAACCTACTACATTACACAGATTAATACTCCAGTGAGCAAATTAATCCTTGGAATTTCACTCACTACCTGTGGCTTATAAATTTTAATTGGCTCTAAACTGCCACATGAATTTATGTGAGTGTATGGTGATGCAGTGAAGGGGATCAGAACCAGCTCTATCAACATTCACGACTTCCAGGAGAAAGGAGAGAGCAGGAAAAAACTGGGGCCAGTTAGGAGTAGGCCTATGGGATGGCAAAGGGAAGCAGGAAGAGGAGCAAAACTTCTCTCTGACTTATCTGCTTCCTGCTTTTTACTAGGATTAAATCAGGGGAGAGGAAGGGAAACATGGTGCCTGCCTACTTTCTAGATTCCTTTTGCCTCCTTCCCCAGTCCCCTTCACTCACACCATGTCCCAACCAGACTGGCTAGCATGTCTTTTTCCCCTTCCAGCCTTTCCACAGGCTGACTCTTCATTCCTGGAAGGGATTCTGTCCCTGCCTCCAACTCTTAGAATTCCTAGCTTCCTTCAATGCTCGGATCGTGTTGCCTTCTCCTAAGATAAACTCTTCTTGTTCCTCTAGCTGTCAGCACTGCCCCCCCTTCTCAAATTGTCATGTTAACACATTATACTCCCCATCCATCTCCCAGTACTCTGTTTTTGCACCCCATCACCTAACCCCGCCTTGCTCAGAGTAGACACTTAATGTATTTTTGTTCACATGGATTCAATCAGAAGCTCTATATCTTGAAGACATTCCTTCTCTGCCTAGAATAAAAGTAAGTCACATACAGATAGGCCCTTAAGTTTTATGAAGCACTTTCCCCACCAGCAAGCATTATGAATCCCATTTTAGGGGGAGAGAAAATTGAGGCTCAGTGAAACTTGCCAACGGTCTCAAAGCTCCTCATTTGGGGCTAAGATTCAAACACAAGTCTCCTCCTTCCAGTCCCAGCATCCCATCTACTACATTATACTTTCTGTCTCTCCCCCATCCCATCTGAATCCTATCCATCTTTGGAGGTACAGCCCAAGACCAATTTCCTCCAGGTAGGCTTCCCTGACCACACCTCCCCACAGTGATTAACTTCCATAGTATTTATTAGCTGATCCACTCAGCACATTTTGGGTAGCTCAGAGAGGCAAGACCCATGATTTCATTGGTGTAGGACAGAAGACTAGAACCAGATTACAGTATAATTGGGAAATATTTGACAAATTCAATAAAAATGCAATAGAATATAGAGAATGTCAATATGTGTGGATTTTTTAAGTAAATAGTCAGCCCTCAGGGATCCTTACCTATGGTTCAGTGACCCCTAATTCTATTTGAGTTTGACACCACAGGTGTAGGGAACTCACGCTGAGCAAAATCACTCTCCCAATGCTGATTGGCAACTGGGAAGCATCGCACTGTAGAAATAGGGTAGCTCTAGAATCCGAGGATTTAGGATTAAAGCCCACCTCTGATATTCACTGAGAAGCCACTCTACCTTTGCGGGAGTCATTTTCTTTCTTTGTAAAATGTGGAAGTTGAACCAGTTGTCTTCTGATTTCCTTATCTGGTCTAGATTCAAGATGCCTCAACCGTTCTGCAATTTGCAAGCTCAGAAAGCAATCTGTGGCATTGAAAGATGGCATGGCTTGCTTGGGACTGCCAAGCCAGGACGCATCAAAGGCAAAGCTTAGACCCAGCTCTTGTTGTCTCTGAGGCCAACTCTGAGAAATCCATCCTGTTAGTGTCATATCTCTAGATAGTATCCAGCATTGTACATTTCCTGAGTGACCTTTTCCTATTTGCCTCACCTCCTCCTCTAGGGTTTACTCATCTTGATTGTAGGGATCATGTCTTACCTTGGTATCCTCCTTAAAATCTAGCCAGTTCTTTGCACCTAGGGTACTTCATAAATATTGATGAACTGATTAGCCTCTACAAGGCTTAGCACAGTGCCTGGTATATAGTACGCACTTCATAAATGTTTATTGACTGACAGAAACAGGTAACTTGTGCATTTAACTGTCCCCTACTCTTTAATTTGCACTTATGAAATACCCCCTTGGTGTTTTTTACCATCAGGCAACAAACAAGCATTTATGAACCACCTACTGTAAATGCAGGGAACTGGGCTAAGTGTTGGGGATACGAAGACATAAATGAGATAGTTCCAGCTCTCAAGGTGCTTACTAGAAAAATAAGCATAACTGTCTATCAGAAACCAGGCATAGAATGGAGGAAAAATAGTCACACAAAAAAAAAAGAAACACAATTTACATCCTCCCAGGAGCTAATAGCAGTTTTATGAATCACAAAGATGGAAGAGAGATTTGATAAAAAGGGATAAGGGAGGGATGGGGAAGGATCTGGCTTTGTGAGATGCCTTAGGACCTTCTCTCCCCCTTCCCAGTTTCCAAACCTCTTCTTGAAATCCTGGACATTCCATGATGGGACCCTGGAAGCTAACCGCTCCATGGGACTATTCCTCCTCTCCAAGGCACCAAGTGAAAACTCTAGTCTAAAGAAAACAGATTTCCAGCAAATGCTTCCCAACGGAGGAGTCTGTTCTTTGATGGACCTGCAAATTAATTAATTAATATCATCTAAGGAAGGTTAGGGGAAGAGATGAAATGAGCTAATGCTTCTCTTAACACTAGGCACAGGGATTTGGGGGCCCCACCCAAACAAAAGCTCTGCCTCTACCACATCCGCTCCTTAGAGAATGAATCAAGCTTGAAGGCTGGCCCTCGGAGCCCATTCAAGGAGGGAATAAAGGTTTCTTTTACTCAGAAATATTAATCTAAATATTCACATGCCGTTAAAATATGTTTGAGATCTTTAGAATATGATGTTCATAAATAGATAAGGTCTAAGTGGATGATTTTTCAGCCTTGATTTTCCCTTACTGAAATATAATTAACACTTCCTGAAACCAGCCAGGCATGGAATAATTTAGTTCAATTGTAAGTATGCAAAACACTTAACAATTAGCTCCCTGAAATGAGACCAGCAGAACCCGCCTGACTTCATTAATGCTCTAAGTGCATATGCCTTATGAAAAGAGCTTTCAGAAATATTGTATAAATCTGAACCACCTCAGAGAATGGAGCTGGGAGGGAATTAGCAGATTATTTTAATTCGTTTGAAAGCTACATCTCACACACACATGGTCATCTGAAAGAAAGCTGCAATTGGTTTTAATATTTTGATAGCTGCTTCCTCGGTGGTTAAAAAAGAAAGAAAGGAAGAAAGAAAAAGAATGAGTGTATTATTATGGGAGCTTAAAAGCTGGTATGACTTAACCTGCTGTGATGATTTTTGTGTGACTCTATGTTGAACCATTGAATGTGCTGGGGATCATGGAAGAAAGGAGCATGTAGGGTCACCAAAAAAAAAAAAGGAAAGATCTGGAAAGCCAGCCAGGGTCTTTCTCATACTAGATTTCAAGAATTAGAGAATGGGAGATCTCAGCTTCTCATTTGGAGAAAGAAGAGGTTGGATCAAGATAACAGCAGTTCACATTTATATGGCAGCTGTGGGGTTTACAATGTGCTTTGCCCAGGTATCTCATTTGAGCCTCACAACAACCCTGGGAGGTAAGTGCTATTATTATTATACCCATTTTACAGATAAAGAAACTGAGGCACAGTGAGGTTAAAGTAGTTTTCCCAGGGTCACTCAGCTATCAATTATCTGAGCCCAGATTTGAACCCAGGTCTTTCTGATTCCAAGTGTGGTACTTTATTCATTATGCCTTGCTGCCTTTGAGACAGAGGAAAATGAAACAGTCACAGAAACTTAATATTGGAAGGGACTTCTGAGGCTTGCTAACTTACTCAACCTTTATCTGCTCAAGAACTGCCTTCACAACATTTAGAACTTCCCCAGTCATCAGGCATTTTTCCAAGATATGAAGTGATAGGGAATCTACCAGGCACCTACTGAGGCAGCCCACCCAACTTCAGGGTAGCTCTAATGATTAGAAAATTTGTCCTACAGTTGATCTCAAATCTGCCTATCAGCAAACTCCATCCACTGTAACTTGTCCCAAATGACCCAGGGCAGAAGCAAGACTGGGTCTCCTGATTCCTACCTAATCTGGCACTCCAGCGACAACACAAGCTCTCTTCAAATTCCAGAACTGGAGAATGTCAACAGTCTTTCCCACCAATGGATCTACTTGTCTATCTCTTGACCTTCCCATGAAACTGACTCATCTTCTCTTCCGATCATACAATTCTTCAAGAACATCCTCTACTCTCATTGCTCTTTGGAATTCCTCATTAGAAGAATGTCATTGGATAGAATATGACCTAATCTGATCCAATCGAAAAAGCATTTAAGTGCCTACCACGCACAAGGCAACTTAGGGTAGTGGATAGGGTAGAGCTGTCCTCAAAGCCAGGAAGATCTAAGTTCAAGTCCTACTCTTAATACATACTGGTTGTATGAACATAGGCAAGTAATTTAATCACTCAGTGCTCTAGGTAGCTTTCTAAGGCTGTAAGTAGCAAAGGTGCCAACCTGCATGGGTACAGGGAACTAGGAATTCCCTGTGCCTATGAAATCATAAATCCACTCCCTATCTCTTTGTACACAGCACTGTGCTAGGTCCTGGGAATACAAAGGCAAAAGGAAAAATCATCTCATCCTCAACCCAAGGGTTCCAGAAGTGGGGTGGGAGGATACAATATTATTCAAGGATGTGGAGAGTGCTGACCAGTAAGGATATCAGGAAAGGATGACCTTGCTTTGTTTGAAGCTATACTAGTACTTCTCCATTAACTTTCCAGCTAACTCTGCTATTACAGAAAGGGCTGGATAGAAAGAGGGAGGAAAGAGCAGGGAATAATGTAGTCAGAGTTGATCTTTGGCCCCTTCTCATTTCCCCAGCCAATGCAGTTTGAAGGTTTAATCATCTGTTAGTTCTCACCATCTCAAACTTATTCTTCCATATCAACCTCCTGAAATAAGACATAGACAACTCAGGCAGAGGTCAGTAGTGAAATTCAAGCACATTATATACTTCTTGGTAACCCAGAGGGCAATGGGGTAGGCATGTGGTGGACAGAATAAAACAGAATAGGAGATGTAAGTTATCATCAGTGATAGAAAAGGAAAAGTAGGTAGGCCAGTCATGGAAAGAGGAAGAGATAAGAAATAGATAGCCCATGTTCTCCAATGATCCATGCAGTATCAAGAGATCTTAATGGAGAAGGGCTGAGCACACTGGGTACATCCCCTGGGGAGGATTTATTGCAGGACATGGGTAAAATTTGCACAAAATGAGAAGGTGTGGATGGGTGACAGACAGCATGAACTATTAGAAGGGGTATCCACACTGATGCAGAGGATCAAAGCATCTAATCCATGCCAGATTTTGCAGACAGTCAGTCCATCATCAAGATTCTAAGTTGAGGAATCACCTTTCAAGACTCAAACCCTCCACAGCTGGGGCAAAGACTTATTCAGGGGCATTGCTGTATTTGGCCATGAACTTAGTGGAACCAAAGCTATGTAAAAACTGTATTAAGTTTGAACCCACTCTCCCCAGGGACCAAGGTAGTATAGGACCCCTACCTCCCAAAATGTAAGTGTGTTGGAGGGGAAAAAGTGATATTTGTACTTCTTTTCTAATTATATCTTCTAAATAAATATTCCTTTGTGGAAGCTATTGATGTTAACTGGTTAAATGGAACTGGAACATTAAGTATTGGCAGTTAACCTAGCCAAGAAATAAGAGGCACAACCATTCTTCAATAAATAGAACCCTAAGGAGGAGATGTAACCATCCTTGCTTTGGGAGAATAGGGCCCCAGAACCTGTATTACAAGCTTGAACTACAAGCCACTTCCTGTGTGGCTCAGAGGATAGAGACAGGAAGACCTGAATTTAAATCTGGCCTCAGACACTTACTAGCTATGTGACCCTGGGAAAGTCCCTTAACTTCTCTCTGCCTCAGTTTCCTCACCTGTAAAATGGAGGTCACAATAGCACCTACCTCCTGGAGTTGTGTGAGTATCAGATGGGATAGTATTCATAAAGTGTTTGTAATCTTAAAGCAACATAGAAATGTTTGCTATTATTATTACCATCACTGTTAAACGAAAAAAGAGCTCTGTAAATCTTCTATTTAACCTACCAAACATTTACCAAATGCATTAATGTGCCAGGCACTGTACTAAGAATACAGTGTCAAAAAGGGAACAACAATATATGAAATCTTAAAAAAAAAAAAAAGCATGTTGAGGATGGAGATGCTGCTAACAACAGGAGAGATCGGGAAAGGTCTTCCATCAAACATTCTGCAATGCTTCAATAAATTCATGATCTCATCAGCAAGGTTATTCCCTCCATTAGGACAGGTTGCCATCCATTCTTGCCTTCTCATCCTGTGTTACTACTATCCACATCCTTCTCGAAAGATCCACATAACATCCTGTAGTTCTTCTACTAATAACTATAACTCACATTGGTAGAGTTCTTTAAGGTTTAAGAGAATTGAAGGTACTCTGGGTATTATTCAATCCATTCACAGAAGAATAAACTGAAGCATGAGTGGATACGTGATTTGTACATAATCCCACAACTCAAAAGTATCTGGCTCAGGATTTGAACCCATTTCTCCTGACTTCAAGTCCAAGACTCTCTCTACTGCACCACATACGGGCACTATAGTGAAGCACATGGGCCATCCATATGTCATTGCTCACTTTTGTTATATGACCTATCAAAGTCCTCATGCTGATGTTAATGCATAGCATCACTACCTTATACCCAATATATGTCTTTCTATTACCCTACAGGAAACATGCAGTTTTGATTCTTAGGAGGGTAGATATTCTATATTTCACAGCTTTCTACACATGATTACCAGCATACTGTTGTTAAAAAATATGGGGCTTTGTCTAAACACCATGTAATTATATTGACCCGGCTTGGCCCTTGAAAAGAGTTGAGAAAATGTACCTACCTCCCTTCTTTGCAAAGATCAGACCTAGCCCTCAGTCATTGTATAGGCATTGCCTCCAACAAACTAAGACCTAGGAAAAACCTTAAATTTGCATCATGGGGCATCACCAGTTATCTGAACTTTTGCCTTGCCACTTGACTCCAATGACTCTTGAAGGAGAGAATGATGCTAACAACTTTGTGCAACTCTCGTTCATTTAAATCCAGTTCCTACACAAGTCAAGACATTATATTGCAATGTCATTGGTCCTCTTTGAAAATGAAGGCTGAACAACAACAAAGGCAAAGGCCAGGAGATACTGTATATGTATGCATATGAACTGACAGCATGGCGTAATGGAGAGATGACCACCAAGCCAATGCGGCCAGAGTTCAATACCCTCATCTCATCCATACTGACTGTGTCATCCTGAGCAAATAACTTAAGTTCTCAGGTCTTTAGGTAGCTCTCAAAGACTATACCTTGCAAAGGAGATGCCAAACTGCATTAGGAGTAGGAGTTTCCTCTTCTGGGAATTTCCTACGACAACCACAAATCTAAGCCTTTATCCCTTCGAGTGTGGAATATTGTGGAATCTGTCAATTACAGATAAAGTTTGATCTGTAGATAAAGCTCTAGCTGAATTTCCTTTTTTTCTCCCTTTTAAATCTTTTATTACATAGGATTCTAATGGAGGGCAGGGGGAGTTGGTAGGAGAGAAGAGTATTTTTAGAAATAAAGGTAATATAAAAATAAAGAAATAAATAAGAATGAGAGCTTTAAATTTAAAAATTTTGAGTCAAGTATCAGTTTGGGCTTATTGAAAACACTGCATGATTTTCCAACTTGAAAAACCTTGTAACATTACTAAAATACAGCAAGAGTCAGTGGGAAAAATGTTGGATTTGGAGTCAAAAGGCCTTAGTACAGTGCCTGCTGCATAGAAGGCACTTAATAAATGTTAATTGACTGATTGGTTTGAATCCTGATCTACTTTCATTACTTATGTGACCTTGGGTAATTCACTTAACTAAGCTCTTCTCTGTGAAAGAGCAGGGTTGGAGTAGATGACCCCTAAGGTCCTTCCAGCTCTAGCAGTCTACTGCTTACTGTGGCTGCTTTCACAAGAAGGCAGGAGAACATAGGAGAAAGAGCCCTAGTTTGGTATTCCTAAGACCTGAATTCCAGTCCTGATTTGAGCTATATGACTTTTTAATTTTAAAAAATAACCATCTCCCAGTTCTTTGGGGCTTTAAGATTTGAAAAATCACTTTCTTCACAATTCCTCTTTGAGGTAGGTAATAAAAATATTATTATACTCACTTACCAATGAGGCACCTGAGGCTTGGAGTGATTTGCCCATGATCACAAGTTAGCGTCTAACAAAGAGTTCAGTGCAGAATTCCTGATTCTGCTCTATCCATTCCCTTTTTATTAACTTCATCCCACAAAGTTGAAAGAGACGTCAGGGCATGTTTAATCCAATTTTCTCATTTGACAGATGAAAGAACTGAGATTCAAGCATTCTCTAATTCTAGATAATAGTATAGGAGAAAGAGAGAGTTGCCCTTAGAGTCAGGAGACCAGTGTTGAAATCAAAGTCCTGCCAGGATGACCATGACGAACAAGTCTCTGAGACTCAGTTTTCTCATCTGTATCCAGTGGGAAGGATCAAGAGAATCTCTGATTTGCTAGAATGGGACACTTTGCAAGGAGCAGGATGTGTATCTTAATGAGATGACATCATATTTCTTGATTAGCTCCCATTGACTAGGGCTGTGTCAAATGAAGTTTTACCAAAGATGGTTGGTTATTGAATATGAGGGAAATGGCCTCTTTCTCAGAAACCGCTATCCCTCATAGTATACAAAAGTGAGAGTCTACCCTCAAGTCCATTCTCTTTGAAACCCTTCTCTGTGGGAACTCCAATAGCACTTGCTCTCCATTGTCTTCCAGTAAGAGTAGAAAGGGGAGAAAATTTCTCTCCCCACCTCCAGAGCATTGGTGGCTATGAGCACATGGTAGCAAGAACATGTGCTTGCTTGGGAAAGCCTGGACTCCTGGTTACTTTCTTCTGCTTTTCTTTTTTCCTCAATGAGCATAGGTCATGGACCAATAATCCTGAGAAATGGTCATATACATCCTTGGCAGCCACCTCTTGAGTTCAAAAGTCTCTGAGTGAGGTATCAGGTGACCAGAAGGAGGTGATTTCCACTGCAGAACTGCTTCTGAAAGAAAAGTACCACCAAAAGTACCACCTTCAGGAAGACCCTGCATCAGAAAAACTAAAGAAAGTCTGAGCATCAATCTGACCAACCAAGAGATCTGGACCTGGTGAGCTGACACTGACCAGGAGATCTGGACCTGGTAAGCCACTCTGACAAGGAGATCTGGACCTGGTGAACCACTCTAAATAGGAAACCTGGGCCTGGTGAGCTGACACTGACCAGGAGATGTAGACCTGGTGAGCTGATTAGCCAATCAATTGAGATGAATAAAATCTATCTGTTCCAGAGGCAATAAGAGAGAAAAAGTTGACACCTTGTCAGAGTCATCCCCCACTCAGGTTGAGCCTGAGTCATTGTGAATCCAGTGCCAAAGCCCCTTAGTAAGGGAGGAGGGTCCAGGGGGGTCCAGGGTCACGTTTAAAATAGGGATGCATAATTCATCCTTCCAAGCTCACAGGTTTGTTGTGAGAAAAGAGCTTTGTAAGCCTGGAAAAGCTGTAAAAATTATGAGGTATGATATTTGTTATGTTTATTCTATGAATGGGTTCCTCCCTCTCCCTCCCAGTGAATTCAGAACCTAACGTGTAAGTGCTATAAACTTTCTCACTTCCTCTTATCTAAGAGGAAATAGCCTCCCTTTGCTCCGAAAGTGTAAAAATGTTTTGAAAAATAGACCTCAGCACAATTTACTGCAGATGCCCTTCAAGCCTCTTCCAGTGGAATCATTTATCAAATGTGCAAAAAAAAAGTGTCAGGGAGTGAGGGCTCCTGAGCCTGAGCCTAAATTGCATTTTATATATGAATTAATGAACAGCATGATAAATCAGGAAAAGACTGCCACTTGGCTCAGATTGCTCAACTGGGGCAAGTCCTTTTCCTGGGCACTCTCTCCAAGTGGGGTGGGGAGAGCCTGCAAGGGAAGAGGGGGGATATTCCAGGAGAAATTAACCAAACCTCCAGGTATGTTTGCCCAGTCAGGGTAGGGAGAGGTTTCCAAAGCATCTGCATTCTCCTATAATATTGAAAAAGGCAAAGCTCCAGCTCTCCACTTCATTTCCTCCTCTGACAATTGAGGACCCCAAAACCCAAAAAGGTCAAATGAACCCAACATGTAGAAAAGAGTAGAGAAAGGAGTGAGAGTAAAAGGTAGGAAACCAGATGCTAACACAGAATAGAACTAATAATAATTGATAGCATTTGTATTGTATTTTAATGCTTGCAAAACACTGTACATCTTCTCGGCTGATCTTCACAACAAACCCTGGGAGGTAGGTGCCATTACTACCTCTATTTTATAGTTGAGGAAACTGAGTCTGAGAACAGGGGATTTGCTCAGTCACACAGCTAATAAGTGTGAAGTGAGATTTTAATTCAATTCTAACAACTCTTACTCACTGCACCCCCTAACTGTAATCTAGTATAGTGGGGAGGAGAGTAGGGCAGGAGGGAATGCTGCATTTGGATACAGGAGGAATTTGACATGTCCTGCCTCTAACAATGTCTCAACTATGGTGACCATGAGTTGTCCCTCATATGTAGAATATACTATCTCCTCTCCTCTCTCGTAGAACACCTAGTAGAAAAGGAAAGGGTCTATTTGAACAAAAATATTTGTAGCTGCTCTTTTTGTGGTGGCAAAGAATCGGAAATGCAGGGGATACCCATTAAGTTGTGGTATATGATTGTAATGGAATACTACTGTGCTATAAGAAATGATGAACAGAAAGGCTTCAGAAAAACCTGAGAAGTTCCCTACGAACTGATACAAAGTGAAAGTAGAAGAGTAAGGAGAACGTTATACACAGTAACAGCAATAATGTACAATGAGCAACTGTAAAAGACTTAGATCAAGACAATGATCCAAGACAATTCCAAAGATGTCTTGATGAAAAATGCTACCAGCCTCCAGAGAGAACTGATCAACTCTGAGGACAGACTGAAGCACAATTTTTTCACTTAATTTTTCTTGCTTTTTATTCTTTTTTGCAACATGATTAATACAGAAACATGTTTTGTATGACATCACATGTGTAATTGATACATTATTTGCCTTTACAATGAGTGGGGGAAGGGAAGAAGGAGGGAGAAAACTTGGAACTCAAAATTTTTTAAGTGAATGTTAAAATGTTTTATGTAACTGGGAAATATTTAACAAAATCAATTTTTTTAATTTTTTAAAAGAACACCTAGTGCCCTTTCAGACACATTTCAAGTACCCCTTCTTACATAAGGCCTTTCCTGATCTCACAGCTGCCACTGACTGCATTCTAAAATTATCATAAATACACATATACACACAGATAGATAGATAGATAGATAGATGGCTTTAATAACTATTAAATAACTATTATATTATAACATATATAATATTGGTAATATATCATATTATTAATAATATATTATAGCTTTTAAAGGTTAAGACTGAACTAAGACTTTTGAGACACCCAGTATTTACATGTATACATTTTGATTCCCCTGATGGAATTTAAGCTCCTTGATGGAAAGAACTTTTTCATCTTTATCTTTGTATGGACAGCACCTGGTACCTAATAGGCACTTAATAAATGCTTATTGATTTATTGCAATGAGAGGGCCTACAACCAACAAAATAATCTTTTCGGTATTGCGCGAGAAACATCTCTTGTAAGAACACTTGTTCCCACTTTCCACTTGGAGAAAAGATGCCCAGATAAAGCCTTCAAGGTGCTTCCCAGCTCTAACATTGATTCCATGACAACAAGCTAATGTGATAAATGAATCCATATTATCACGTTAAGTAGCCTATACGCTACCATTAATACCTTTGGTTTAGGGCATAGTCTCTGGAAGATGCCCTCTGCTCAAATATAAATGTTTTGCAAGGATGATAATATCTCAACCCAAAGGAGTGACTAACATAAGAATCTCAGGCATCAGAGCAACCTAATGAGAAAGATATCAAACCAGACAGCTTTTAGGGACCCAGAATCACACTCTAGGCTTTGTCTGCCTACCTGTTGAGGTAGCTATCTTAACAAGGAATACAGTTAAATTGGCAGGCAAGGAGTGGGAAAAAATAACCCTGTAAGATAGTTCTTTTGTCTACACCTCTGTCCAGCTTCTGAAACCTCTTCCCCCAAAGCATTAAAATGGGATCTGGCTTGGGTACAAAGCTTCTGTCTGCCTCTCTGTCTGATTGTGACTGTGCTCAGATGCCTTCCCAACAACAGTGGAGGAAAAAAGGATGTTCTTTAACCTCCCCTTAGAGTTGTTTACCTTCTATTTTACACTAACCAATACCTTTTCAATTTAAATCAATATTTCTTAGATACCTACTAGGTGAAAAGTCAATTGATGAGGAAGACAGTAAGATATATCCCGTGGCTTTATAAAGTTTACACATTACCTCTAGCATAAAAGATGGTGCTCTGAGAAACACCATGAACAACTGAAGAAGCAGAAGGTACCATGGAAGAGAAGAAAGAATACTGACTTGCAGACTCAGACTACATGGGGTCAAATTCCGGCCCTTCTACTTGCCATCTGAGTGACCCTGGGTAACTTTTGCCCTCCTCTGGACCTTAATACTCTCATAACATGGCTGTGATGTAAAGGTCCTAAACCCCGGCTTGAGAGTTCCTATGCAAGGAGTTTGCTTCTCTAGCAATCCAAGTCTAAGTATTCCAGAAGCCAACCTTCTATTAAAAAAAAAAAGAGAGAAACTCTCTTAGTTAGCACCATTCTCATGAGGAGAAAAAAAATCAAGCACATGGCCCCCAAGCTGGAAATGCAAGAAGGAACTCATGCCATGATTTGGACGACTTAGAAATCTAATATGATCTTGACCTGTTCAGATGGCATGAGTTTGAATGAATGGAATGGAACAGCCTCCTTCGCAACCCCATATGAGTTTTCCTTCACACAGCAGAACCATAAAACTGGGTGGCTCACCACAGGGTGAGGGGGCAAGGGAGGGGAGAAAATTTGAAATTGTGGGGATTGTGGAACTGAATCTTGTAAACTAAAAGTAAATAAACAAGTCAACGAAAATTAAAAAAATAAATAAAGTCAGAATTTTAAAAATAAAAAAAAAACTGGGTGGCTCCATGAGCATCTGGAATGAAGGCAGGACTCATTGGAGTGTTTGGGGGTTGTCTTTTAAAGGAAGTACAAACTCAGGAATGACATTATGAATCTGGGGGACTTTAGCACCCAGGGACAGTGGGAATTAAGATGAAGGAAAATTTTTGTTTTGATTGTTTTGGGCTATTATGAGTCAATTATGTATATTCTGTATTTGTGAATGGAGCTCCTAGAATCCATTTTGATTTCTACATTTTTTCCCATGGGAATAAAAAATAAGGCTGTCCTTTACCCAGCATATGCCTTTGTTACCCTGAGGGTTTATACAGAATTTGAGGATCCTTGTCCACATCTGTAGAGATACCCGGATACATATTCAAGGGTTTTCCCAGAGTAAACTCCAGGTGAGGGCATTACAAGCTAAGAATGAAGTGATTTGGGGAGATCAAGACCCAAGCTGGAACCCTATCCACATAACCGAGAGTCTGGATCATTGGGCCACAGATTAGCCAGTATGTGGTAACCTGACCTCTTAGTCTTTCAGAAATGGGAACGAAAGAAAGCCCAGAGAAGCTAGGCTATTTTCTACCTCTTCATAATTAACTCCCAAACATGGTTGCTAGCTTGAACTCTCCTCACATCCCCGAGATCATCCCTTCTCTGAGGGAAGAGAGGGCATTCATTGATGTCTCAGTGGCAGAGCACAGTGCGATGTTGTGATAGGGAAGCCTGCAAGACCATGACTCTTAATTGGCTATTAGAATCACTGCAGTGGAAGTGTTCTGTTATCTCTAACTCTCGCAGTGTGTCACACACACAGACACGCACCAGCAGTTTGTTGTTTTGCTTTCTTTCTTTTTTTAAAGTCTGCTGTTTCTGCTGCTCTCTATTTGACCTTTCTTAAGAATTCAGAGTCAGATCTCTCAGGCAAAAATGGAACTGATCAGCAGAGCAGAGGGAGCTGGATAAGACAAGCCATGTGGCACTCACATATGAGGCATCCTCCTGGTTTCATCTTTATAGCACCTATGCCGAGATAGGTGCTGGGGGCAAAGGAGGAAAAAGGAATAGTTGCATCATTTAATGGGAGGAGGAGGTAAACATTCTAAGCCATTTAAATGAAGGAGAAAGACAGAAAAGAGATCTGCCTAGAATACAGAACAATACAGCTCAGCTTTACCACTCCTGCTATGAGAACTAGAAGAGAATTATAGAATTTTGGTGCCAGAAAGAACCTGAGAAACGATCTGATTCAATCTCATCCTTCTTGCAGGAATCTCCTCAACAGCACCTCCATTTGAACACCTCCAATTTGGGGCAGGTTGCCATCCAATGAGGTAGATCATTCCATTTTTGAATAGCTCTGTGACTCATGCTCCCACCTAAGGTTATCTCTGGGAATGTCATTTCTCTCTCTGCCTCCCCCCCCCCCACCACTACCACCAAAAATCTATCCTGGGAACATCAGAATTAGGTTCATGTCTACAGAGACCAGACTAATAAAATATGAGGTATAAGATATAGGTATAATCTACCAACAAACAACACAAATGACATATTTTAACCCCAAAACGGTTAAAAAAAAAAATAACTCTGTTCCTCTCTAGTGTGCCTGCACCTTTCCCAAGGACCTGATTAGCCCTCCAGACTGATGGTACTACAATGGCTGGCTGTCCTAACAAGCAAGGAGAAAGAAAGAACTTAGGGTTTCTAGGCAGTTCAACTCCTACCTTGGTGAGTCCCATCTTCTTCAGAATAAATGGATGAGCATTAAATGTTTATTATATGTTAGGCTCTGGGCTAAATGCTGAAGATACAAACGCAAGAAAGCAAGATAGTCCAGGTCTTCAAGGAATTTACATAGGGGAAGACAGAACATATAGGGAGTTGGAAAGAAAGGGGGGGTACAGTGATATGGCTTAGAGATAGTAGAAAAATAGTCTGGTGGACTGAGGTGAAGGAAGGTGAAAACTCAGCCCTCAGAGCCCAGGGTTCCCCAAGCAAGAGCCTGAGCTCTAGTGGGAGGACCAGAGTACAGGGGGCGTGGTTTGAGGCAATCAGGATATCACTCTGGTCCTCAGGACTTATAGTACTGTCCTGGGTGAGTAAGCACTGAATCAAATAAAACTAGTTTCCATAAACTAGTCTTAGCTCAGTTAGGGCAAACTCCGATTCAGCTGTGCTAAAGGAGGTGCTACAAAACAATGCTTCCAACTCATGAAATATTTTTGTCCTTGTAAGGGACTTAATGGTAAGAAAAGAAAGTAACAACCTTTATTCAGGCCCCTGGTCTAATTGAAGGGAAGAGATCAAGCATTTATTAAGTACTTACTGTATGCCCAGCATGATGCTAACTGCTGTACAAATATGATCTCATTTGCTCCTCTCAACAACCCTGGGAGGCAGGCACTATTATTAGCCCCATTTTATAGATGGGAGAGCTGGGAGAGTCTGGGTAACTCGTGAAGGATCACACAGCTAGTGAGTATTGGAGGCAGAATTGGAACTTGGGACTTCCCCACCCCAGGTCTGGTTCTCTATCCACTGCCCTCCTCCCCACATCTGCCTCTGAACAGGAAGGCTGAAAATTGAGGATATGACTAAAGTTCTGAATCCAGCTCTGCTGCCTACTTGCTTTCTTTCATCTTCCCTAAGCCTCAGTTTCCTCTCCAGCATGATGAGGGGTTTGGATAGTTCTAGAGGACTTACATATGTTTTTCTGGGCATTGGTTTTGTTCCCATATTCATATTTGTTATGGTTTTGTTTTTCTTGATTTCTCACTGAGCAAGGGGAAGGGGAAATAGGGAGAATGTGAAGATAAAATAAAAGAATTTTTTAAATGAGGGGGTTAGATTACATAATGTCTAAGGTCCCTTCTACCTCTCATATCCTGTGATCCTGATTTTAAAAAGTGATAAATTTAGATTTTTCACTTTTTTCCCTCCCTTCAAAATACTTGATGCCTCCCATGAATCTCCAGGCTCACAATCCCTCACCTTCATCCCACGCCCAGGTTCTCTGGACTCATTTTGCTATAAAAGGTCAAAAATGCTAATTCTCAAAGGGACCCTGAGGTCATAAGAGGAAAGTTAGATATAAAATGACCCACTCAGAGAGACTCCCTGGAAATTTTCTGTGCCCCCTAGAAGGAATATCAGGAAGGAAAAGATGATGGATCCTGGCTCTCCCCAGACTGTGAAGATGGATGGGTTGACTTCCCCAAAACAGTGCCAGTCCTGAAAGGGCTTAGACATGTGTAGTTTCCAAAGGCCATTGCTATCTATACAGAATCAGATGTATCCTCAAACTGAATATAAGCTTCTTCAGGATAGGATCTAGTTTTCATGTGTTTTTTGAATGCCCAATGCCTAGCAACAAGCAGTGCCCTGAATACAACAGACACTAAATAAACTATCAACCAGAATTTATGAAGGGCCTACAATGTTCCAGGAACTACTCCTTGGGTTATATGGGATTGGATCAAAGACAGAGAAAGAAAGAAGGTGGAAGGCCTCCAGGACCAGCCTGAAACAAAATGGTCAAGTTGGTCCTCCTTCCTCTCCTCTGATTCAGGGCTCTCCATTCTATCTCCGCCCATGGATTCCTGCAGCAAAATGAATTTATCTGATGCTGTCCTCCATTGGTAGTCTTAGAAAGTTAGTGAGGAAGAGGCTTGGAGCAAAGGGGATGGCCTCCATGTACCCCTTAAATCAGGTCAAAGATCCAGGACCCTGGAAGCAAGTTAGTCACAAGCCCATTACACACACACACACACACACACACACACACACACACACACACACACACACATCCTTATAAATTCACATAGATTCATATAATAATTCACATAATAATAATTCATATAAATTCACTGTCAACAGGTTTGATGGCCCAGTGCAGACAGGCATACCAAACCAGTCCCACCTGGGATCAAGGTAGTTGTTAACTGACTTTGAGGAAATACAAGTAATGAATCAACCTGTGCCAAGCCTGGCCTTGGGCCTGCCAATGAACCTGCACCTTCTCTCACTCACTGTCAGCTCCCTCTCCCACCCTCACACCCCCATCACCACCATCTCCTTAGGCTGGCTGCATCTAAGGACTATGTCTAGCTGGGTTGGGGAAATTGTATTACCTCCTACTGTCAACTCCCCTGGGGTTTAAAAGTCAAGGGCATCCTTGAGACATTTCCCAGTCCTAAATGTTATTCCTCCCAGATACTTCTAACCACCAAGCTAGAGGACTGTCCTTCCTGAGAAAGAAGGGTTAGGAGGCAGTCATTGGTCAGGCAGCTGCACTGATGGAGAAATCAAATTAATCATAGAATTGTAAAACTAGAAAGACCCTTAGACACCATCTAATCCAAACCATTCATTTAGATTTTTTAAAAAGGCGAGGTAAAGTGATTTGTTCAAAGTCACATAGCAAAATATCAGCAGGGCCAAAATAGAAACAAGGGCCATTGCTCCTTCCATTGCACCAATAGTGTCCAACTCAAATAGAAAAGAGACCATTCATCAGTTTATAAGGGTCCCTAGGGTCATGTATTAACTTGATTTTAAAACAAAATATCATCCATATTTTATGGTATTTTTATTGATTTTGTTAAATATTTTCCAATTACGCCTTTTTTTTTTTCCTGCTCTTTGGAGGGCAATTGGGGTTAAATGACTTGCCCAATGTCACATGGCTAGTGAGTGTTAAGTGTCTAACGCCAGATTTGAACTCAGGTCCTCCTGACTCTAGGGCTGGTGCTCTATTCACTGCACCACCTAGCCACCCCTCCAATTACATCTTAATCTGGTTCAACCCATAGAAGGTGGGAGGTAGGCTCATAATACACCATGCTACCATTTCTTTTTGCTTTTAGGGATACCATCCCTAAATAGTCAAGCTCAAGGCCCACCTTGTCCATGAAGCCTTCCTTGACCACTCTAGCCTCACTTTGAAATTCATAAAGTGCTTATGAATCAATTAGAAAACACTATGAAAGCATATAATAAAGTGCTCAGCTGTGTAGTTCAGAAAACATTTATTAGTCTCATCTTCCCCAACTATGCTGTGAGACCCCTGGAGTCAACAGAGGCATCTTCTACTTTTTTCATGATCCATGACTGGCACAGAGAGGCAAAACAGAACCCAGTGAAGACTCATTTGGAGTATGATTTTTCTTAGAGGACTTTTGCTCTTCAAAAATATTCCTCTCTAGCTCATATTGAAGTGGGTTTTAATTCTCTGAGTACATACCTGCTGACTAGAAGAGTGGTCCTGAAAACAGAGACTCCTACCAGCCTGAGGTTAAACATCTACCACAGAAGGTCTACATGTAGGTCAGTGAGAGTGGGATGTCCTTGAAACTGACCTGACAGAGCCTCTGCTGGAGAAACTCAGCTGGCCCAGAAATAGCCTTGCACATGCAAAATACATTCAGGAAACAGATGTATTAGATTAGAGTAGAAATAGACCACTCAGATAGGGGAGAAGCTGGAACAAAGTTGTGTACAGCCTTGAATGCCATCCTAAGGAATTCGCCACAAAGAATTTTGAAATGAGAAGTAATAAAATCCAGTCGATATAATTTGAGGATCACTTGTTAAGCACCAAGAGTGTGATGTGGGGGGAAGAAGAAGATACCAAAACAAAATTCAAAACAACCTCTGCCCTTACATTCTACATTTAGACATTGTGTAAATATACATATAAATGAAAATTGGGGGCGGAAGAGGAGGAGGAAGAAGAGGAGGAGAAAAAGGATTAGGAGGAGGAGAAGGGAGAGAGTAGTAAGGAGATCAAGAAAGGCAGCTGGGCAGCACAATGGTTAGAGTGCTGGGCTTGAAGTCAGGAAGATCTGAATTTGAATCCTGCCTCAGATACTTATTAAGCTATGTAACTTAACCTCTCCCAGCCTCAGTTTACCCATTTGTAAAATGGGGAATAACTTTATCTACCTCACAGGATTTTTGTGAAGACACAATAAGATAAGGTAGGTAAAGCTCTCTAAATGTTAACTATCATTTTTTATTCCTATAGGAGATGGAACACAAGCCTTGAAGGGAGTGAGGGATTCTAAGAAGCCAATGTAAGGCAAGGACTGCATCCCAGGCAGGTGAGAATTGCTCTGCCCAATCCACAGAGGCAGGAGGAAGGCTACTGGGTTAGGGAAATTATAAGCAGGTCAGTTTGGACAAAACAAAGAGGAGAATGAAGAGGAGCAATGGGAAATAAGCCTGGAAAGGTAGACTAGAACCAGACCAGGAAAGGCTTTAAATGCCAAACTGAGTTGACATTTCAACGTTCTTCTTCTTCTTCTTCTTCTTCTTCTTCTTCTTCTTCTTCTTCTTCTTCTATTTCTTCTTCTCCTATTTCTTCTTCTTCTTTTTCTTCCTCTTGATCCTTTCATCCCAAAGAGAACCAATGACATCATGAGGGTTATCTTCTGTGTCAATTCTTACCTAACTCTTTGTCATTTTATCTTAGACACAATAGAAGCTACTTCAAAATTCTCAAGCAAGAGAATGATGTGGGTCTTACTGGCTTTAGAAAGCATTTTTTTTTTCAGTTCCAAATTTCCTCCCTCTCTCCATCATTGAAAAGGGTAAAAATACCCATTATACAGATGAAGTTATACAAAGCATATTTAAGAAGAGTATTTTGGCAGCTGTATGGAAAATTAATTGGGTAAGGGAGAGATCTGAAACTGGGAGACCAATGAGGAAGCTATTGCAGGGGTCTAATGATAATGAAGACCTGAACTAGTATATGTTATAGAAAAATGACTTGGCAACTAATTTGCTATGGGGACAGAGACAAAAGCAGAGAGTGATTGAGGCTTTGAACTTCATTGCCTTGAAGTCTGATGCTACCCTAAACAGAAATAGAGAATAAACAGGGATCAAAGTGAAAGCAATGGTTTAAGATTATTCTGGCCACAATGAAGATAGTGGGTTGGTGAGGAGGGTGCCCCCTTGTTAGCACCAAGGTATGTCAAAGAATTATACAACTGTAAGGAACTTTGGGTCATCTAGTCCAATTTTCATTCTTTAGCTGAGAAATCTGAAGTTAAAAGTCAAGTAACTTAGCCACAGTCTTACAGATGGTGAGTGGCAGAACTGGGATTCAGACTGGGCTCTCTGACTACAAATATTCTCTACACTCCTCCATGTTGCTTCCCATGGTGGTAAGGATATGAACCAGGGCCACATTAAGGAAGGAAGAGATGAATGAGATTTTGTGATGTAAGAAATTAACAGGACTTCCTGACTCTTCCTAGTCCTCGCCTACCCCCACACACATACATATATCCAATCAAAAATACTAAGAATCTGAGCCTGGGTGACTGGAAGAATGGCAGCACCATTGGCAGAAATGAAGACAATGGGAGGTGAACCTGGCTTGGGGGATCTTATAATGAATTCAGTCATAGTCTCAGTGAGGAAGTCCAGGCCAAGCTGTCTAAAAAGCAGCTAGAAATGCAGGATAATAGGTTGGGAAGAGAAGGTGAGAGCTGGAGATACAGCAGATCTAAGTCAAGTGTATGGAGGTAAGAATTAAAACAGTAGGCATAAACACAATCTCCGTTGCGTGGGTAGGGGTGGGGGGAGGGGGTGTATAATAGGGGAGATAGTCAGGCCTTCCCATTGCCCTGAAAATTTCACCAGCTAGGCAGCTAGACCCTGAATAAAACTGACCTTGGGAATGGATTCTATCTCCACTAGTGCAGGAGTGAAGAAATCCCTTCATTTCCCTTCACTACTTCTCAATAAGGTAGAACTTAAGTCAGTCTTAATTACCAAACAAAAAATAATCAGATGATCCTCTCACTGTATGTCTTTATTTATACTGTCATCTGCTCCAGCATTTTAATATCCAACTTTCAGTTAGAAGACAGATGCCTGGTTCTTAACACCCTGTTTTAATGGCTTAATACCCTAGGTACTGGAAGGGGGAGGGGAGCTCCAAGAAAGAAGGGGGAGGGAAGAAAGAGCCACATTGAACACAACTTTTGAGCAAATGGGCTTGAATATTCATTAAACAACATTTAATTTAAACACCAAAACTCTGAAAGCAGCAACATATGGCATGTTTTATTTTACATAAACTGAATAGGAGGTTGGGCCATTAGCTTCTCTAGACATAATGTTCATTACAAATGAAGTATGCTCTCCTTTAGGGACAGCCCACTGCCATCCCTGGTCCCTGATGCCCGGCTGGTCTGTCCCCACAGGCTGGGCCATACTTCAAACCAAAAGTACTTTGGACCACATTCTCAGAAATGTAAACTAAATTCCCATCAATCACCGAGGGACAGGGAGAAGTGAATTAAGTCTTTATTAAGGGATAAATGAGGCTACTGCAGCTCTTCTGTTGATGTTTGATTGGAGCAATTGGGATGGAATTCTATTTTCCCCAGTGTGTTTTTTTTCCTTTTTCACTTGGGTGCTTCATAAGCACATAGTATATATAGGACTTTACACTCCTCTGCTGGCTTGGTGGCTGCCTTGCAAAACCCATGCCAGACTTGATTGGCACTCCCTCAGCCTACACAGGATTTCCTGTGTGTGCACAGGTTTGCACATCGTTCTGTGTGTGGGTAACTCTACACCTGCAAAAGGATACAGGTATGTACATGTAGCTCTGTAGAGCTATAAGCCATAATTAGCTTAGCGTTCTAGAGCCATAACTAGCCAGTGGCAAATGGGGTTTTGCCCCAGGGCACAGACATTAATCAATCAAAAAGAATTCATTGAACACTTATTACGTGCCAGGCACTGGGCTAAATAATTGGTGGAGGGGAGAACGTTGTTTCCTTCTCAGGGCTCACATCCATACGTCTTCCCTATGGAGAATGTTGACCCTACCTCACAAAGACACAGCTCTCTCTACCTATGCAACTACATTGAGGATGGGATTGTCTTTTTTATGTTATGCTGCTGCCCCATCCCACAGATGAATTATGTCCAGTTGTAATTTTCACTAATTCCAGTGCTAGCTCTGTGTTTGAGGGGGTGGGCATGTAGGTATGTTTTTCAGTCAATATAACTCCGAGTCAGGGGCAAAGAGAGCACATATACACTAAAGTTCTGAAGAGTGGTCTAGCCTCGTTCCCTCTGCTTCCTCAGCAACCACGCTCACCTCAATCCTTTGCTTTCTTGCTTCTTTTCCTGTCACCACTAAAATTACTCCCTCCAAGGTCACCAATGACTTTTTAATAGACAAATGTAATGACCACATTTTCTCACTCCTCATCCTCCTTGGTCTCTAAGAAGTATTTGACATTGTTGATCATGCCTTTCTTCAGGATACTCTCCTGGTTTCTGGGACCCCTGTTCCCTCCTGCTTCTCTTCCTACCAGAGTAGGAGAGTCTGACCACTCCTTCTGAAACACTTTCACAGTTTCATCTTCCTCCTCTTACCCACTAAGTGTGTATCCCCTAGGTCTTTGTCATTCGGTGCTTTGCTCACCCCTTCTACACTCTGCCTTGGCAATCTCATCCTTTTCCATGACTTCCATCATGATCTCTATGATCTTGAAATGTCCAAATCTACATATCAAACCCTAATCTTTCCTCTGTGCTTAAGTCCCCTTGAGAGTAACTCACCTTATGAATGTCTCAGTCATCATAAACTCAACATTTCTAAATGTGTACTCATTCTCCACCTCCCCTCTAAATCTACTCCTCCTCCCAACTTCTCTATTTTTGGGGGGTCATCATGTTTCTGATCATGAAGGCTCAAAATATCAGTGATCTTTTAGTCTTCCATCCACTTCACCTGCAAATGCAATCAGCATGCCCTATCAATCCTAGCTCCCTAGTGTCTCTGGATAACATCCCCTCTTCTTCACAAATATTGCCATTATCCTAACTCAGCCTCTCATCACTTCTTGCCTGGGCTACCACATCTTGTATTAATTTGACTCTCTCCTCTCTAATCCACACTTCACACAACTGCCCCCAAAAAATCTTTATAAGATAAAAGACTGAGCCTATCACTCTTCTGCTTTAAAAAAAGAAATAAAAGAAAAAAAACCTTTTAGTAGTTCCCTGTTGTCTATAGAATAAAATACAAATTCCACAGACTAGCATTTAAGATCCTCCACAAATTGGGTCCAATCATAATTTCCAACCTTATTTCACACTGCTTTTCACATTATAGGTTCAGCAAAACCAGACTACTTTCCTATTTCCAGGCTCATCTTGGATTCTTCCATTTCCCTGTCTTCTTACTGTCTCAAAATCCACACCTTCTTCATCTCTATATGAGAGTCTTCTCTTTCTCCAAAGTCCAACATAGGAATCACTTCCACTGGGGGAAAAATGGTAAGGCAGCTACTGTGTGAAGAATATTATGCAAAACATTGGAAAAGATACAGTTTTGATGACTGACAGTCACTGTCTACAGGGAGTTTACACACTCTGGTGTAGGGCTGAGACAACACAAATAATTATCATTCTCAATATCATGTAGCAAAGAATCTAGTTTTACTTTGCTTATAACATCTTGCTCCCAGGTATTACTCTATGTCACAGGTCAACTCAAGGTGAATCATGGATGCAGTAGCACAGGGAATGAATGGGGAGGCCTTTGGAGGATTGGGAAGGAAGTCATGGGGACTACAGTATCTACAGGGAGGAGTTTTATAATAGGGAAAGAGTTAAAGAATCTAGAATGGAAGTGACCTAGGATGTGGCCAGAATGGGCTACATTTTGAAATCAGAAAAATGGCAAGCCATTTGAAGATCCTCTCCCTACACCAGAACTGTCCTGGAAGCTAGATCTACTGAATAGTACGTGAAAAGTGAGCAAGAGTCAAACAGCAAATAGGACCTCTTCTATGATCCAGCCAGTAAGGCAGCTGCTTGAGGAAGCAGCCAGAGGGAGATTATATGTCCCTGCTTAATCATAAAGGAAAGAGGAGGAGGGGGAGAAGGAGAAGGGGGAGGAAGAGAAGGAAGAGGAGGAGGAAGAGGAAGATGAAAAAGAAAAGGAGGAGAAGAAAAAAGAAAGGGAGGATGAGCAGGAGGCAAAATGTCCTGAGTTCCTGTAACTGGACACTGATCCACTAGAAGTCCTGAAGGTGTGCCTGCTAGATCCTGTGGGGTTAGATGAGCCTAAGGTTTAAATCTAAGCACTCCAACTGTTTTGCTAAGTAAATTTTTATTGATATTTTCTGTTTCTTATGTCACCATAGTATTCAATGTATCCCTCTACCACCCCTCCCAGGGGAGGCATCCCATATAAAATCATATTTGGGGGGGGGAAAGAGGAAAAAATATCAACATGACTGATCACTACATTGAAAAAGTCCAAAAATGTATAATATGTGACAGCTGTGGACCTCCCACCTGCACAAAAGTGGTAGGTTGGGATGTCTTCTCCCATCTCTTCATTTGAGTCCCACTTTATCTTTTTAATTTTGTTACATTTCCTTGTGGTTTGGTTTTTTTTTTGGTGCATAATTGCTCTTTCCATGTACATTGTCATAGTTACTGTGTATGTTGTTTTCTTGGCTCTGCTTCCTTCGCTATGCATAAGTTCATCAAGATCTTTCCATGCTTCTCTGTTATCATCACACACATCATTTCATACAGTACAGTGATATTCCATTACTTTCATGCATCACAATTTATTTAGCCATTCCCAAATCAATGGGCATCTACTTTGTTTCCTATTCTTAGCTATAACAAGTGATTTTGAAGTATATGGGTACTTTTTTCTTACCAATGGCTTCCCTGGGGTATAATCTCAGTAATGGAGTCTCTAGTTCAAAGGATATGAACAGTTTAGTCACTTCATTTGCATAATTCCAAATTGCTTTCCAAAATGGTTGTACTATTTCACAGCTCCACTAACTATGTATTAGTGTGCCTGTCTTTCCACTATCCCTCCACCATTGACTGTTGTCAGTTTTTGTCATTTTTGCCAATTTGCAGGGTATGAAGTAAAACTTCAGGGCTATTTTAATTTGCATTTCTCTTTTTATTTGTGATTTGGAGCGTTTGTTTTTTCATGTGGTTGTAAATACTTTGCAGTTCTTTTGAAAACTGTTCATATCCTTTGACACTTATTTGTTGAGGAACACGTATTACACACACACACACACACACACACACACTAGTTTATTGTTTATATAGCTTGGATACCAAGCCCTTATCAGAGAATTTGATACTTTTTTCCTATTTGACTTCCATTCTTATCTTAAATGCATTAATGTTGTCTGTGAAGAAGGTTTTAAATTTCAAATTACCTCTTCTGCTGTCAACACAGCATTACGTTCCTTCAGTTATTTCACTTTAGTCTTTTTTTTTTAGGATGGCCCTGTTCCCACTGGTTCTTCTCCCCACACCCATTATCCTCTCTTTTAATTTGATATTCCCCCTTCTCTTCTTCAGCTAGTCCTATTCCTTAGGTTTTTTAATTTTTTTTTTGTGCACCTTTCCAGAAAGAATTTCTCTCCCTCTCTTCATTATCCATCTTCTCCTTCTGTTTATTCTAGCCCCTCATTCTCTGATTCATGACCCCTGTAAATATGTGTTATCTCTTTTCTTTGTGTTCTTCATGCAATCAAAGCTTCCAAGGTATTCATTCACTCTCAGTGCTTTCTGCTACTGCCTTGTAGGGCTTGCCCCATGGATGCCCCTTTTCCACTGTGCTTCCCTTATGAAACAATGTCGGTTATTGCTGGTGTCAAAAAGAATACTGCCCCATGGTAAGGTCCCTTTTCTGCCCCTGATTATGCAGCACACCACTAATCTATTCCATCACTTGTTGACCTTTTTTCTTACATTTTCCTGGAAATCTCCACCTTCTATTCATGCTCTCCCTCTTCTCCAAGTGCCTGTTGCCTCCATTGGTTTCAACTCCCCTTCCCCAGGACAAGTAAATTTTTCAAATACCAAATTCCCATTCCAGTGTAAGATCCTCATCTCCTTTCACTGACTATTTCTCTTCACTCATAGGCACATTCATCAATGGAACCCCTCTTACCTCCAAAATAAAGCCTCCTTCCTTTCCTCCCCTTTCTAGTCTTTCCCCCTTCTCTCTTTACCCATTCTTCTGGTTCTTTTCGTTCTGAGACAACAGAGGTCAACTTACCCTAACTGCTAGCACTTGAGTTGACCCCAGTGCATCGCTCACTCTTCTCTATGCCCCTGCTCCCTTCTGCCTCTTTATATACCCTCCCACATTGTAATGTAGTCCCAAAAAAGAAGAATCACCTGTAGGCAGAGTGTCACCGGGTTCCATCCATAATGCCCTCTCCCTACCTCTCCATTGTTACCTCTGTCAAATTTTCATCTTCACCCCCATCTCTTTGTGTACATTTACTGGTCTCTGTCCCTGTTGCTGTCCTTGTCTACACTGATTCACTCCTCCTGCTTTTCTGTTGTTTGAGGTGTTTGGAGTAGCAAATAATCTCTCCAGTTCTTGTTTTCTTTCTTGAAATGTTCCCAATTCTTCTTTCTCATTGAATGTCTATCTTTTGTGCTATGTGGTTAAACTCGCATTTGTAGAATGGGTCATCCTGGGCTTCATCCTGAGCTCCAATACATCATTCCATTCCCACCTCCTTTTTCTAGTGAGTGCAGATTACTGCTATGTTATTCTAATGTCTTTTCCCTTGTATTTGAATGTCTTTCTCCTCCTAATGGCTTACAGAACTTATTGGTTCTGAATTGAAACGTTAAATGTTACCATTATGTGCCTTGGAGTTTGCTGCCTTGGGTTTTTTTCTGGAGGTGATCTATGAATCCTTTCTATTAGAATTTCATTTTCTATGTTTAGAAGTTCTGGACTGTTCTATTATTTCCTTCATTATGGTCTTAAGGGGTTTTGTACTGTCATGCTTTTCTGGGAGACCTATGATCCTTAAGTAGTCTCTGTGAATCCTGTCTTCAAGTTCAGTGTGTTTTGCTTGCACGTGAGCATATTTTCTTTTCATCTTCTTGTTTTTCACTTCTCTTCTAGATTGTGCTTTGCTTCTGGGTATTTGCATCCCCATTCTATCATTCTCTCTTTTGGTTCTTTAGTGAGACTTGCCATTACAGATTCAAGTTTTTGTATTCTGTTCAATATTTTTGTTGTGCAGAACAAAAATTTTGCTCCCATAATTCTTGTTTCTCTTTTAAACAAGTCAGGAAGAGCATGTTATGGTTCATTTTTTCAAATTCTAAGGGTTTCCTGTCTCACAGGCGTTAGGTCATTTTTCTTTATTTTGCAATATTTATTCTTAGATGTCTAAACTCACTTAATAGATATGGAGGTCACATTTCCTATGTTTTCCCTGTTGATTTATCTGTTTATGTTCAAGGTCTTTGAGTTTTCTTCTTCCTGGTTATGTTCAGTCTTTTTCTCTTTATTTTCTTCATCATTCACTTCCTGACTTCTCTTCTGGTTGTGGTTTCCTTTTGGGGTTGGATCTCAAAGCTTCTCAGCCACCTCCCACCCTGAGCAATTCATAGTTCAGCCACCCAGGTCCATGCCCCAACTGATTTGGGGATGGTAGAATTGGATCCAGCTGAAGACTGTGCTCTTTCCACCAAGCTTGGTGGGGTTCTACCGAGTCATACACACACATACACACACACACACATCCTGGTGACCTATCCCACTCCAGCACCCACAGTTCAGGGCTTTGCAGAGCTAACACTTCTGGTTTGCCACCCCTGAAAGGTATTTGCTCCTGAAGGGCTGTGGCCAAGATGGCTGTTGAGACCCAAACAAATTTCTGCAGCCTGGATCCAAGCTCTGGGACAGCTCTAAAGCACTAGAAAGAGGGAGGTGGTACCAGGGTGTAGGGGTGGGTTTTGTTGTAAGCCTGCTAGTGTAGCCTCACTGCCTGTAGTGGGGGATGTGGGGAAGGGGTACTGAGTCACATCTCAGAGTCAATGACCACCAGTTCCTGAGTTCTGTGTGTTTTTTCTTTTAACCTTCTTTTGGATTCTAGACCATGGAGACCCCTGAGGTTGCTTTATCTTTGGTGCATAATTTCTGTTTGGGAGATATTTGAGAGATCATGGGGATAGCAGAAACTGTCTAGTCTGACCTCTTGTTGCTCATATGGCCTGAAAGACTGAACTATGTCCTTTAAACTCCAAGGTTCTCTGCAAGTAGGGAGGTTGGAATCTCAGCACCAAACTATATTTCTGACCTTCTGGATTGACTTACCTGAAGACTACAAAGGGTCCGGGCTGCCGGGGATGGGGATAAGCCATGGCCATCTAGCCTATGTAGTAACTTCGAATGCATTTGATTTATTTCTTGTGCTTCTATAGTTACAAGTTTTAAAACTGCAATTAAGCCACTTTGTAATTGTTTTAGCCCATATTTATATAGTTTGCAAAGTGCTTTTTATACATTACTTCCTTTGGTCTGCAAACCAAGCTTGTGAGACTGACTCCATTAAATCATGGTTAGGATATTGAAATGCATTGAAATGCAACCTGGAAGGGAAGAAGGCATCAGATTGATTTGTTTTTGTTTTACAAGGACCACCCACACCCACTAGGACAGTTAGGTGGTACAAGAGTAGCTAAGTAGTGCAGTAGATAGAGTGCTGGGGCTGGAGTCAGGAAGATGCCTCTTCCTAAGTTCAAATCGAGCCTCAGACCCTTACTAACTGTGTGACCCTGAGCAAGTCACTTAATCCTGTTTATCTCAGTTTCCTCATCTGTAAAATGAACTGGGTTTTATCCTGGGCCCTGTTCACTTCTCCCTCCATATTACTTCACTTGGTGATCACATCAGCTCCCACAGATTTGGTTACCATCTCTATGGTGATCTTTCTCAAATCTACCTTTCTTGCTCTCCCTGCTGACCTCCAATCCTGCATCCCCAATACCTGTAAAATATCTCGAATTGGATGTCCAATATGCACCTTAAACTCAGCATGTCCAAAGCAGAACTCATTATTTTTCCCTCTAAACCCTTCCCTACCTACTAATTTCCATATTACTAGCAAGCAACCATTATTCCAGTCCCTCAGGTTCCCAACCTAGGTGTCATCCTCCACTCCTATCTCTCCCTTCCCATTTCCAATCCACTACCAAAGATCACCTACATCCCTTGAAACACCCCTTGTAGATTTCCCCTTCTTTACTCTAATAATGCCACCACTCTAAGCATACATCCTCATCACCTCATCTACCTACTGGTGGATTTACCTGCCTCAAAGCTCTTGCCACTCCAATCCATCTTCCATTTAGTCACTAAAATGCAGTTCTGATGATGTCAACCCCCACCTCCATCACCATGCCCTACTCAGTAAACTCTGATGGCTCCCTATTGCTTCCAGGAGCAAATACAAAATATTCTGTTTGGCATTCAAAGCCCTTCATAACCTAGCTTTCTATCTTTCCAGTGATCTTACACCTTATTCCCTTACTCTTACACTTTATTCTTCAATCCAGTGACACTGACCTCCTTGCTGTTTCACAAACAACACCTTTCATCCAATGCTCTTCCTCTTCATCTTTTCCTCCTAACTACCCTAACTTCCTTTTAAGTCCCAACTAAAATTCCATTTTCTACAAGAAGTCTTTCCCAAACCTTCTTCATTCTAATGCCTTTTCTCTTTCAATTATTTCCTATTTGACTCTTTAAAAGTATTGAGGACTTCAAAAGAGTTTTTTCTTTCTGTGAGTATCAATATTTATCTTATCAGAATTTAAAGCTGATACAATTTTTCAATGGTTATTTGTTAATTCATTTTAAAGTAACAGTTATAAATCTACTACATGTTAACATAAATAACATCTTTTATGAACAGCAACCGTATTTCCCAAAACAAAAAAAAATAGTAAGAAGAGTGACAATGTTTTACATATTTTTGCTAATTTCTTTAATGTCTGGCTTAATAGAAGACAGCTGGATTCTTAGATAGACTTTTGTATTCAGTCTGTCGTGATGGGCTGTTTTGGTTGAAGTATGTGAAAAAAAATCCAGCTTCATACAGATATGGAGTGGAAAAAGGAAGGGGGTATTTTAATAGGGAAATAATGCCTTGGCATTATGAAAACAGACCACACTTTAAGAACTGCTGTTCTAAGCAATTCTCTAAGATTTTGCATTGCAAAGAAGATGCTGATCTGCACTGGTAGAAGGAGTTTCCTCACCTGGGATTTCCCTATATCCATGAAATCACAGGTTCAGTCTCTATCCTCTAGAGCAGAGATGTCAAGCACACAACCATGGCCATGTGGCTTTCTAAGTCAATATGAGCCTGCAGAAATACTTATGTACTATTTAATGGCCCCCATCTCTATTTGAATTTGAAGTCATTGGCCTAGAGCAATTTATAGGGGACAAACACCTATGACAAAACAATCTTGTGAGGCAGTTAGGCCAGATATTATTGTTCCCATTTTGTAGATGAGGACTGGAGACATAAGTAACTTGCCTAAGGTTGCACAGCTGGAAAGTGATCAAGTCAAAACCAAAACTCAAGTCTCCTAACTCCAAAACCATTGCTCTTTCATCTATAACACACATTAAAAAAAAGAAGAAAAAAAAGAAAAAAGAAACCAAAAGAAATCCAACTTCCTCTATCCAACTCTCAGTTTGCTCATGGCCCTGACCACTCTTATCATCAGTGTCTCAGTAGTGCAGCTGGACCAATTTCTGCAGAAGAGAGTAGAACAAGGAACCAGGTGGGCTGGCCATGCATTAATGGATTTCCATCCTCAATGCAAAGCAGTTAAACTTGCTTCCAACTTATGCGAAGGTCTTTAAATTAGCCATCTGTCTTCCTCCTGAATTTCCTATCAGGCAGTGATGTTGTGACCCACCATCAGCAGGGCATGAGCTTGAGATGTTTTTTCCAACAGTCGAGATGGATTTGCGTTGACCCATCCATGCCCTCCTCCTCTGGCTCCCCTTTGTGACCGATAGCATGCCTTTACTGGACAGCTGGATGGGATTAGGGGTGTAAGGGATGACTGGGGAATCCAGATCTGGTTTGAATGAGCAGTAAACCCATGACCTCATTAATGTCAAGCTCTCAACCACTGAGATGACACTGGAGAGTTAACCTGTCATCATTCAGACTTCACATAGAACATGAAGAGACAGACTGCAACTACAGCATATAAGCATAGGTGAGACATAAAGAACGTGGAGTCTTAGAGCTGCGGAACCCTTGGCATCCTCTTTTCCAATATAAATAAAGTTCCAGGAGTGGCTAGATGGCGCTATGAATAGAGCACTGGCCCTGGAGTCAGAAGGACCTGAGTTCAAATGTGACCTCAGACACTTGACACTTACTAGCCATATGACCTTGGGCAAGTCACTTAACTGCAACTACCCTGCCTTCTCCTCTCCAAAAAGCAAAAAATAAATAGATAGATAGGAAGGAAGGATAAAAGGAAGGGAGAGAGAGGGGGAGGGAGGGAAAGAAGGAAGGAAGGAAGTTCCAAGGCTCCTGGTTCTGACCTCTAGTGCCAATCTGAGACAATGAGGGGTGATCGAAAGTCCTGGGTTGGAAATCGAAGGATCTGGATTCAAATCCTGTTTCTGCCATTTACTAGTACTGTGATCTTGGGCAAATCATTTTTTTGGATTTAATTTCCTCATCTGTTATATAAGAGGGATGGAATAAATAACTAAGGTATCTAGATGGTAGAGTATGTAGAGAACTGGATGAACCTAGAATCAGGGAGACCTGTCTCTGACAGCAAATTCTGTCTCAGTCAGTTATTAGCTGTGTGACCCTGGATAAGTCACTTGACTTTTCTATCCCTCAGTTTGCTCACCTGTAAAATGAAGGGGCTAAAGATCATGACTTACAAGTTCCCTTCCAGGTTCTAAAACTAGGATTGGCAAAACTTTTACTTACCAGAGAGTCACTTAACCTCAGAATTAGAAGTGACATCAAAGACCAGCCAGAAAGATTAGCTTATACTCAAGAAAGAATTTCCTCCATGGTGTCCCTCACATTCAGTTTTGGCACCAGTGGCAGGGCGCCCCACCTCCTGGCTTCCTAAGCAATACATTGGACTTTGGCTCAGCTCTAACCCTCAGGAAGAGCCCCCATACACCCAGCCTAATCTGGTTTTTTCTACAATTTCCCTTCGAGTGCCAAGTAAAACAAGGCTAATCCCTCTTCTACAGGCCAGCGCTTCGAAACCTTGAAATCAACTATCACATCTCCAAATCTAAATAAATAAATACCTTTCCTTCCTAAAACCTATAAATGTACAAAAATGACCTTTTTTCCCTCCCTGGATCACGATTCTCCTGCCCCAGTCACTTCCACGGAAAGCTGCTGTTGTTTGTCCTTCGTTCTCAAAGAAGACCGTGACATCAGGAAGTTAATGCCTTAAAGACATGCAAGTATTTGGATTTCTGTGAGTGAAGAAGGTGCAAAGTCACCAGCCTCACTTTCTCCTCCAGAGGCCACTGATGGTAAGATATGGAGCAGGATCACCAAAGACACCGAATCTATCTAAATAGATATCTTTCCTTCTGAAAACATATAAATTTATAAAAGTGACTTTTTTTTCCTCCAAAGATCCTGCTTCTCCTGTTCCTACTCACTTCCATGGAAAGCTACTCCTGAGAGGGGAGGGATTGTCAGTAGAAGACAAGATAACAGGCTAAAATTCTGAAACTGCCCATAAGTGACAGAGGAAAACAGAGAAAACCTAGGCTTGGTGCTTGGTGTTATTAGTCTGGCCCATCCTACAGTGGTCAAACTGTATGTTTTGGATGAAATGAGAGCAAGAAAATCAGGCTGAGAACTCATTCTGACAAAGCCTACATGTTGCTAGTAATCTGGATAGCTTTCTAATTCCCTGTACTGAATAAATCCCTAGGGAAAGTCTTGTGCCCTGGGTTGTGATGTTGCTCTGCGCTTGTGGTCTTCGTTAGAAAACATACCAAAATGACAGTGAGGATGATCCTCTGTCTCAACACCAGTAACATCAGCCTGCCTCCATGATACCTTCCTGAGTCCTTTACTCTTTTCTCAGATACACTGTATGAGATCTCAGGAGCCTAACATTCTCATTCTCAGTGATTTTATTAGATATTACCATTTTCTCAAGAAGAATCCTATTTTTCACAGTGGGTTTCTGAACATGTGATTGCTACACCAGTTTCAAGTGGAGGCTGATGGTAAATCAAAGCCCAGTGAAGCTGTACATCCCAACTTTCTTTCACAGTCTTACTAATGACTAGACCAACAAGACACAGTATAAACCCTCTAAGGACCAACTTTAAAAGAAGGCTCAGGGAGAATGGGAGGGGAAAACCCAAAAAGAGGTAGCCAAGCATCATACAGATAAAAGATTAAAGAGGAGTGCTGGTGGGATGAGGAAGCAGCTGGGAGCCAGCCTTAGCTTCACCATCAATCTGCTATGCTGAAAGGGATTTCTCTAAGAAGCAGGTCAACTATCCATCCAGTGATTTGATGCAAAATGTAATTTTAAAGGAAAGCAAACAGCCCTAGATTGCTATCCTGGGAACTCTGCCTAGGGGCCTGACCCTCCCAGTTTGTCCAGAGACATACTTTCACCTTCAGGATGGAGAAACAGGTCCAGAGAAGTTACTCCCTCCCTCCTTCTCCAGCCACACAGAGACCATTGTGAGAATTAATGGGATAACAGATGAAGTGCCTCAGAGGAAATGGGTTACATAAATCCAAAGTGTTGTTATTAAATTCCAAATTTAGCTCTTGGGATCAGTGAGACATGACAGATCTGGGCTTATAGGGCTAGTTTCTATCATCACTGCTTTTAGCAGGGACCCTTTATTAAACAGAGGCTTCATAGCAGGACTCTATAACTTCCATTTCAGAAACCAGGACATAGTCACCCAGTTCAGGCTTACTTTATATGTATGATGATTCTATCAGGAGTATCTCTGCGTGAAACCTCAGGAAGGAAGGGTTCAGTGCATCCAACTTTGCCCCCTTCCCCATTCTGAGCTTTCACTTCTCAAGGATCGCAGAATTTATCTCTAGAAGGGACCTGAGAGCCCATCTTGTCTAACCCCTTATTTTATAGGTATAATAGAAAGAACACTGGACGTGGAGGCACAAAATCTGGGTTTGACTGACACTAGTTATTTGATTATAGACAGGCTCCAACCTTTCTCAGCCTCTGTTTCCTCATATGTGAACTGCAAATAGTAATATCTATTGTACCTAGCTCACAAGGCTGCTGTGAGACTCAGATGAAATACTGCACGTGAGAGCTTTACAAACTTAATGCCAATAAGCAAAGGCATTCTGGAGCCAGCTCCAGTAGAGAACTTATTGTTAAATGTTTAGTATAAGCTTTAAACTTCAGAAATCAGCAAATGCTACCAATCGAGACTTAATTTATGTTTTGTTGCTTGTCTAGACTTAATGATGGAGGAAGTGTTGATAATTCAACGCGTTGGATCTACATTTTTCCCCCTAGAAAGCTGGCTGTTAAACATTTACCAGAATACCCTTATATATGTGTTGGCAATGACAATGGTGGTGATGATGTAAAATACTTTATAAAACTTCAAAGAAGTGATAAATACCCACTCTTCTAATCCCCTAATCCCACAGCTGACATTCTGTCCACCGCACTATACTGCTTTCTATCCATCCCAAGCTCTACCTGCTTTTTCTGGGAACTTGGGCTGAAACAAAGAAGGAAAAATCTAAGTAAGCAAGAAAGCTTACTTAAGTTTGATTCCTCCTTTTCAAGAGTTTTCATAAACAGTGAGCAGAAGCAAGGCTTAGTACCTCTCAGGAAAGCTACAAGTATAGGCATCCTATAACAAAAGGGTGAAAAAACAGGAGAGTAGGGTGGAAGTGGGAAATCTTACCATTCACTAGCCAAAGTGGGTTTCCTCTTTTTATTGGGGGTGGGGGGGACAGAAGGGGAGAGTAGGCTTTTTAAAATGCCTTTTGTTATTACATCACAGTCATTTCTGAATATCTTTTCACATACAGTGACAGAATTGAACCCTCCCCTGTAACAAAGAAATACAGTTAAGCAGAAACAACTGGAAACAGATAGAATAACCTCTTCTGACAATGCATACAACATTCTGCGTCCTTCATCACCGCCTCTATGCCAAAAGGAGAGATGTATGACTCATCTCTTTTCTGGAACCAAGAACGATTAATCATTGATTTGGGTTTTCTTTTCATTTATATTATTATAATGATAATTTATACTATTCTTCCTCCCATCTCCTGCACTCTGAAACAGTACATACACGTACTCTGCGTATCTCTCCAAATTCCTCATTTTCATCATTTTTGCTGCACAGTAATACTCCATCACATTCTTGTACCACAGTTTGTTGAGCCATAAGAACCTAGCTCGGCCAGCCCAATCAAGGGGCATCCACCCCTCTCCCAGTTCTTTGCTACTGGACTCACTTGCAAACAATAAAAAAAGGTTTCTACAAGGCTCCAAAGTTTGCAAAGCACTTATTTTGAACCATTTGACCCTCACAACAACCTTGGAAGGCAGATGCTGTTGTTTCCTCCCACTTCACAGATGAGGAAAATGAAGCCCAGATGAGTTCAGTGACCTGCCCAGGGTCAAGTGTCTGAGGCAGGATTCAAATTTAGGTCTTCCTGAGGCCAAGTCTTGATGTTGTAATCACTGAACCATGGAGCTATCTCTATGAGAATACGGATGAGTTTATAGGGCACAAATGACTTATCCCATTTCTATTTCATTTTCTTTCCCTTTAGATGAGGTTGGAAGCTTTCACAAAGAACTATATTCTCAAATAAATAAAAGATAGATAGATAGATAGATAGATAGATAGATAGATAGATAGATAGATAGATAGATAGATAGATAGATGTAGATAACAGATAAATGATAGATGTAGATAGTAGATAGGTATAGATAGATAGATGGTAGGTAGGCAGATAGATATGGATAGCTAGGTAGATAGATAAATGGATGGCTAGATAAAGTCAATGAATCAGTGAGTGAGCTTTTCAATACCAGTATAACTTGTGAGAGCGATGGTGTCCTCAAATGACAGATGTGGTGGTAGCAGCATCTGTTCCAGTTCAGGATACAAGGAAGAAATAAGCAAGAAAGGGAGGAAGAATGAAACTTGAAAGGACTCAAGGGCAGTGAACTATCCTCTCCCTTCCTAGGGCTTTTTCTTTTGGAAACATTGGACCAAAGCTAGATGACAACCTGGGAATTTGGGGGTGGTTTCATCAAAACCTTCATGAGAAACTTGAAACTAAGCTATTTCCAGTGTCAAATCTTGGCTCATTTCTCAGAATTAGTTTCAGCCAATGTGAGTTACTAGGTCAGCCATGAAGAGAGGTGGAGGATCATTCTCCCTGATCTTTCTTGAGAGCACAAACAAATGACAACCTGATTCAATGCAGCAAAAGCTTAAGTGCCAGTCATTAGCCAGTCACTGGAGGTTGGGGGGATACAAAAAATGAAAAGTGACATGGTCTCTGCCCCCAAGGAACCCACAATCTACCGTAGAATGTACACACATATACACAAAGCAGTGCCTGTAAAGTAGAACACAATCAGAGCAAAGAAAGGGATCCAGACAACTCTCTAAGGACATTTGAAAAAGAATAGAAGTCTTTTGGGTGGGAACTTCAAGATAAAGATTGCCAGAGAAGCTCAATGAGATGCCAGAACCTACAGACTCACTTTATATTCTTATCAGTGAGGCAGTAAGGCAGTACTGGGGCTCACTGCCCTGGACTTGGCTCCAAGACAGATAGATAGATAGATGATAGATAGATAGATAGATATAGATAGATAGATAGATAGATAGATAGATAGATAGATAGATAGATAGATAGACAGATAGATGTAGATAGTAGATAGATATAGATAGTAGATAGATGATAGATAGATAGAGGTAGATAGTAGATAGATATAGATAGTAGAAAGATGATAGACAGATGTAGATAGTAGATAGATGTAGATAGTAGATAGATTATAGATGATAGATACATAGATAGATAGGTAGATAGATAGATAGATAGATGTAGATAGTAGATAGATATAGATAGTAGATAGATGATAGATAGATAGATAGATAGATAGATAGATAGATAGATAGATAGATCTATCTGAGCAAGTCACCTACCCAGGCACAGTACATGACACACAGTAGGGGCTTAATAAGTGTTTCTTAGGACTCATGATAAAAAACGTTCTCCACATTCAAAGAAAGAACAGATGAACTCTGAGAGCAGATTAAAGCCTATTTTTTTCACTTTTATTTTTCTTGCTTTTTTTTGGCAACATGCCTAATATGGAAATATGTTTTGTGTGACTTCACATGTGTAATGGGTATCATATTGCTTGCCTTTTCAGTGGGTGGGGGAGAAGTTAAAGGAAGAGAGAAATTTTGGAACTCAAATATTTTTAAAAAATTAATGTCAGATAAAGATCTTATTTCTCAAATATATAGAGAACAGTCAAATTTATGAAAATGCAAGTCATTCCTCAATTGATAAAAGACCAAAGGATATGAACAGGCAGTTTTCGAACAAAGAAATCAAAGCGATCTATAGTCATATGAAAAAAATGCTCTAAACCACTACTGATGAGAGAAATGTAAATTAAAGCAACTCTGAAGTACCACCTCACACCTATCAGATTGACTAATGTGACAAAAAAAGGGAAATGTTGGATGTTGGAGGGGATGTGGGAAAACAGGGACACTAATGCATTGTTGGTGGAGTTGTGAACGGATCCAACCATTTGGGAAAGCAATTTGGAACTATGCCCAAAAGGTTATAAATCTGTGCATATCCTCTGATCCAACAACACCACTGCTAGGTCTATATCCCAAAGACATCCAAAAAATGGGGAAAGGACCCATTTATAGAAAAAAATTTTAGCAGTTCTTTTTGTGGTGGCTAAGAATTGGAAATCAAAGAGATGCCCATCAATTGGGGAATGGCTGAACAAGCTGTAATATGTGATTGAAATGGAATATTATTGTGCTATAAGAAATGACAAGCAGGATGATTTCAGAAAAACCTGGGAAGACTTACACGAACTGATGCAAAGTGAAAGTGATCAGAACCAGGATGATGTTATACACAGTAACAGCAATGTTGTTTGATGAAGAACTGTGAATGACTTTGTTATTCTCAACGACACAATGATCCAAGACAATCCCAAAGGACTGACAAAGCATACTCTCCACATCCAGAGAAAGAAATGACGTTGATTGAACACAGACGAAAGCACGGTATTTTTCACTTTCTTTTTTTCTTTTATTTGAGTCTTCTTGTACAAAATTATTAATATGGAAATGTTTTACATAATTGCATATGTATATCTGATTTTTACCATCTAATGGAAGGAGGAGGGAAGGGAGGGATAGAATTTGGAACTCAAAACTTTAATATAAATGCACAAAAAAAATTTTTTAATTAATGTTAAAAAAAAATTTTATGTTCACTGACTTAACCTCTCTGCACTTCAGTTTCCTCATCTATAAAATGGGGATAACAGCATCTACTTCACAGAGTAGCTCCGAAGCTCAAGTAAGTTAACATATGTAAAGTGTTTTGCAAACTTTGAAGCACTATATAAATGCTAGCTAATATCATTATTAATTTTTAAATAAACCTTAAAAGAGTGTATACATACGAGTTGTTTAATGGGTTCCTGGCTAAAAAATTAACTGCAGGACAACTTAAATATGAAGCAGTACCAACAGCAGCAGCAGAAATAGTAAACAATAACAAAAAGTTGATAGTAGGGACCATTATTTTTATTTCATATAAAAAACTAATGGAGGGGTGGCTAGGTGGTGCAGTGAATAGAGTACCAGTCCTGGAGTCAGGAAGACCTGAGTTCAAATCTGACCTCAGACACTTAACACAAAATTAGCTGTGTGACCTTGAGCAAGTCACTTAACCCCAATTGCCCTGCCTTCCCCCCTCCAAAGGAAAAAAAAAGAAAGAAAGAAAAACTAATGGAACCCATGGCAGGAAGCCAGGGTTCTCATACCTTCTTCACCACTTACTACTTACATGACCTTGGACAAATCATACAATTTCTCAAGCTCTTCATCCCCAGTGACCTTTTTCTCTACAGGATTTCAGCCACCCATTGGCATGGTCATACCTTAGACCTTTGTGACATTGGGTGAGTCACTTATCTCCTCTGGGCCTCAGTTTCCATATCTGTAAAATAAGGGCTTTAACTAGATGGTATAGATCTATGACACTATGATGTCAAAGAATTATATCTTCAGATTTCTGAATTTCAAAATATATTCTCTGATCACAATGTCCTCTCCCTCTTTCTCTTACAAACTCAACCTTCATGTTCCCCTGAGGATAATCTCTAATCCCCCAACCTCCTTCCCATTTTTCCAGTTTATGTCCCCTACTCTGGCATTACTTCCCCCAACACCCAACCCTGGCCCCAAACTTGTCGACTTTAACAAATTGACTTCGTAAGCCAACACTATAGTATCCCTATCAATACGTTACTATCTGCTATTTTAATAATTGATTTCATAAGCCAATATCCTAATAGCCATTCCCTGAGCTGCTATTAAAGTTTAAAACTTTACTAAAATTTTTAGAACTTCCTTATATAATCGAGCCTCAGACACTTAACACTTACTAGCCGTGTGACCTTGGGCAAGTCACTTAACCTCAATTGCCCAGCCTTCCCCCCTCCAAAAAAGCAAGAGAACTTCCTTATATAACAGATAACTCCAATCATCCTGCTCCCATACTACCGAATATTGATGGAATCACTGAGGGGTAGGGGGAACAATCAAATTAAACTGGTTTCGAATACCTTCCAATGTCTCTATGATCTCAGTCTTGTGCTCCCTTCAATGATTCCAATCAAAACCCATCTAAGCCTGCCCATCCCGTAACTCCTCCTCCATATCTTCCCACGGATCTGCCACAGGGGATTCAGCCAATATAAAAGGGATATCGTGCTAGTTCTCTTGACATTGTATGGATTCCAAAGGAACATGCAGCCTATCCATCAGTTATCCCTCATTCCCCCTGCATGACTATCCCATATTTGTTTCCAGTTATACATTTCCCTAATGACATGCTTTACATTTGTAGCAGCCAGAATTTAACAAAGGGCAGAGTGAGGCAATTCTCCAAGCAAGATATCCTTTATTAGCAGGGACATGCAGCCTGCTAACAAAGGGGTCTTACAATCAGCCTCCATTTCAGCCAAAGGCACAGACTGAAGACTGACAGCATCTTTTATACCTAAGTGGGTCTTCCTTCTGATGGGTCTGAAAGTACATCATTTGGACATGCCCTGGCAAATGTAAGGCAACCCTGATTGGTGCATATTTTATTGAGAGGTTTGGTTAATAGTTCTGAGCTCCTCTCTATTACTTCATCATGAGCAGGTAGAACTAATCTTCAGTATCAGTCTCCAGCAAGGAAAAGGGACTGGCTTTCAGATGTGGCTGATCACACCCCTTTGTAACATCCAAGGAATGCTAATTGCTCCGTGAGAGCAGCCTTGGTTAGAAAAACAAGCCATCTCAACCAGGTTCATATTGACCTTGTCTTCCTTTTTGTAGAGCAAGTCACCCTAATTTTTTTTTTTTGCTTTTTGGAGGGAGGAAGGCTGAGCAATTGGGGTTAAGTAACTTGCCCAAGGTCATACAGCTAGTAAGTGTTAAGTGTCCAAGGCCTGTTTTGAACTCAGGCCCTCCTGACTCCAGTGTTGGTGCTCTATTCACTGCGCCACCTAGCCGCCCCGTCACACTAAATTTTGAGGAGGAGAAAAGCAAGGACAAAGGAAGATGTCGCTGGGGAGAACCTAGCTCAGGTTGGCTTCTGTTTATTGTTGCTGTTTGTCCTTGTTTTCAAAGAGGATCAGTGACATCACAAGGTGAAGTCTTAACTCTCCAGTGAATTGGATATGAATGAGGCAGAGTTGCACAAAGTCATCAGCCTTAGTCTCTCTTCCAGAGTCATTTATGACTAATGATAAGACAAAAATCAGGCTGATTTTTGATAGTCAGGGATGCAGCGGATGACCCTGGCTTCGATATCTGACCAAGCCCTAAGCATTCTACCGTGCCTCCTTCATGGGCATTGAAATTAATTGTTCTCAATTATCAATTCTACCAGGGGAAGTCTTCATATGCTTGAGGTAGACAACCCCCTAACTCACCAATGGGTTTGTGACCCCTAGGTTACCTTTAACCAGACTTAGCCCTGTCACCACTGCTCATGCAACAGCTTATTGGAACCACGGGGGAGAGTTGAGTGCCAGGTGGACAACAAAAGTGGATAGGGAACCCTGAAAAGGGCCCAACAAGCCTTCACACTGGAGATGCCAGTCCTTGAACACCCATACATCCCCACTTCTGTTTACAGGGTAAACAAAAGCTAGGGTCACTGCCCAGGTAGAGGACTTGGCAGCTGGGACTAATTTTCTTATTCAGTTACACCCTTCAGAAACTGTCTGACCTCCAGACATTAGGGGTGTGAGGAAATAGATGGATTCATGTAGAAATATTGGTCATAAATAATAAAATCAAACGTTAATTTTCCTCACATAACTCCTTCTGCAGCAATGTGAGCAGATACTTAAAAATGGACAGTGAGCTGGATTCTGAACCCAACAGTAGGTGGAGAGTGGGCTGGACTGCCTTTGGGAGATTGCAGAGCACTTTAATGACCAAGTTTTTGCCTGAAGCAAAAGTCCAGCTTTTTAACATCATAATTCTTGCTGTGAAATTTTATGGCTTCAAGCAGAGAAACTCCAAAGAGTGGAAGTTGAGCATAGCCCAAAGGATAATGGAAAGTTACATGGTGGATGTGAGCAGGCTGTAGCCCATTACAACTGAGCAAGCTGATTTGACTCATAAATTGATGGCACATGACCACATCTGGGCAGCCAATGCCCTCAACAATCCTACTCTCCTCTTTTTGGTTCCCTAGTTCATTCACCACAGTAACTTAACTCTATCACATATAAATACATAACACATACAGTAAGATGACTTGCCTTTGCCTTCTCACTGAAGTAGACCTATATGACAGAAGTGAAGTAGACCTGCCATATGACAGAATCCCCTCAACTCACACCCCTCAAAGTTTCTCTATTATGAAACAGACTCTCCTCTTTCCCTCCTATCTTAGAGGACTAAATGTATCTATTCCTCTCTAAGGCTAATAATCTCTCTTTCTATATCCTTGATCCCATTTCCTTTGTCCTCTTCCAAAGACCTTGAGCCAGCAATCTTTCCCTCTCTGTCATTTATCTTCTATTTCTCCCTCTCTCTTGACATCTTCCCAACTACCCACCCAAAGGGCACCTTCACTTCCCACCTACTTGCCAATTCACCCTTCCCTTTTCCCCCTCCTGACTGAACACTGAGCCCCAACCCCACCTTCTCAGGAGGAAATCCAGAGCCTACATTGCACTCTGACCCTCAAGCTCATTCTTCTCCTGCCAGAGGCCATGGACCAGGCCACTGTATTGCCTCCAGTCCCTACTAGAGCTTCTTCCAATGTTTCCATTGCTTTGCCAAGGACCAGTCATCAACTACAATCCTTCTGATAAGATGAAGGAGCACCCTTACCATCTGCTCCACCACTATACCCTTCAGACCACAACACATTACTGCTGATATACCCTAAGGACAACTGGGCCTTTCCATCTGCCCTACAGCAGAGTCAGAGATCAAAGATCGAGAGTCTGAAGGGACTTAAGGGTCCATTTGGTTCAACCATTCATTTTACAGATGAGGAGCTGAGGCCTAGGTAAGCTAAAGGCTTTGCCTGAAATCGCAGAGATAACAGGTGTCAAACTTGGGATATGAACCAAGTTCCACTGACTCCAAAAACAGAGAACTCTTTCTACCATATGTGTTGCCTTCTATAATTAGAGTGAGATTCATGAGAGCAGGAACTGTCTCACTTTTCTATTTAATAATATAGCTAGCATCTATATAGTACTTTAAGGTTCACAAAGCTCTGTACAAATATTGTCATTTTATCCTCACAACCCTATGATGTAGGTTTTATCATTGTGACCATTTTACAGTTGGGGAAATCAAGGCAAACAGAGGTTGAGTGAATTTCCCAGGGTCACACAGCTAATAAATATCTAAGACCAGTTTGAACTCAGTTCTTCCTAACTCCAGGCCCAGAGCACTATGCCACCTTGATACCTCATATGTGTATCCCTTACACTTAGCACAGTGTTTGGCACACAGTAAATGCCTGATAAATGTTCCATTCATTTATACCTTGAGATGTGTTCATTTACCCAGACCTAAAAAAAAAATCCTTCCTTTGACCTTTCTACTCTCGCCAGTTATTTCCCCATCTCCTTTCTCCCAATCCCAGCAGAACTTCTTAAAAAGTTGTCCACTCCACCTACCTCTGACTTCCCCCACCATCTGTTTTTGCCTAAACCTCTTTCAATCTGGCTTCCATCTCTGACAATCTACTGAATTTGCTATTTCAGAAGTGACCAGTGACCTCTTACTCTCTGAATCCAGTGACTCTTTTTTGGATCCTCATTTTCCCAGACCTCTCTGAAGTGTACCCCCCTCCATCTGGAGAACCCCTCCTAGGTTCAGAAACACAACCCTTCCTTCTCTCTCTTCCTACTTCTCTAAAGGTTCATTTTCTTCTTCCTTCTTCCTGGATGCTTATCTTGGTCTTCAGATATTTGTCGAGGTTGGGTCCTTGGACTTCTCTCCTCATTCTACATTAACACCCTTGGGAACCTCCTCCATCAACTCTCACTCTAATATAGAGGACTCCATGGCAAAGATGTCTCTGGCTGGATAACCTACCACTGTCTCAATATTCTACCACCATCTCAAATTCACACAATGCTTTTGTTCTCTACCCAGTGTCCCATATTCCAAACCCAGAATCAGAGAATCACAGAGCTGGAGAGTTGGAAGGGAACTCAGTGACTAGAGAATCCAACATGTACACAAAATGAATTCCCAGTAGAACATACCTGACAGGTGATCATCTGGTCTCTGCTTGAAGCCCTCCAAGAAAGGGGAAACTGCCACCTACCAAGGCAACTCATTCCATTTTTCCGCAGCTCTAATTAATTACTGGAAGTTCTTCCTAAATATGTCTCCTTGTGCCTTCCACCCACTGCAGCTACTTGTGCCTTCTGGAGCCAAAAAGAACAAGTCTGATCTCTTTTCTACATGATAAGACTTCTGACGTTCAAACACTTACATAGCCATACACACGATTGTTCTCCCTGAGTCTTCTTTTCTCCAGGGCAATGATGCCCACTCCTTCACCTAATCCTCATGTCATGAACTCAAGGACTTTCACCATCCTGGCTGCCTTCCTCTAGACATTCACTAGCTTACTCTTTTAAGTCCTTCTTAAACCACAGTGCCTAGAACTGAACATAGAACTCCAGTTGAAATTTAGACAAGGTGGAGGACAATGAGATCGTCTCCTTCTTCCTGGAAGCCAGACCTCTCCTAATGTAACCAAGGTCACACTAGTCCTTTTGGCTGTCCTATGAGAGTGCTGACTCATTTTGAGTTTGCAATTCACTAAAACCATCAGATCCTTTAAAAAAAAAAAAACACAACCCATGTCTATCCAGACCTTCTCCTTCTGGCACTGGTGGAGTTGATTTTTTTCTACCCAAATGTAAAACATTACATTTATCCCTATTGAATATCATCTCATTAGATTCAGATCAAAACTTTAACATGGAGCTAGGGGGGAGGGGAGGAGAGAGACAACAAATATCTATTAAAGTGCCTACTGTGTGCTGGGTACGTTCTAATCACTGTAGAAATATTACTTCATTTGCTCGTTATAGTCCTGTAAGATGAGTATTAGTATCATCCCGTTTACAGTTGAGGAAATGGAGGCAAACAGGTTAAATTACTCACTCAGCTAGTAAGTTTCTGAGGCCACATTTGAACACAGGTCTTCCTGATTCCAGACTCAATTTTAGACCACTGTACCATGAGCTGCCTGTCACATCCTTTTGGGCCCTGACTGTCCCCTTTTGTCTCTTCCTTCTCCCCCAAAGTCATACCCAAGCAGTGAGCAAACAGGGTCTGTCAATTCCACTTCTACAGTACCTTGTGCATCTTCTTCTCCTCCCTGATCCCATAGCCACCACCCACAAACAGGTCCTCATAACCACCCACTTGAAGCTGAAATGATCAAGATTGATTCTACATCATTTTCTTATTGATCCTATTTATAATTGATTGATTTTGTCCTATAATTGCTTCTGTCCTGTAATTGCTTAAGTCATGGCTCTCTCTGAAGTTAGTGCCCAATTCAGTTGGTCTGTAATAAGTTCAGAAATCCTGTTTTCTTACTAATCACTATTCCATTTTTTTTTTTTTTGCTTTTTTGGAGGAGAGAAGGCAGAGTAATTGGGGTTAAGTGACTTGCCCAAGGTCACACAGCTAGTAAGTATGTCAAGTGTCTGCGGTCAAATTTGAACTCAGGTCCTCTTAACTCCAGGGCCAGTGCCCTATTCACTGCGCCACCTAGCCGCCTCACACTATTCTATTCTTGCTTCAAGGAATTTTGCCCACCTTGGAGGATGTGTGGACAACAGGGAATCTGATCTAATATCTTTATACGACCAAGCTATCCTTCAAGGATGTCTAATTTGCTGTCCAAAAAGACTGGACCATTATCTTACAGGTAGATTCAAACAACTTCTTAGTCACAGGAGAAAGGAGGGCATCTTGCTAGCCCCTCATTACCAAACTTCCAACCAATCATATTGTTCCCCAGCTGTGGGGTTAACCAATCATGTTGTCTTCAACCCTGTGATGTCACTTACCCTATTCTGTTCTCTGTTCTGTACTCCCCAAAACCTATCAAAGAAAGCTGTTCCCCTCATTTGGGGTTTTAGATTACTGGGGAAGCTGACATCCCATTTATTTATAGATTCACACTTTACCAATAAATTGAACATGCTCAAAAATCTTGTGTCTCATTTTATGTTATCTTTTAACTGTTACAATAACATCAATCAATTAACAAATTTATTAAGCATGGCACTATTCTAGGTCTTGGGGGTACAATGGCAAAGAGTAAAACCATTCCATCTCTCAAAGAACTTGTATACTATTGGAGAAGACTACATGGAGAGAGAGACAGAGACAGAGACAGACAGAGACAGACAAAGAGAGACAGAGACAGACAGAGACAGAGAGATGATAGATAGATGATAGACACGTATTAAGATACAGAAATAGATATGTGTACACACACACACACACACACACACACACACACACACATACCCTACAAAATAAAAAAACAAAGTAAACGGAGATGGGAAATAGCAGTTGAGAGGCTTAGGAAAGGCGGTATGTAGATGGTCGTGCGTAATCAATTATCCTGAAGGAAGAGAGGAATGCTATGAGGTATATATATATATATATATATATATATGAGGAGGGAGTACATTCTAGCCACTTAAGATGGCCAGTGAAAAGACAAGAAGTAGATGCCATGTGTGAAGACCAAGGGGAAGTCAAGCTGGGTTATGGGAAGAGAAGTAATGTAGAATGACATTGTAGAGAGAAGTTGGGACCAGGTTTTAAAAGGTCTTAGAAGTCAGAGGAATTTCTATTCTATCCTAAAGACAATAGGGAGTTACTGGATAGGACAGTGACATGGTCAGATCTGCATGCAAAGGGAATCTTTAGCAGCTGTGTGAAGGCTGGACTGCAGTGAGGAGGGACTTAAGATAATGAGAACAATTGGGAGGTTACTTCTTCAATAGCCTGAAAGAAGCTCTTTATTCTTTCCCTTCTCTAGACACCTTTGTGGCACTGCCAGGTTTAGCTCAATTCATAAATCTAGTCATGTCCTTTCTCTGCTCAAAAATCCAGTGGCTCCCTATGGTCAGTCCAGGGGCTCCCTACTTTCCATCAAATGAAGTTCAAACTCTTCTGCCAGGTCTTTAAGGCCTTCCAGAATCTATCACTCTTCCTTTCTAACCTTATCCCCCCTTCATGTATTCTACTCTCTGCCTTAACTGGACTATTTACTATTCCCCATACAGAGCCTGCATTTTCAGGCCTCTGTTCACATGATTCTCTGTGTCTTAAAAATTCTTTCTCTCACCCTCCACCTGTGTAATTCCTGCCCATCCTTTAAAGCCCAACTCAAATTCTACCTCCTTCAGCATAGGCAGGCAGCTTGAAAAAAAATTCTCAAATCCCACAAATTTCTGCCACCTACTGAGTCACCTCGGACAAGTCACTTAACCTCTTGAGGCCTGTTTTGTCACCTATATAATGAGGGAGCTGGACTAGATGGTCTCTAAGGTCAAGTTACTCCTGTATCATCAATGGTCATTTCTAATCCTCCCCAATCCCTCCATACTCCATTACCCATACACCTCTTTCCATCTATGTCCTTTCCCCATAGATACCTCATTTAGCATGATTTATGCATTTATTTAGAATGTATCACTCTCTTGTATGTATTTACATATGTCATATTCCCCCTACTAAACTGTAAAGCACCGTGAGGTCAGATACCCTGCTTTGTCTAAACTGTCCCTCATCTAGTGCCTAACACAGTGTTCTGAACAGATTGAGTGTTTGAATATTTATTGATTCGAACTGAATTAAATCTTTGAGAACTTAATTTCCACAGGGCAGTAGAATTAAAGACATATTACTGATGCAGTGTGGGCCCAGGAGCTGGGGAGCAGTTGCAGAGAGGCTGGGGGCACCAATCCTTGGATGAATGAGTATAAACCACCTTTCTCTAAGGCAGTCCCAGGAGGAGGAGGGAAAAAATCCAGCAGCAAAGAGAAGAGAAGGAGGATGTAAATCTTTCTCTCTTCTTGGCAATGCAGAGTACAAATCCATAGATGTAAATCCTGGGCAGCTAAATAGCTGGATGTCGCGTTTAATGCTGTTGGAAAGGTTCCACCTTCCCTGCTGCCTTTGCACCGAGTCCCCTGGAAACGCCTCCTTAAAAGAATCTATGAGATTGATGTCATGCAGCACAGCTCAGGCTCCTCCTGCATCCTGAGGACTTTTCAAAAGAAACACAAAAGGCTCTTCTGCCGTCCTGTGGTTAGGTTGTGTCAAAAGCTTTCCAAGTGGAGAAACCTGGGTGGGATGCTTTTTTGTGTGTGTGCTTCCTTCCAAGGTAGATAAGCCAAAAAGAATAAGGCAGTGTGATCAAGTGAAATTAACCCTGGAGAGAAGGCAAGGGACCAAGGTTCTAGTCTGGGCTTCACCATTGACCAGCTACAGAACATTCTTTTCAATCTTATACAGGGCTTTGCAGTCCCTCCATGGTGGCCTTCTCGCTGTTCCTCATACATGCCACACACTATCTCCCCATTCTCTACCTTTCCCTTGGCTTTCCCTCCTGCCTTTACTGCTCACCCTCCTCTCATCTTTGCCTCTTAGTATCTCTTCTCTCTCAAAATTCTACCCACCATCTTCTGCATGAAGCCTTTCCTGAGCCCTCAATTGGAGCACCTTCCCTCTCAAAATACCTTGGACTTAATTACTTTGTATTTGTTTTTATTCATCTTACATTTAGGCTGTACATACTGATGAGAAATACATTATGCATAATGTGTTTCTTGTCCATATATCATATGCAGAGAAATACATTGTATGTATGTGCATACACATATACACTGTATTTCATAGATATATACACACACAAGGTATTTGTCTATATATACATGTAGACAAGAAACACTGTATATGTGTGTAGTGTGTAGTACATATATACACACAATGAATCTCACACACACACATACACACACACACACACACACACACACTGTATTTCCTGTCTCCCACATTAGGAATGAAAGTTCTTTACAAGTAGGGATCATTTCATTCTTTGTACATACAACCTCAGTGCCTGGCAGATAGCTGATAATTAAAAATCCTTGATAACCAACTGATTAAATAAACACACATAAGCATAACACAAGGAAAATTGAGACAGGAGAGCAATAACAGTGGAGGAAGGAGTTGGGAAGGGAGGAAGTCAGGGAAGGCTTCATGGAGGAGGGAGAACCTCTTTCAAGCCTTGAAGGAACCCAGATTATGATGGGCAGGAATGAAGCACATTCCAGGCTTGGGGACGGTCTGTAAGTCTTCAGGTCAAGGAGGATCAAGTTGGGAGAACAGGTAATAGCCCATTTTTTGCTAGAACATAGAACTTGTAAAATGGAGTAGGTTGGAAAGGGAGGTGTCAGACAAAATATCAGCCTAGAAATAAGAAAGTCACTGAAGGCATTTGAGCAAGGAAGTTAAGGGGAGTATAGAATAGGGAGGAATTCAATAGTTTGGGGAGTGGTACTATGGGCATCAATAAAAGCAAAGGCAAACTGTGGGGGCCAAGGGACAAGTTCGAGGGATATAAAGGGAATATAAAATAACCTAATGAGGTTGGAATTTAGAGTACATGAAGGGGAGTAGTATGGATCAGAGCCAGGAAGGTAGAGAAGGTACAGAAAAAAACAATTTGCATGTGGTGTGATATATAGTGATTTCAAAAGGCATGGTTAGACTTATTTACCCCTGCCCAAAACATTCCTGGAAGTGTCCTTATAACCACGTGCACAGATTTTCTTAGGGAGATGATCCCTTGTGAACAAACCACCAGACCTGGCTAAATCTTTAAAAGAAAGGACAGTCTCTTCAGATGATCTGGCATCAGCCTCCCTCACTCATCCATGATGGCAGAGCCTGAACAAGCCTACAATTTTCCTTCATTTCTTTGTTCACACTCCCCCCTAGTGATAGCTCTAGTTTTTAATAAAAAACCCTTTGCATTTCCTTTTCCTGGTGAATCACAAATTCCCTCTTGCAGTGCAAGATGTTAGCTAAGGGGACGCAACATTTTGCCTTTACCTATAGCCATCCATGTCTATTCATTGTTCCTGGGATATGAACTGTACTTTCCTACCTCCGGAGTCTGAGTCAATAAATATTTAAGTGCCTACTATGTACCAAGAACTTGTACTAGGTGCTGCAAATACAGAAAAAGGAATAAGACAGTCCTCCACACTTTCCCCATTTCAACGCCCTCCCTCTTCCCTGAAGCTTTCTCCCTGTCGTTCGAGGCCCAGATCAAGTCCCACATATCCATGAGGATATTCCTAAACACCTTAGCCCAACAAAGTCTGTTGTGGAATATTTGTTCACTGCACTGAACACTTATAGCTTGTCTACTCATTCCAGCCTTTGCTGGGATGATGCTTAAACCATAATTTTTCGAGGGTCCCTGGTTTCTATAGTGTGGAAACTTCCTTCACCAACAGATCACAATCTCCAATTTAGAAGATAAAGCCAAAGCTTAGAGAGAGTAAATGGATTTGCCCTTAGTCACAGGACATAAGTCAGAGAGAATTTAGACACAGATCTTGACACCAAACATAAGCACCTGAAAAATTAGCCACACTTACAATAATATTTCCTTATAATAGCATTTATTTTTCATAATTTCTTATGTTTATTTCATATTCCTCATGTTTCTTTCATATTCTCATAAGGTTGGTCATTTTTTTACAAATGCCATCTCAAATCAAACCTTAAACTGCTATATAAGGGCTAATTATTATTATTATTCCTATTATACCCTAAGGTGAACTCATGATGGTTTTTCTGTTTTGAAAGTCCAGAAGACAGGACTAATCTGTGGATTTTTAAAGGTAATCTCAACAAACATTTTAATATGTCTTAATTAACAGTGGAAAGAATGTTAGATTTTTAATCAAAGGATCTGAATTTGAACCCCAGCTTTGCCACTTAATGCTGTATAACCTTGGGCAAGTCACTCCCATTTCTCTGGGTCTCAGTTTCCACAACCATAAAATGAGGGAGTTAGTCTCTGATGCCATGATACTACTTTAAATACATAATTGAAATGAAATCTCTCTCCACAGAAGTATATTTGCTAGAAGCTGGGTGCCCAGGTGTAAGTTCAAGTGTCTGGCATCTTGATGCTATGGTACACAGGCTGTTTTAAGGACAGAAGATGTATCACCTGCCAATTTAACACACCTTCTCCCCCTATGGCTCAAACAGAGTTCCTGTCCCAGATAACTGGTATCTGCTTTTGCTCTAATCTCTTTGTAGGATCATACTATATACATTCTCACCTCCCAGCTTTCACATACACAGTTTCTCTTACCTGAAATGCCCCTTCTCCAATACCAATCCAAACTACCCAGTGTTAACTATGGACTAAAAGGGCTGCAGTCTGTCCTCAGCAAGGTTCTAACCACTATTGTTGACCAGTTCTTTCAGGCCATAAGGAAGCAAGAAGCCATTCCAGTAAGCTAAGGAAAGCTAATGGGAGCCAAAGCTCACCTCTGAGTTAAGATTAATTTAATTCTTTATATCTAGTGCTGACTCAAAATTTCTTTTAAACACCTTCTGCATCCTTAATGAAGCTCTTGTGTCTTCTCCAAACCCATCAAAACAATTTCAGGGATTCTGAAGAAAAAAGATTGTAGAAAAGAGGTGATATACACCTACCCCCAAAAAGTGACATCAATTCTGTTGGACTTTTCAATAAATGTTCAATTAAGATTTAGTCTTTAATGGATTAATAATTTTTTTCAATGTAAACATTCCAACCATGGTTCTAGACATCTAGTGATTCTTATCCAGTCTCATTAACCTTCATTAGATCTACTTTGTTTAAATCAGTCATAAGTTCACAGGTAGAAGAGACCTCATAGGTCAACTAGTTCAACCCACTCATTTTATTGATGAGGAAACTGACTCACCCAAAATCGCCCAACCCTTAAGTGGTTGTATAGTCAGGATTTAAGATTCCCCCTTTTCACTGTACACTATCCTCTCCATTCCAGTTACCAGTTGGAGTACAAGCCATCACCTTTTCTGATCACACATTCTAAATGTTATGCCATGGCATCATGCTGCAGGTTATTCATGCCTACCATAACAAATTAAACAGTCGGATACTTTTAATTAAAGTATAATAAACAGATGAGGCTAGCTGCATTCTTCATGGCTTAATGTACTATAAGACAATGCTTCTTGGTAGCTGCTTAATAAATGTTTAAGACTTAAGCATAATTGAAACTTTTATCTGAAAATCCATCATTTTGTGTACCCCTACTTTCCAAGTCTTCACCCAAAATCCTCTCATTTTGTTTTTCAAATCTGGGAGTAACATTTACCCCAGGGCGTCAAAGTTCTCAATCGGTTGTTCTGTCAACTATCAAGGGTTTTGTCTGCACGGTTTTATTCCCAATTTCCCAGCTTATAAGGAAAATCCCTTTAGTGTTCATTACACTGAGATCAAAGAAGCTAGTTTTTACCTGCTAATGAAAAAGGTGCCAAGGGTTTTCATTTCCCAAGGCTAACAATGGCTTTTTAAGGACATATTTTATTCTTAATTAGGAGGGAGCATGCATGATCTTGAGGGTGGATCAATGTTCTGGTGACTTGAATTTCGATAAACTTCCTAAAATGTGGTGACTGGGACTGAAGACAAAACTCTATGACTTTCAGTAATTTAGCTTACTGAAACTGCAAATCAGGCTCGGCTGCGTTGGGTGGGGGAAGATGGCGGGTGCAGGGCTGCAGCGCTTGTGGAAAGCAGAGCAGCTGCGCGGCAAGGCGCTGCCCAAGAAGGACATCAAGTTTCTGCAGGACAACCGCTCGGATTCGTTTCTTGCAGAACATAAATTACTGGGAAACATAAAAAATGTGGCCAACACAGCAAACAAATATCATTTAGTCACAGCCTACAACCATCTTTTTGAAAGCAAGCATTTCAAAGGTACTGAGAGTGTTGCCAGTGACAGAGCAGGTGAAAAGTGTGAAGCTTGATGAAGAAAAATCCAAAGAAGTCAAGCCTGAAGAGACTCCGGATGAGGGTCCGCCAAAATATACAAAATCTATTCTAAGAAGGGAGACAAAACTAACTTTCCCAAAAAAGGAGACATTGTTCATTGCTGGTACACAGGAACATTACGGGATGGAACTGTTTTTGATAGTAATATTCAAACTAGTGCAAAGAAAAAGAATGCTACGCCTCTAAGTTTTAAAGTCGGAGTGGGTAAAGTTACCAGAGCATGGGATGAAGCACTCTTAACAATGAGTGAAGGAGAAAAAGCGTGCCTGGAGATTGAACCTGAATGGGCTCGTGGCAAGAAAGGACAGCCTGATGCAAAAATTCCACCCGATGCAAAACTATTTTGAAGTGGAATTAGTGGACATGGATTGAAGTGATCAATGTCTTACTGACTGAACCACATGCTTCAGAGGAGCGATTTCTACAAACCTGTGGCCTCATCTATACTTGTAGAAAAACCGACTATTCTTGGGGGTGGGGCAAACACATTAAAGCCCTCGAGTGTGTTGAGACTATTGAGCAAGGCTGGTTGGGGCTGAGTTTTCTATTTAATAACCATGTTGTAAATATAAAACCCTGAATACAAAAAAAAAAAAGAAATTGCACATCATCTGAATTTGTATAACCTGTTACTACATTAGGAACTTTTTTGCTTGCTTTTCCTTCATATTCCAAATGAAAAGTTTTATAGAAAACTCAAAACTAGGAAATCTAACATTTTTTATACTTTTCTAATAGTTCCAATGTATAGGTCTTTGGAATGCATCCAGTCTTTGCTATGACCAGATGTCAGCCAGCACTGGTGAGCACTATCTAACCACAACTGCTAACACTAACTCCAGTCCATAAGAAAGCTATGAGGCCATAATTTGGCTAAGGGAAAACTATAACAGCTAACAAAAGAGGGCCAAAGTACTCCAGACTCAAATTAAACTAATATTTTTAAATGTATCTAGTACTAACTCAAAGTCCATGGTCCCAGACAACTATGACTTAAGGTTAGGAAATTCCTTCTAACTTCTCCTACAACCTTGCTTTGTACACTTCTGAATCTTTTTTAAAAGTTCTACAAAAGAATTATGTATAATTGTTATTACAAGCCAGGAAAAATTGGGGCGGTTAGGTGGCGCAGTGAATAGAGCACTGGCCCTAGAGTTAGGACGACTGGAGTTCAAATGCCTTAGACACTTAACACTTACTAGCCCTGTGACCTTGGGCAAGCCACTTAACCCCAATTGCCCTGTCTTCCCTCCTCCAAAAAGCAAAAAACAAAAACAAAAAGTGAGAAAAACATGAAGCCACTACCCAACAAAAAGGAAGGGCGTAATGAAAATAACACTGGTCAAAGGAATCTGCGCTGTTACTCACTCTCCCTGTGAATTACCCTACCCCGTTTTTCTTGTAATATTTATATTTTTGTATTCTCCAGTTATTTTTTTTTTCAGTTTCAGTCTCTATTCAGGTAAAATCAAGTTAGTTTGTTTTAGAAGTCTAAATCAATAAACTTCTTTATATGCTATTTTTTTAAGTCAATGTATTTACTAAGGCCTAAGTATTAAACACTGCTGGGAAAACAAGTATAACATCCCCTGCCTTCAAGTTTGCATTCTAATGGAGCAAGACAAAAGTAGAAAGGGGAAAGATAACAGCATTTTCAACAGCCATTAATAGACTTAAACCAAAACTTAAAAATCAATTTTATCATTTTTAGGACCCAATATTTACACACACCAGTCACTTATATTTGCTGGCAATTCATTGTTTATACCACCTCCATCTCAGGATAGGGACCGAGTACTAATTTTTTTCCTTTAAAGAATCTAAGT
>CM053589.1:161457471-161505589 GCA_028646515.1 Pseudochirops corinnae
TCCCCATTAAAAGCTGGGCTAGAATTGAAATTCAAAATTAAGTACATATTTGAAAGGCAGGAAAACAAGGTTCTTGAGAAAAAAAAACAATCAGTAAACATGATAGAACACCAGCCCTGAAGAAACAGTATTTTCTCTCCCAGATTATGCTTAAGGTAGAAAAAATGTCCCTCCTGCTACTTAAAAGGTATTCACAGGAGCCAAAGACCTGTGGGTACCTCCTTCCCTACCTTGGACCCCACCCTTCTAGAGCACCATTTCAGGACAACCCCAGGTAATGCTGTTTGCTACCTTCACTCCCTCCCCTCCAGCCACCTGTTAAGCACCCTGCCTTTTCCTTACTTCTTCAATTCTACACCCACAGATCATAGCAACTGCCAGGTTCCCAGATGGGACCTGTCTATTCTCCTTACAGCTCAACAGGGAGAGGAGGTGGGGGGGGAGGGGGGAAGGCAGGGCAAGTTTCTAAATCAATTCATGTGCTATTTCAGAAGTATCTGAATGGATGCACACACACACATTAATCTGTTAGTATTAGCAAAATTTGTGTTAAGTAGATTATAACAGATTCTACCTTGTTGCTGAGCTATTTCAGTTGCGTCCAACTCTTCATCACCCCTTTTTGGGGGAGTTTTCTTGGCAAAGATACTGGAGTAGTTTGCCATTCCTTCTCCAGCTCAGTTTACAGATGAGGAAACTGAGGTCGACAGAATTAAATGACTTACCCAGGGTCACACAGTAAGTGTCTGAGGCCAGATTTTAACTCAGAAAGGTATCTTGCCAATTCCAAGCCCAATGCTATACCCACTGCATCATCTAGCTACCCCAGATTCTACCTAATTTCAAGCTATCATATATACAAAATCCACTGAAGACTTTTGAAATTTTACAGTTTATTTGTGGTCTGGTGAAAAATTATCTTCACAGATAAACATAATCCATAGTGCCTTTTAGTCCTTCTGTAAATAAAAAATAAAATAAAATCAAGTCAGATACTAAGATTCCAAGTTGGTAATTAACAAATCAAAAATCCATGTAAGAACATTTATCATGTATATGTAGGACCTGTATCAGACAGACCATCTTGGGAAGGGGAGAGGAGGGAGAAAATTTAGAACTCAAAATCTTATGGGAAGTAAAACAAAAAAATAAACAGATTTTAATAAAAGAAAAAAACATTATTAGTAAATCAAGAACTTGGTTATTTTGGTCAATGTTCAATATAACAGTAAAACAAGAGTTAAACGAATGTTAATTTTAGTAGGTTCCAGTCTACAATTTACATAATAACAAGCAAACTACTATCAGTTAAAGGTTGAGTCTTGGATATTTCTACATCTACTTCCTAATGCACATGGTTCTCTAAAACTGGCATATATCAGTAACTAAGAAGACTACTCATCTAAACAAAAAGTTTGAATTACACTACCTGTTATGAAATCTCCAGCTCACTGAGTCAGTGGCAGCAGGAGGGAGAAAGATAAAGGAAAGAAAAGCGTCATTAATAGTTACTTTCAAACTCCAAAGGTAAAATGCATGTAATTGCATGCATTTCTATACAGAATTTTAATTTTACCACTTGTGGGAAGACAGTCCCAATCACTAATAGATTCAAAGAAAAAAGGCTGATCAGCAGCCAATAGTGTCAAAATTAAAAGCTCATTCATTACACCTAGGAACTGTGACAATCTGGACTACTAAATCCACTCCTGGTTTAGAAAGAGTAAGCACAAGGACTCAAAGAAACCTTCTATGGTCAACAATATAAACTGACTTGAGGACCAGCATGATAAATTACAGAGCACTGAACTTGGAGTTAAGTTTAAATTTTCAGGGAATCAATTTTCTTTCAAAGGATGTTAACTGACATAGCTAAAGGAAGAAAACAGCAAAAACAGAATTTAGCTAAAGTTAAAATTTACAACTACTGTTGACAATTTGATGAAAAGAACAATTGATATAGATGCTTCCAACAGTCTTTTATAATGAGTTCTCATACAACTGTTGACTTTACTAGCTGTACCTGACCTTAGAATTGATCATTCTGACTTTTAGACAAATGCAGACAAATGAACAATTTGACACTGACAGCATACATGGAGGCTATCACTTAACATCAAGTACTCTAACAAAATGTTAGCAATAAAGACATGAAAGCTAGAAATGTGAATGGGAAAGAGAAATCAATGTGTTAAATGTCTTTCAATCTTATCTCAAACAGCAAATTGTGACTTAAATCTTTTTTTTCATTCCTAGACTTTGCTGGGCCAACTTTTGACAGTTTTGAAGAAGGAAATGAAGCACCGGGAACCCGTAATTCAAAATGCTTATTCTTAGTGGTGTCACTAAGAAAATAATCACAAAGACATTTGTAATGTAAAATGATAAATTCACAGGATTTTTAATCTTATCAATGCCTAAGGTTGCAAAAAATATTTGTCAAACTCCAAATTTATACTGGAGCCAGAGTACTTCAGATCAACTTAAATTAAGTTTCCATTTGGAAAGCAACTAACTCAAAGTGGTCACTGTACATTTCCTTTGTGGGGGGCTACTTAAAACTTTTACAAACAATTAAATGGACAATTTTTCCCTCTACACATTTCCCCAAGTGCAAAGTAAATAGCTTTCTTATTATGAGGTACCACCCCTGGGTCATCCACAACATAACATGCATTTCGGGAACAAATACAATCAGTTTCCACTTCTTTGGTCTTAAACTGTCTCTAAAGCATGATATTCTGTACTACAGAATACCACACAACTCCAAAGTCCAAAGCAGACATGCAAAGCAGAAACAAAACATGAGTGTGATGCAGTCCAATCATCACGCTGTGTTCAAACTCAGTACCTGCTAGACACTTCATTTCTGATGAACAAGAAATCCAAGAAAGTATGGAAGAAAGGCAAGAGAAAAGGTTACGACTAAATGTGGCAGAAGCACTTGTTTAACTATTTAACAACCCACCATCTTAATGTCATTCAGGCTCTAAGCTGCTTATTAGTACAATGCTATCATAAAGCCACCAGCAAGAGACATGATTCGGGGGGAACTGGAAAATAACACAGCAAACTGAATACAAGAACTACTTCTCCAGCCCACTAGGGAGGTATACATCACGCTGATTCAAATATATTGTTCCTTGGACAGGCAGCAGTTTTAAAGATCTGATTAACTCCTAGAGAACATGTGCTGCTTTGCCCATGGTGACGAAGGAATAAACAACAGAACCTAAATGAAAGGGAGCGTTTCAATTCCAATTTCTGAGAAGCTAGGATCAGTATAAGTGAACCAACGCAGAACCCAAACTGCCAAGTTATAAAGTGGCAAAGCTAAACTACCAAAAGGCATTCATTCTACTATATAACTTCTTAAAAACATTACCTTCTGTTATCCAGAAAAAGTAGGGGGAAAATATTAAGAAAGGTTATTCAATGAAAAAACCCTTCCCTTCTATAAAATCAGTTTTACATTGCATTTATTTACAGAGGTTCTTCTCTCAATTTGCTATACCTTTTTGCCAGCACCGACATTTGCCTTGGCAGTACCCCTGACTTTCTTCATTCTGTTTTTGCGTTCCTTTCGCTGCTTTCTTGATGTCTTTTTCTTCTCATACAGACCATGCTAAAAGGGGGAGAGATTTAAATACTCAAATAAACATGTCATCCTATAATGCCAATACTCTTCTACTCTTGTATACTCTTACTACTAGACAGCTCCTTAAGGTACTCTGATCCACGTCACCCACAGGGCCCTGAACACTCTGGTATGCTTCATCTTTGTGGAATGAATGCGTGGCCATCCTATAGGTAGGTACTTCCATTAAAATGAAGTAAAAGGGAAACATAATCCCAAGTATTCCATGCAAAAGCATGAAATTTTTCTTGAAAACTTCATTGTCTTCCTTGAGAGACTAAACCTACTCTCTCTTGTTGTTTCACCGGCTCCCATTTCATTCATCTCAAAAGTTATCTTCATTATGTCTCCTGGCTGGTAAAATTTTGAGATGATGGGCCCCAGTTAGTCAATAAGCCATTAATCCAGGTGCAAAAAAAGGCCTTTCTCTAAGGGAATCCAGCTGAGGAGGAGAGACAACATGCAAATAGTGCACATATAAATCATGCAGAGGCTAAACAAGAGGAGACCTCCAACACTGGCATTAAGGCCCTTCTTGGCAAAAGGCAGGATTTTAACTGAAGTCAGACTTGAAGATCAGGAGACAAAAATGAGGAATTTCAGGCACAGGAAATGATCAGTGAAAATGCAGTTGGGAAAAAAGAAGTTTGGATAGAACAGTTTTAATTGAAAGCATGAGGAAGCCAGTCTATACAGCTGAGAGTGAGAGGAAAGGAAGGAGGGACTGACTATAACTGGAGAGTCTTCTCAAGGAGTTCATCCACAAGAAGTAAAAGTACAGAAAGATAGCAAGATGGGTCAGAGGGACTTTTTTTGAGGGTAGGGGAGACACAGGCATATTTGTCAGCAGAAAGGCGGCAGCCAATAGACAGGGAGAGATTGAAATTTAGTAACTAGTGAGCAGGAATGACAGAAGGGACAATCTACTGGAGAGGATAGGATGGAATGGGATCACTTGTACATACAGAGGGACTTGCCTCTACCAGAAAACCTATTTCTTTATATGGTTCAGATTTTTATGTGCTGCTGCACTGCATTAATAACCAATCACAAGATACCTACCCTTGCAAGTCTGTGCTTTGGTTCATTTTTCTTTGCATAGTCAAGGGAATCATAAATCATCCCAAAGCCTGTTGTTTTGCCACCACCAAAATGGGTTCTGAATCCAAAGACAAAAATGACGTCTGGAGTTGTCTTGTACATCTTGGCCAGTTTTTCTCGAATTTCAGTCTTGGGCACTGTAGCCTTTCCAGGATGAAGCACATCTATAACCTAAAAATAGAATGTATTTATAATTTTCTACTTATATAATAAAGTAGAACATAAGAAATTAAGGTTAAAAAAAATAAACCTGACTGATATTCTTACCATCTGTTTACGCTGAAGAAGTCTGTTTGTCATGAACTTCCTAGTTCTGATGGTTACAGTGTCATTCTGCAAATGTAAAAAAAAAAAAATTACAAAAAATTAAGGAAGGCAGCATCATACAATAAAGAAGATTTCAATGTCAAGAAGACCTAAGTTCTGACAAACACACACGCTAGCTGTGTGATGCAGGTTATGTCAGTTAGATTCCCAGGGCCTCAGACAACTCTCTAGGACTATAAAGGTAAGAACTATGTGGACATAGGAAGATTCTCCACTGGGAGTTTCCAACATCAAAATCACAGACCAAACTAAAAAAATCTGAATCATTTCTTGATCCTCTAGCCCAGCCTATAGCATCTTCCATTCATACTACAGTTTAAGTCCTTATTCTAACTGGAAAGTGTACTAAAAGTACCATTACAAAGGCATCATCAGTGAGCTACACCTTCTGTGTGGTCAGAGTTCAATTTAATCTGTTAAATCATCTTGGGTCCTATTTTCCACACGTGGCCTTTGCAACATGTTTCAAGATCTTAAAACTATGGAGCTTTCCAGCTTGACCCCATAAGCTTCTGACACTCAAGACTTTCAGGAAAACTATCGAATTCAGTATCTCCCTAAGTTATCAATCTGTCGGCATAAGTTTCTTTTTTCATTATTCTTTTAGAAGGACTAGCTGTCTAGGAAGGAGAGAAAAAGGGATACAGGAAAGAATGTAGGTAACAAAAACAAAAAGATAGCACTAAAAAACTGACAAAGAAAAAAGGGAAAAACCCCCTAGTACTGCACCTCAGTTCAGTAGCAGAAACAAATAAATCAAAGTAGACTCGTTTCTTTAAGTTTCAATACATTTACTCCCAAACGCTATTCTAAACAGCAGCACAATTTAAAATAATAGTACAAAACGTCTAGCCAACAGATGTCATAGCTTAGAGCAACTTACCTCCAAGGCTCTATGCTAGGCACTAAGGATACAAAAGTGAAAAACGTTTACAGTCTAAGAATAAAAGTAATGACAAACAGTATAATGAAATAAAAACTTATTTCACTTGGAGTCATGGTTCAAATCTATGCGTGCTCCTGTGTCTCCTGGGATCCCAACTTTCAAATTCTGGTAAATTCCTAAATTAGGATCAAAACTCCCTCTCTTCATTTGGGCCAAGAAAATAAAAAATAAACAAAAAATCACAAAGGGAAGCTACTTGGGGTGGAGGGCCTCCACCTCCCCACGCCTACAATTTTCAGCTTAATTCCTTTCTACAAGCACGGGTACCAAGGGAAAACGGGGTCCCGCATGTGCCACGCGGGTGAGAAAAATAGGGGAATTTGGCTAATAACACTGCAGAGGCACAAAAACCCAAACACGTGAATTTCCCCCGGATTCCCCAATAAATTGCGAAGTGGCAACCCGACTCTGAATAAGGACCACGTCAGTGTGGGAAAAGAGAAGCTCCCTCTAAAAAAACTCTTAATGAGAATAAATACGGCTCTAATTTGCTGCTTCTATATCGAGGCTTTACCTCCACCCATCTCCATGCAGTACGAGACTTTGCCCATTTCACAGACGAGACAACCCAGGCTCGGAGAAAGGCAGCGCTCCGTTCACGGACTAGGCCGCAGCCTCGGCCTCCCTTGCCCTTCCCATCCCTCCCCTCCCGCTCCCGCTCCTAGGTCCCAAACCAGCCCGGCCCGGCCCCGTGCCCCTTCTGCCCACAACTCGCCGCTCTTGGAGCGCGGTTCCCGGCTAGTTTCAACATCGGAGCGGACAAGAGGCCTCCAGGAGACGGGCTGAGAGAAGAGTCGAGAGCCGAGCCGAAGGATGGCGTAGATGCGAGACGGATGACGTCTAGACCCTAGGAAGACTCACCATGGTGGCGGCCGGCTCCTTGAGCAGCAGGAGAGGGAAAGGACCGCGAGAGGCAACAACCAATCATATCAGAGCTCGCCCAAGGACCCCAGCGGAAGGGGAGGGCCTTAGACTTTGGGAGCTACTAAAAGACTGCCTGATTGAAAAAGGCCAAAGGTAGCCCTCCATCTCCTTTCTTGAACTCTAATGAGGACAGCTTTTTTTTCTAGCTATGGAGCCAAGCTAAGGGAACACTTCCTACCTTTATGGAGCAGGGGAAAGGTGAGGGTCCCAGGTGCCGAAGCTGCCAAGGACAGAGCCTGACTGAAAATGCCAGAGGCTCCGCCTCCTTTATCCCCCGTGAGCTGGGTTCCCTTCTACTGAGCTAACCATGTGAACTTCCTCCAGCTGGTGCATATTCGTATATACTTGTGTGTCATTTACATGATGGATAGGGACTGAGTTTGGGATTGATATGCATGAGATAGGGCACTCCCAGATGGAAAAACTGCCCCTATCAATGCAAAATGTCCAGTTAAATAAAACTACAGGTAGAGGGGGAGTATTATACAATGAGCCTGAAAATGTAGGGTGGAGTCAATGCTGGTCATTCAAGCCAAAGAGCATTGATTAAGAGGTTTTTGTTTTTAAAAAAGGTTACTATGTGCCAGACGCCGTGCTATATAAACGCCAAGAATTCAAAGAAAGGCAAAACATAGCTCCTGCCCTCAAGGAGCTTGTTTTCTAACGGGGAAGGCAAGCATGAAAAATAACTGGCTGCATTCAAGATTTATGCCTGAGATGGAAGATAATCTCAGAAAACAGCTGGTGGGTCCAGGGCAAGCCTTCAACAGCCGGGGAAGCCGAGTTGTGTCTTGGCTCAAGAAGACTAAGAGGCAGAGTGAAAGGAAAAAAGCATTCCAGGCATGGGGGCTCAGCCAATGCAAAGACACAGAGATGGGAGAGGGAGATTTCAAGTAAGCTACTGTAACTGGATTTTAAAGTGTGTGGAGAAGAGCAAAGCATGAGAATATCAAACAGAGAAATTCTCATTTGATCCTAGAAGTAATAGAGAGTCTTGAGCAGAGAAATGACATGTTCAGAACTGGGCTTTGGGAATATCACTTTGGCAGCATTGTGTGGAAGATGGCTTGAAAAGGAGAGAAACTTGAGACAGAAAGACCGATTAGGAGACTATTTCAGTAAGTCAGAGGTGAGAAGTGAAGAGTTCCTGAGCTGGAGTAGGGACCATCAGAGTGGATAGAAGGGGATGGGTGCTAGAGGTGACAAGGAGATGAAATGAACAAGACTTGGCCATTCATTGGATAGGTAGGATACAGGAGAGAGAAGAGTCAAGAATGACAGTGCATTCAGCAAAAATAGGGGAGAAGTTCAGAAGATTCAGTTCCATTTTAGAAGATAATTAAATCTGCTGTGGATGTGTAAATCAAATTTTAAAACATAGCAGGAGTCTTACATTTTTGGACGTGGACAATATGGCAATTTTGCTTTTTTTTCTTTTAAATTTAAAGGAGAAAATAAATTCTTGTTCATCAAAAATTAAAGTAAAATGAAATATAAAAGGCAGCGTGAATATGGAGGAATGAGGGTGGAGTTGGAATTGATAAAATTGGTGCCTAAAGAAAAGGGGACAAGAAAGCTTTGAAACAGACACTGTAGAAAAAGGAAAAGGACCCATATGTACAAAAATATTTATATCAACTCTTCTTGTGGTGGCAAAGAATTGAAATTGAGGGGATGCCCATCAACGGGGGAATAGCTGAACAAGCTGTGATATATGATTGTGATGGGATACTACGGTGCTTCAAGAGAATATGAACAGGATGGTTTCAGAAAAACCTGGGAAGATTTATATGAACTGACACAAAGTAAAATGAGAAGAACCAGGAGAACATTGGTCACAGTAACAGAAATATTATAACAATAATCAACTGTGAAAGACTTAGCTACTCTAATCACTACAATGATCCCAGACAATTCCAAAGCAGCCATAATGAAAAATGTTATGCATTTCCAGAGAGAGAACTGATGAATTGAGTTCACATTGAAGAATACTTTTTTCACTTTATTTTTCTTGCTTTTTTTTAATATAGGATTTCAAGGTTTACAAAGCACTTTCCTCAAAACAGTCCTAAGAAGTAGGAGCTGCTGGATAACATCATTGTTATGTACCTGGGTAAAAGGAGTTGTGAGATACAGGGACCCAGACAGGTTACTTAATTTACCTAAGGTAGTAAGTAGCAGACTTAGAACTTGAACTCTGGTCTTCTGACTCTAATTCAGTGGTAGTACATTAGAGCCATTAGGATTACAGGATTTAGAACAGTTTAGAACTCAAACCAACCTTTGTGCATTGTTTTGCCCCCATGAATATCAAAGTGATTAGAGGCAGTGAGATGTTGTGATAGAGCACTTCGATGACTGTGTGACCCTGGGCAAGTCACTTAACCTCTGTCTGCCTCAATTTCCTCATCTGTAATATGGGAATAATAGCACCTACGTCATAGGGTTCAAATGAGATAACTGGTAATATGCTTTGCAAACCTTAAAGCACTTATAAAAATGCTGGTTATTATTATTTTTATCCATTCCCCCCTGCTTTTACTGATAGAGAAATCAAGGCCTAGGGAAAGTAAAATAACAAGCATAATTAGAACATTTATTAAGGACATTTATTAAGACAGTCAATGCCCTCAAGGATCCTCATTCTAGTGGAACAACACAGATAACACAAAAAGGGAAAACAAGGACCTCCCTGATGTTCAGTTCCTCATCTACAAAACAGGACTCTCATTTCCTCTGAGTTGGTATGAGGCTCAAATAATGTATGTAAAGTGCTTTTTAAATAAAATACACTATATAAATGTTATTATTATTGATTCTCCATCATAGTTCACATTTCATAATTCTTTTATTTAAAAAAAATTGTAAGGATTTTTTTTCCCATTTTACAGATAAGGAAACTGAGGCTTAGAGAGATTGAAGGACTCTGGGACCACTCCCTTAAAATTACTTGGTATTTACTTATCTATGTTCCCATTACATCTCTCAGTGGAGTTAGAAACACATTATGTTCCTTGAGGGCAAGGACTGTCTTTTGCCCCTTTCTGTATCTTCAAAGCTTAGCACAGTGCCTGGCACAAGAGAAGGTGCTTAATAAATTTTTATTGAATTGAATTAATTGGACCAAATTGTGTTAACTCTTTGAGGGTAGAAACTATTTCATTTTTCACCTTATATCTCTGAACCTATCTTTATTGAATAAATTGAACTGAATTGAATTCAATTACACATATACAGACTTCCTTTTTCTTGGTTATCTTGCTCCCCTGTTCAACACAGTTGGGTGACCCTCACTTTAGCCATGGTTCTGCTATTGAAACTAACACAGAGGGGCGGCTAGGTGACACAGTGAATAGATCACAGGCCCTGGAGTCAGGAGGACCTCAGACACTTAACACTTACTAGCCCTGTGACCTTGGGCAAGTCACTTAACTCCAATTCCCCTGCCTTCCCCCCTCCAAAACCAAAAAAAAAACGTAACAGAGAACTGGGGTGGGGGTGGGCAGTTTAAGAAACAAAAGGAGTCCCATTAAAATCCATCTTTTAAAATTCTTCCCTAGCTGGGTGTGGGTGAACCATCACAGTATTCCCTCTCTCTCTGGGATTTGGACACACAAGATGTTAGTTGAAAAGCTATCCAGAAACCCTTCATTTGCATGATGAAGATACTAATGAAGACTTTTCATTCTAATTCAGATTCCAGTCTCCCTCAATCTGATTTATCCTAATGAAGTTTGGTCTTTGTGTTTTTTGTCTTTTTAAAAATTTATTCTAGACAATAATATGCCACAGGAAGACAATCGCATGGTGGAAAGAGGGTTGGACTTGGCATTTGGAAAATCTAGATCTGAATCCCACCTCAACCTTTTCCTGGCTTACTATAAACTACCAACAAGTCCCATCTCTAATCTGTTTCATCAACATGATCAATCAGTCAATAAGTTGATTGGTCTACAGGTATCAAGGAGATAATGTGCAAAATGTTTAATCAGCCTTGATGAGCCTGTTATCTGGGAAATAGCATAATGATATATATCTATTACTACCACAGAAAAGCTAGATAAAGTGCTTTGCAAAATTAATATACAGATTAGATTAGATTAGAGCTTTTATTTAGCTTTGTGGAGGGCCAGGGATTATCAGTAGCCATCAAATATACAAACAAGAATATTTGAAAGGGAAGACTTCAGTTATTTACAATTTATTTAAAAAAAAAAAAGGGGGGGTAGTACCTACTGGCCCTGGGGTCAATAGGACCTGAGTTCAAATCCAGCCTCAGACACTTGATACCAGCTGTGTGACCCTGGGCAAGTTACTTAACTCAATTGCGACAAAAAAGGGAGAAGGGCATTTTATACTTTGAAAAGGTAATAATAACTAATGTTCATACATAGTAGTTTAAGATTTACAAAGCATTTTACATATATTATCTCATATCATTACCATACACACACACAAATCCTGTTTGCTTTTGTATTTCCTTCTGAATTATTTTCCTTCATATTTTTCCAGATTTTTGGTTATTTTTATTATTTCCCTCATAGTGGTCAAGATTCTGTTACTCTGCTTCCGTTCCTTCATTCGCTTCATGCATCTTCCCTATGGGCTTTTCAGTCTTTCACAATTTCCCTTTCTTGGCATGAATTAAGGAGGGGAGACTGGGACACTAGGAGACTAGGTTCAAATCCTCCCTGGGAATGCAGTTGTATGAGCATAATTCTAAACCACTGAACTTCCAAAGTGATGTCTAACCAAGCGCTACCAATAGGCAAAGGGCAGTGCCCTCAACACCATTAGTCCTGCGTCCAGACCAGTCCTCACAGCCATCATAACCAACTAGACAGGACAGGCAGGAGGAAGCAGCAGGGCACCCTGAGTGAGAGACGAGGCATGTGCTGGAAAAATCAAGCCACCACCTGCTTGACCACCATCTCTTCTCGGACCCAGATGGAGACAGCCCAGGACCCTAAACCCAAGAACCTCGGGACCAGCCATCCTTCCATTCCAGCCCTCAGTCATCATCCTGGGAAGGAATCCCAGCTGCATCCTGGCAGCCTCCAAGACTGCGGTCACAATTACTGAAGACCCAGAAAACAAAGTTCTGTCCCCCAAAGTGCTTGGCCCCGTCATGTGGTTCAGAACCAGAAACCTCTTTATTAGTGGAAATGGCACTGAAGAAAAGCCATGTACATCTGCTTTGCCTTCCATAGGTGGTGTCTCCACCATTCGCAGGAGAGGGAGCCCCTTGAGAGCAGGGACTGTCTCCCTTTTCTGTTTGAAGACCCAGTGTTCTGCACGAATTCGGTGCTTAATAAAAGCTCCATTCATTCATTCATTCATGTTACACACTACGGTGGTACCCTAATCCCATCACGTTCATAGTTTACAATTTGTCCATCCTTTCCCTAATCGTTTGCATCTGTTGCTTGGCCAGATTTCAATTCACTGGATCCCTCGCGTGTCTGCTCAGCCTCTCCTGCCTTCTCTTGCGGGCACTCCCTCCTCCCTCCATTAGACTGTAAGCTCCCTGAGGGCAGGAACTTTCATTTTTTTTTTTTTTTAATTAATCGTATCCTCAGCCTGAGCACCGTGCCTGGCACACAGTAGGTGTTTAGTAAACGTTTCCCAGATTGGGATGAGCTGGGTTGAATGCACTCTTACGTCTGGTGCAGCAGGAGGAGGGTGCGGGAGGAGTTTCCCGGTGAACAAGGCAGCATCGTGGCTGCACTTCCCCGGAGGCGCCACCAGGGAGCGGTGTAGAGAAGAGAGAACGACACAATGCCCCCGGCGCCCGCGCCTCTCCTCTTGCTCCGCTGCCGGAAGAGGAAGTAGCCGTCAGGCCGTCGCTACGGAAGCCAAGTTGGGTCTGCGGCGACGGCGCGAGCTAGGCCGAGCCGGGTCCCCGCGTGCGGCCGACTCGCCCTCTCCCCGCCTCCCCTGCAGCCGCGCCGGCCCCGGCCCCGGCCCCGGCCCCTGGAGTCTCCGGAGGCAGCCGCCCAGAAGCCACCACCATGGTGAAGGAGCAGTTCCGCGAGACGGATGTGGCCAAGAAAATGTGAGGGGACGGGGGTGAGGGGGTGTGGAGGTCAGAGGTCATGGGATGGAGGCGGTGACTCCTGGAGGCTAGTCTTCAGCGAGGACCGCCTTTCCCGTGCTGCTTTCCTTCGCAGCGAGCTAGACGCCCTGTCGGGTGGCCTTATGCCCATTTTACAGACGAGGGAAACTGAGACCCAGAGGAAGTATACTCCAACGTGGGCATGTTGTCATGTGCCCCTCCCCCTGCCTGGGAGCTGCCGTCTGTCCTGTCTACTTGGCGGTTTGGGGGCCGAGGCTGTAAAAACCGGAGTTCGAATCCTGCTTCAGGGACTCCGGGCAGGTTCCCCCGTGCCACAGTTTCCTGGACTGTAAAATGGGCTCGATAGTAAAACTCAACGCCTCAGGGCTGTTGTCAGTCTACTGCCCCCGTCCTGTCACCCGGTGTGTGTAAAGCGCCCCGGGAAATGCAGACTGTCCACACCCGGGGTTCCGTGGGACCCGTTAAATAAAAAGTAAAAAATGCGGAGCATGAGGAGGCCGAGGGCGCCCACTGGGGCCGCAGCAGTTTCGAGTCAGCGAGTATTTATTGAGCGCCTGCTGTATTCAAGGCCATGTGCTGGGAACAGCGGGTAGAGGAGGAGTAAGGGTGGTGGAGAAGCTCGCACCCAAGATGAGCCGGGATGTGGAGCTGGAGCCCCGGGGTCTAGCCTGCCTGTGCCACTTACCTTGCATAAGTCACTTAACCATCCACGGTAGAATGAGGGACTGTGGGATGCTTTCTAGAGCCTTGTGATCCTCTGATTCTGGGCAGGCTCAGGCTCCACGCACCTCAGGTTTAGTCCTGCACGGCCGCCGGGTAAGCCAGCTAGAGGTCAGGATAGAAGAGCGGGGCAGAGAAGAGGGGTCTCGGGGCAGAGAAGAGGGGTCTCGTAGCCCCTCCTTTCAAAAGGACTGAAGGGGCCCTGGGGGTACAGCCGGCAGCCCTTGGGGGCTGTGTGCGCAGAGGCTGGGGCATGCGCAGACACAAGAGCAAGACCCTGCTCCTCAGCCCCGCCCGCCCGCAGCTGGGACGGATCCTCAGCGCTCAGTACGTGTGGGTTTCTGTTCTCACGGTTATGATTAACACTATTTAAGGTGGTATGAAAAGTTTGTTTAGAAAGATAACTGCTCACCCCTTTAACTGTTGTAGATCGCAGTATTGAACTGAAGTTTTCATCAAGTTCCATGGTTTGCTGTTTAGAGACAGATGCATCTGTTTCCAAGGATTCATTGGGGCTTGCATGAGCCATATAAGTCAATTGCCTTAATCAAGGAGCATTTTTGAGTAACCTTTGTTTCTTGTGAGAGAATTAAGTAGGAATGTGTTTAAGTCTTCTCAACCAAAAGGAATTTGAATATTCATTCCCAACAAAGCATGTTTGGGGATTTTTTGGCAACTGATTTTTTAATATAATTTCTTTTCTTTATATTTTAGAAGCCACATCTGTTTTGGAATGAAGTCGCCTGAAGAAATGCGCCAACAGGCTCACATCCAGGTTGTTAGTAAGAACTTGTATAGTCAGGACAATCACCACTCTCCCCTGCTTTATGGCGTTCTTGATCATAGAATGGTAAGATACACACACACACACACACACACACACACACATATACATATATATATATACACACACACCCCTTTACTTGTCTTCTAAGGCCCAGTTTGTTTGTGGAAAATGGTCAAAGTGTTCAATGTCGCTTCTGAGAATGACAGTTGTGATATGAATTTCTGTCCATTCAGGATGTGGTTGAGAACTCCACTGTCAGACCATCCTCTAGGAATTTCCCAATTCAGAATATTTCCTATCACCTTGTTTCACAGTTGGTATGTTGGTCCCCACTGGTTCATTAGTAAGAATTAGTTTATCTTAGCTAACTGCTTTCCTTGAACCTTTGGTGGATTCCCATCTTGAAATTGTGCTGTATTATGTCCCCACCACCTGTTCCTATTACTCTGTAAACTTTTCCTCATCATATTGTAAATTTGAACCCATTTTGGAGCTGTTCTTGCTGACTGATGGTCTCTAACTCCTAAGTGAATTTCTCCTTGAGATCTAGTGACCACTATTGCTGATTTTCCCGAGGATCAGTGGTTCCTAATGCCTCGACCCTTTAATACAGTTCCTCGTGTTGTGGTGACCCCCCCAACCATAAAATTATTTTCATTGCTACTTCATAACTATAATTTTGTTACTGTTATGAATTGTAATGTAAATATCTGATATGCAGGATGTATTTTCATTGTTACAAATTGAACATAACCCACAGGTTGAGAACCGCTGCTAAGATTGCTTCCTTCCTTTTCCTTTCTCGGACACAAAAATCTAACTTTCTCAAGCAGCAGTTCTCCCTCACTTCTTTCATTTCCAAATCCCACATAGGTCAATTTTACTTAATAGGCAGAGGACCCTCTGGGACCTCCATGGGGCCATCACAGAGCAAAAATGTAGAAATTGTAAGTGAACTTATGCTCACTTAGGCTGAGATATCACCATATGACTACCATAATCTCCATAACTTTTCTGTTAAAGACCTTAGGCTCTGAATGATTAGAAATCATGTTTCCTTTAGACTTTGCACAGTTTCAAGTACTAAATAAATATGAATGACATTTTAATGTGCTGTGCTCGTTACTGGTGAGTATTGTATCTCTTATAGCACCTAGCGTAGCACTGAGCACATAAATTGAATGAATGAAAAAATATTTATTAAATTCTATATGCCAAGTACTTTCTCTACATACAGAAAAAGAGGTCAGTCTCTATTCTTAAAGAGCTCACATTCTAATAAGGAAAGACAGTTCATATAGAAACGTTTGGAAGGCAAATGTAAAGGAGGTTCTAAGGGTATGATAGAAGGCACATGGCAGAGCCCAGGAGTACCTAAGGTCAAGGGAATATCTGCCCCATGGGCTATGGAGTCTGGAGCGACCAGCCTGTCTTATTGACGAGGGAGGAGTGGGTCTAAGGGGCAGAGCAGAGATTCTGGGTTCCCTTGGGCAAGGGATGATAGAGTGTGGGAATGTCCAGCCAGGATGGGAAAAGAAAAATGGGTATATTTGATTATAATGTTAGCCTACATGAGATCTGTACCATGTTTATTTCTTACTCGTCCCCATTGGTTCATATGTATCTGTTTTTATTCAAAGGGTACAAGTGAGAAGGATCGTCCTTGTGAAACTTGTGGCAAGAATTTAGCAGAATGTTTGGGACATTATGGATACATTGACTTGGAATTACCGTGTTTTCATGTGGGATACTTCAAAGCTGTCATAGGTGTTCTACAGGTGAATTGATGAATTATTGCTTGTTATTTTCTGTGGCAAAGGTTTCTGGGATGTAAATTCTAGAAGTGTTATTGAGTGAAAAAGTATCTCCTCTAGAATGTGATTAGGTAAGTTTTGAACTGTGTATTATATTTTTTTGTGTGTTTTATAATAATATAATTTGATAGAAATTATTATATAAAGATAATTTTATCTTTAGGGAAATTACATTCCTTTTTTCTTTAAATAAATTTACATTTGTCTTAATTTCTTAAAGATGATCTGTAAAACTTGCTGCCACATTATGCTGTCCCAGGAGGAAAGGAAGCAATTTTTAGATTACCTAAAAAGGCCTGGTCTCACTTATCTACAGAAAAGAGGGCTCAAAAAGAAAATCTCTGACAAATGCAAGAAAAAAAACACTTGTCATCATTGTGGAGCTTTTAATGGTAAGTGCTCTGTGTTAGTTACCATTTGTGCCCCCTCTTGCTTAGAATTATAACATTTTTAAGGTCTACTTGTTTTAGATAAAAACTAAGCCTTAATTTTTTATTTTTTTTGCTTTTTTGGAAGGGGGAAGGCAAGGCAATTGGGGTTAAGTGACTTGCCACTTAAGGTCACATGGCTAGTAAGTGTTAAGTATCTGAATCAGGATTTGAACTCAGGTCCTCCTGACTCCAGGGCCGGTGCTCTATATTCACTGTGCCACCTAGCTGCCCCAAACCTTACTTTCAGGAAACCAAATCCTGATTGAGAGCTTCATTGGAGCATAGAGGGTTTAGCAGAATTCCCTACCATCTTCCTGAGGAAGATCCACTTTTGACTTCCCCCAAGTCTGATGATCAGTTCACAGAGAGTGGTGGGGTGCTGAAAGCACAGATTGCTGACTGAGTAGGAAGGCGGGAGGAAGGAGGATGCTGCCATCAAATATCACCTCTGTCAGACATTCCCAAGGTCTGTGGGGAGGGAAACATGGCCCTAGCAGCTAAGTTACAGAGAGAACAAGGAAAGTTTCAGTATCAGCGGATAAAATAGCACAAGAGAATATCACAGTGTCCCAGGATCTCAGAGTTTGGAGGGCCTCATCGGCCATCTGATCCATGCCATATCTACAAAGGAATCCTCACTGCAGAACAATCTGCCCTTGCTTAAAGGCCTCTGATGAGGGGCATTTCCTGACACTTTGAATGCTTCTAATTCATCACCATTCTGGTTGGCCTCCAGGACAGCCTACCCTTTATCAGTCTTTCTTTGGCTGGGACCCAGAACTGATCCTCAGACTGCTAGGATCCTTTGCCCAGGTCATCATAGAGAGGGGATGTTGCTTCTTATCCTGGGAAGCTGCACTTCTCTTAATGTACCCCAGAATCATGGGAGGTTTTTTGACTGCCATAGCGTGCTGTTGATTGACAAGGAGCTTGCAGTTCACTAAAACCCCAGATCCTTCCCAGACAAATTGCATTCTAATATGCCTCCTTCAGCTTTCTTCCTTAATTTATGAAGTAGATTTTTTGAACCTGAGTTTGAGGCTTTGCATTTATCCTTATTCCATTTTATGTTGCTACCTTCAGCCCCGGGCTCTAGCCTATGGAGATCTTGTTGTATCCTGACTCTCCTCCAGTGTCTTGGCTTTCTCTACCAGCTCACTGTCTTCGGCAGAATTGATTGTTTTGCCATCTGTGATATTAGTCCAGTCTTTAATAAAAAATATTCAGAAGCATAGAGCTATTTTATAGAGTCCTGTGTACTGGAGTCCTCCTTCCAAATTTACAATAAACCCCTCTTTCAGTCTAGCCATTGAACTTTTTCTGCATCAGTTTAAGTGTATCTAGCCTAATTTTCCATCTTTTCTTCTTAAAAGGTAGCTACATTCTATGGTTTCTAGATTGGTGGATATATGTGGGCACTGTCCTTCCTTTCCTTTTTTTTTCTTTGTTCAGTTACTTAAAACTTTTCCTCCTACTTCTATTCCCAGTTGAAAAAAGCACAGTCTTGTAACAAATATGTATAGTTAAGCAAAACAAACTTTCACATCATCCACGTCCAAAAAATATACTTTCATCTGTGCCCTTAGTCTGTCACTTCTGTGTAAGGAAGTGGGTAGCATGTTTCATCCTCTAGAATTGCGGTTGTGTTGCATTGATTGGAGTTCTTCAGTCTTTCAGAGTTGTTTGTCTTTACAGTGTTATGTTATTTCTTATTGTATACATTGTTCTCCTGGTTCTGCTCACCTCACTGCATCAGTTTATCTGAGTCTTCACAGTTTTCTCTGAAATTGGCCCCTTCATCATTTCTGCATCATGTATTTCATGACCAAATGCCATCCGTATTTTCATATTCCACCACTTGTTCAGCCATTCCCCAGCTGATGGGTACCTTCTCAGTTTCCAGTTCTTTTATATCACAAAAAAACCCCAAAATTATAAATATTATTGTACTTAGGGATCCTTTTCTTCTTTCTTTGATCTCTTGGAGATAGACCTAGTAGTAGTATTGCCAAGTCAAAGGGTAAGCAAGGTGTGATAGATTCGAAGCATCATTCCAGGATCCTTTCCAGAATGGCCGGCCCAAGTCATAGCTCCACCGGCAGGCCCCTCCAGCATCTGTTGTTTTCCTTCTTTGTCATGTTTGCCAATCTGATGGGTGTCAGGTGAACCTTTTGGTTGCTTTAATTTTCATTTCTCCAAGTTTTAGTGATTTGGAGCTTTTTTTTTTTCATTTGGCTATAGAGAGTTTGAACATCTTTAGAAAACTGCCTGTTCATATCCTCTGACCATTGATAAATTGAGGAATGTTTTCATAGAAATTTGTATCAGTTACTTATATATGTTAGAATGAGACCTTTATTAGAGAAACTTGCTGCAATTTTCCCCCAGTTAACTTTCCCATCTAATTTTAGCTGCATTGGTTGTATTTTTGCAAAGATTTTTAAATTGTATGTAATTAAAATTGTTGATTTTATGTTTTGTGATCTTCTCTGTCCCTTATTTGGTCATGAACATTTCCTGTCCAAAAACCAAAAAGGCCTTCACTTCCTTATGCCTCTAACTTGTTTAAAATCCACTACCATCACCACTATTCCTTCCTCACCCCAAGTCATTTCTCCAGTTGGATCCATCTTATTTTGGTAGAAGGTATGACATGTTGTTCTGTACCTTGTTTCTGCCAAACTGCGCTGAAGTTTTCCCAGTCATTTTTTGTCAAATAGTGATTTCTTAAACTAGTAGTTTGTCTTTTTATCAAATAGTAATCTACTGTGTTCATTTATTTCCATATGTTATGTACCCAGTCTGCTCCCCTAGTCAACCATATTTCTAAATCAGCATCAGATTTTTTTTTATTATTACTGCTTTATAATTTGGTTTGAGATCTGAAACTGCTAAGCCCCTATCCTTCCCACTTTTTTTTCTCATTATTTCCCTTGAAATTCTTGACCTATTGTTCCACCAGATGAACTTTATGTATTTTTTTCTAACTCTATATTGTACTCATTTGGTGGTTTCGTTGGTTTGGCTCTGAACAAGTAAATTACTTTATGTTGTATTATCATTTTGATTACATTGTTCAGCCTAATTGTGAGCAGTTAATATTTATTCAATTAATTTGGTCTTTCTGTAAATAGTGTTCTATTGTTGTATTCACTTAGTTTATGTGTTTCCTGGCAGGTGGTATCTAAAATATTTTATATAGTCTGTAATTATTTTAAGTGGAATTTCTCCTTCTGTCTCTTCCTACTGGGTTTTGTTGATAACATATAGAAGAAGAGATAAATGTTGTATCTCAACTTTCCTGAAAATAGTCATTGTTTTAATTAATTCTCCTTTCCTTCATGGCCCTAGCAAATACATCTTTAATAGCCTTTGTTGGTTAGGTATAGTACGTTCCTGACTTGGGAGTCTGTTATTTCACTTTTAATCTGTCACCCAGAAATCAGGCTCCTACTCTCAGGGGGCCATCTTCTTCACCAAATATTTGCTTCCTGGATCTGCTTTTCTCCTGTTCATCCTTTGCCTTCATGAAACCACCACCACAGCCTCTTTTTTCCCAAGCAACATCTTTGACCGTGTCCTCTAGGTTTCTTCCAGAAATATCAGAAGGGAAACAATAGCTACCCAAGTGGACAGACCTTGAGCAGTGTTCTGCTCTTCTTCCCTGGACAGATGACCAGCAGCTGCCTCAGTGCCCCTCCTTTGGTCCCAGCCCCCCTGGTCCCTTCTCCTTAGCTCCCATCATGTCTTCACCTTTACTGAAGGTCTTCCAGTCTCTTGGCTCTGCTCTCTTTACAAATCCTGAGCCCTCCAGGTCACCTGAAGAGTTTCCTTACTGTCATTTAGTCCCTTCAGACAGCCCTCTTCAGAAACAGAACATTGACGATGGTGGTGGTGATGGTGATGAAGTCACCAGTGGCGAGCTAGCATTTATATAGCCCTTTAAGGTTTGCCAAGCTCTTTACGTGTGTTAACTCTTTTGATCCTCACAGTAGCCTTAGGAGGTAGATACTGTTATTATCTCCTTTTACAGATGAGAAAACTGAGGCACAAAGCAGTTAAGTGACTTGCCCAAGGTCACACATCTAGTCTGAGGTGAGATTTGAACCCAGGTCTTGCTGGCTGCCAACCTTGTCCTCTGTCCGTTGCACCCCCTACTGCTTCCTATATGCAATGGACTGGGAAGCTTGCTGAAAAAGTAGAACTTTTAAATTGGATATAGTCCACACCCTAAAAAGTTCACTGTTGAGGAGAGGATTATCACTAATAGGCAGCTCTAGTACTCTGTTACATGGTGAGTGCATTAATTTTGAAAGAAGTACTGGGGAAAGTCTCAAGAACCAACATCTTTCTCCACCTGGGGAGAACACATTCCCAAGCTGGTGTTTTGTTTTTAAACAGGTAATAATATAGGTGGTCGGGACGGGGAGGGGGGGGGGGGGGAGGGAGCGTTCCAGGCTTGGGGGTCAGGCAGGAAACAAAGGCATGAGCTATGGTGCCTGTGTGGGGAGAGTGGTGTCCAGTGTGGCTGGAACATTGCCCGGTAGATCTTGATGAGCCTCTAGGTCCCAGTGACTGGAATCAGCCAGGATCTCAGTGTGTGCTCTCAGGCATAGTGGTAATTTTTCTGTTGATTGAAGACTGAATTTCAAACAACCCTAAAAGACTTAAAAACTGACCAGTTGTGTCTCTGGAGAATTATTGTGAAGCATGTAATGCTCCCAGCAGAGAAGAGAGAAACGGACTAAAGGTGGGAAAAGAGACATACATTTTTGGACACAGCCACTGGGTGGATTAGTTTTGCTTGAGAGCGCTTATTTGTTAGACTTTTTAATTAAGGGTTGTGGGCGGGAGAAAGATTATCAGTAATGATGCCAAAAAAGAAGGGGCCATTGAAATACTTCTTAAAATGCCTAGGAGAGAAGCAAAGGGAGTTCACAAGGAAGCACAGACAAGCACGAGTTTTGAAAGTAATGTGTGGAATTTATTCTGCATTTATACACACACACATACATACAAACATACATTTTTTTTAATAAAACAAGTGATACGAAATGGAGATTTGTGCCTTCATGTACAATCATTTTGTGTCTGTATATGTGGAAATGCTCCTTTTTGGTTCAAGTTCAGAATAAAAAATAATTTTAAAAGACTTCATTTCAGTAATGTGTTTAACAGCAGTTTCTCATGATGTTGAAAAATTTGGGTTGTTAATAGTGCAGTTGGGTGGATTTGAGCCAATTGAATTACCATACCAAGTGTGTTGATAAATGGATCAAAAAGTATAGTGTCCCAGAAAAGGGGAGGCAACACTCCCACCGTTCTTTGTCTTGTCAGGACATGAGTCCTGTGTTGAATTTTAAAATGCCCAGGATGATGTCATATGATTAACATTAGAACTGAATAGGGATGATGTTTGTTTAACCTGCAGATTGAAATTGGAGTGGGGGGAGGGGAGGTACATGTCCTCAAATATTTGAAAAGGGTGTTATCCACAAGAGGGATTAGACTTATTCTGCGGGCGTCTAATATAGGACCCGCAACTAAAAGTTACAAGGAAGTAGATTTTGGCTGAGTAAAAGTAAGAACTTTTCCGGAATTAGAACTCTTTGAAAGTGGAGTAGACAGCCTTGATAGTGAACATGTCAGTGGAGGTGTTCCCAAGCGGAGGCTGATGACGGCTGAGAGGGGTGGAGGCAGAAGAGACAACCAGGCTTCAGGGATGGCCTCCTTAGTCACTTTGAGCTCCAGGATTCCATCATTTCTGTTCTAAGCTGTGCTGGCTTCATCTGTACAGTTGTTGGTTTTAGAGTTGGGAGTACTTAGCTTCCCAAGCTTTCTGGTTACCTGGTTTATATTGATGACCAATATGGATGAAGAATGTGAGAACAGAAAGCAAATCTGTACATGAATTCAGGGGCTAAATATGTTTTCCTGAAGGTTCCTTTTTGCCACCTATGGTGTAATTGTATTGTCTGAACTGGTATGTGGTTGAGTCATTTCAGTCATATACAGCTCTTCCTGACCCCATTTAGGGTTTTCTTGGCAGAGATGGTTTGCCATTTCCTTCTCGAGCTCATTTTAACAGATACAGTTACAGTGTTAAGTCACTAGCCTAGGGTCATGCAGCTAATAAGTGTCTAAGGGAAGGTTTGAACTCCAGAAGATGAGTCTTCCTGACTCCAGGCCTGGTGCTCTATCCATTGCACCACCTTGCTACCCCTGAATTGGTATGATAAACACTCATATTTATAACTTATTATTGAAGGTTTCTCTATTTAAAGTATAGCCTTTAGTATAATTTGACTTTTGATATTTTTACATTTTCTCTTTTATTACTCAGGTTAAGTCATCCAGAAAAGCATAACTTAATAGAGTTTTAAAAACCAAAATTCATCTTGTAGGTACTGTGAAGAAATGTGGCTTGTTGAAGATAATTCACGAGAAGTACAAGACCAACAAAAAAGTAGTGGATCCTGTTGTGTCTAATTTCCTTCAGTCATTTGAAACTGCCATTGAATATAACAAAGAAGTAGAGCCCCTCCTAGGGAGAGCCCAGGTGAGCCTGAGAATGCTTGTGGCACCGTCCTTTTGGTTGTGATCATACAGAACATCTGTATGTCCCACTGATACCCAGGTGGCGAGTAAGAACTACAGGATGAATTTGTTCTATAACCAACGTATTTAATATAATTCAGTAGAGAATAGGGTGGTGCGGAGGATAGAGACGAGGCCTTGGGGTCAGGAGGCCATCAGGCCTACCCAAGATTCAGTCTCTGTGACCCTTGGAGAGTCCCTTCACCTCTGTGCCCAGAGCAAAGCTTTTGAAGACTGTGAGTTACTGATCATATCAGTGGAGGAACTTCCCACGAAGGGAATTCCCAACAGATACAGTCCCAGGCTGGTCCTTCTTGTGAACTGCCCTATCATGCGCTTCTGCCTTCACCTCCATTATTTTCTATTCCTGTTTGGTAGGAATGCTGAATAAAATGGCTATAATTCACCAACCTTGGGGCACGTAATTTGCTAATTTTAACAGTAAAAATAAGGTTCCCTCATGTATAGAGAGCTTTACTCTAGAACAGGAAAGTACTTTGTCATTGCCTCATACCGGCCCTGAGAGAGAGTGTACGTGTATTACCTTCATCCCTCTGTAAAAGATTTGAGCTCTGGGCTAGATAGACTTTTTATTATAAGCCTTTAGAACTGGAAGGGACATTAAGGGACATTTAGTCCATTCTTCTCATTTTTTACATGAAGAAGTTGTGGCCCAGAGGAGCAAAGGGACTTTCCTGTATTACCTCCTGTCTGCCAGGTCCCAGAATGAGTAAGCAGCAAGCCTGGGATACAAACCCACACTCCATTGTCCCTTCCAGAATTATCTCAGGGCTCACTTCTTTCCTTGTACAATGAATTCCAAAAACAGCCCATTGATTTTGTGACTCTGTGCTTAAGCAGGGACAATTGGTCTCCATTGCCTAATGTGGCAAGTCTAAACCCTTGTCCTTTCAAGATATTTCATAATTGAGCCCTCCCCTCGTATCCTAATATCCTCTTATTCTGAACACAGATCTTTCTTTCCAGACAAGCTAGTCTCCTCACAGTCTCTCTCACTTATTATACCAATTCCTCCTTTTCTGGCCTTGCTTAAACAAAGACTTGTGCCTTCCAGCCTGAAATGCCTGCATTCTTTCTCTTTGACAGACACATTCCTGCCCATTCTTTAGACCAGATTGAAAGCTCCTGGAAGGCAGAGACTGTGCCTTCTGTTCTTCCCACATGCCCTTTAGCAACTGGCACAGCCCCAGGTATATACCGGGGACTGCCTGAACACTTATAATGGATCAGGTTGAGCTCTTCTAGATTCCTCTTGCCCTACTTAAAGGATTGTGTGGGAGGAGTATTGTTTCACTGAATGTTTGTGATCGATGTAATTGTAGGTGATATTGAGCAACAGTACTTCCCTAAGTTCATTAACTTCTCTGTGAAAGTGCAAATAACTGTTTTCTTCATGCTGAAAGATTGAGAAGATTAAACCTGATATAAAACTTTGAACTACTTGAAGAAATGTACCATACCATTATTACTCTAATACTGATTATATTAATCCAATAAACACTTAGATATGTCTTGAAACCTACAATCCTTCCCTAATTTTCATTAGTCCTAATTCTTCATTTTTCTAGATAGTATGTTCAAATCTTAAATTTACAAGTATATGATCTGTTTCACTGGATTGTGCACTTCACTGGGACAAAAACCATTTCTACTTCTTTTGATTCTTTCTCTCTGCACTATATCTGGGGTTCTATTTCTAATAGACACACTCAGTAAATACTTCCACACTGTTAGGCCAAGACCCTGAAATGCACTTATAGCAAATACCTTCTTTCTCATAATCATATGTTTACAGAAAACCAGGTAAAAGTGGAATACTTTTCATAGTCTGAGAGACACTTCTCAAAAGCTTGAGCTAAGCCTGGGTTCTTGAGACTGTGGCCACATAATGATTTGTGTAGCTGTTGAACTCTTCAAGTACGTTCTCACTGCTTTACTGAAAAATTGATTGTAATTTATAACTTAGTACTTTCTGAGTAGGGAAGCTCACATCTGGTTTCTTGCTTTTTTTTCTAAATAAGTAATAGGAGAAACAGATGAAGAAGAAGTAAGGCTGTGGCGTATTGATGTAGGTGCTTCTGTTCTACATGGGATCATTTTTCTTTTGCAGGAAAATTTGAATCCCTTGGTGGTCCTGAACTTATTTAAAAGAATCCCAGCTGAAGATATCCCTCTCCTCCTAATGAACCCAGAAGCAGGGAAGCCCTCTGACTTGATTCTCACACGCCTTTTGGTGCCTCCTTTGTGCATCAGGCCTTCTGTCGTGAGCGACCTGAAGTCTGGCACAAATGAAGATGACTTGACCATGAAACTGACAGAAATAATCTTCCTTAATGATGTCATCAAGAAGGTTAGTACTGGAGAACAATCGGGCAGGATTAGAGCATGTCTGTGTAAAACCAGAAACTGATGTACTTTTTGCTTATGCTCTTGTGCTTTTCAGCATCGGATATCAGGTGCCAAAACACAGATGATCATGGAAGATTGGGACTTCCTGCAGCTGCAGTGTGCCCTCTACATCAACAGTGAACTCTCAGGTATTCCTCTCAATATGGCGCCTAAGAAATGGACCAGAGGTTTTGTTCAGCGGTTGAAAGGAAAACAAGGTAGGTCTGATTTTTTTTCTCCTTTTTCTCAGTTCAGTAACATGTACATATTGTCAGTAGGCAGTCACAACGTCACAAGACTTATGTGAAAGTCAGATTTGTTACCAGAGAAATGAACATGCTTGTGGGGACCCCAAGAGTTCACAGCCATTACAGAAGTTTGCATAGCTATGATAGTACCACAAAAAGAGGAGGAGAAAACAGGCAAGGGCGTGGCATAGGAGGAGGAAAGGCCCAGTAATCCTTCCCCTGGGAGGAGCAAGGCAGGCTGCAGGCTTCAATGTTTCTTTTTCCTTGGAACAGCTGGACTATGAAGGTAGGAGGGTTCACTTACCTGCAAAGGACCCCCGCTGCACAAGCATTTTTCCTATCTTGGCACAGACTGGCAGGCTTCCCTAGTACACAGAGAATACAGCTTGGGGTGTAAACAACAAGTTATATCAGTTGAGGGATGCTTTGTCCTTGACACATTCAGGTTCTGGCTCCGTTGTTTCTGGAAAATGTGGCAACTCAAAAAGACCACTTCAGGGGACTCCTTAACATCCCTTAACAATATTAAGAGCTTGCTAAGTGCTGGGCACCAGGCTGAGGGTAGGGCATTTAAACCCAAACAAGACAGTCCTTACCCTCAAAGAGCTTGTATTCAAATGGGAGAAGGCATCACATCAAAGGGAACTAGAAAGTGAGACCTTACCATGGTAGATACCTGGGCAGAGCCCCAGTGGCTGAGGAGCTGGTGGTAGAGTCTAGAGAGAGGAATGAAGCTGAAAGAAAAGGGACCTCAAGGACAGGGGTGTCGCCAGGGAGAGAGAGTGCTGTTGGAGAAGTGGAGGAAAGTCCCTCGGACAAGGGTGGGAGCCAGGAGGGTATTCTCGGTCCTTCGTTAAATCGCATTTGCCATTTCCATGAGAGCCGGGTTGGACACGTAAACAACACCACTAGTTGTTATAGTTACTTGGAGGAAAAAACCCACCACACAGACTTAAGCCATCCCTTTATTTTTATTTCTTAAGGTCGCTTCAGAGGAAATCTCTCTGGGAAAAGGGTAGACTTTTCTGGCAGGACAGTCATCTCACCTGACCCCAATCTCCGAATAGACGAAGTAGCCGTGCCAGTTCATGTGGCCAAAATATTGACTTTTCCTGAGAAGGTGGGCCCTGTCAAACTGCTTGCTTCACTTGTTTTCCTTTTAAAAAGTCATCCGTTATGTTCGACTCAAGGGAAATATAGTTTGTTGTTGTTCAGTTGTTTCAGTTATGCCTGACTCTTTGTCACCCCATTTGGGGTTTTCTTGGCAAAGATATTGGAGTGGTTTGCCATTTCTTTCTCCAGCTTATTTTACAGACAAGAAAAGTGAGGCAAACAGGGTTCAGTGACTTGCCTAAGGTCACACAGCTAGTAAGTGTCTGAGGCCAGATTTGAACTCAGGAAAATGAGTCTTCCTGACTCTAAGCCTGGCATTCTATCCACTTTGCCACCTAAATGCCCCAGGGAAATGTGTATTCTGTATTGTGTGGTTGTAAGGGGCATTTTAGCTAGTGAGCTAGACATATCTCTGGTGATTCATAATTAATGCTAGATCAGAGATAAGTTGAAAAGAGCAGATGAGGAGTCTAGCATTTAGTTTCTCCATTACAACTGCTGTGGTTTTCTTTAATACACCTCTGCATGTCAGATGGGGAAAAAAGCCCTCATGGTGCTGGAGTGATGCATTAACACATTTTAACAACAAATACACAGTCAGTTTTGCACTAGACGTTTTGGCCTACTTTTCAAGGAGTTTGGGTTGTGGACTGCCTGGGGTACTTAGTCTCTTTTCAATTAATGTTTAGTATAAAAAACATGAAAGTTAGTAACTGAATCAACAGAAACATGAGAATTAGGCCATTAATAAAAAAGGATTTCTTATTATTTTTTTCATTTTGGTCCTACAGGTAAATAAAGCAAACATCAATTTTATGAGGAAACTCGTTAGAAATGGTCCTGAAATTCACCCAGGAGCCAATTTCATTCAGCAACGACACATGCAAATGAAGAGGTACTGTCTTCTGACTATATGTATCTGCCTTCTGATGGCTAAAGTTCTATAACTGAAATGTTATAATGTTCAGCAACAGAACTTAATTTCGGAATTTGGAATGTTCTCTTTCCTCATTTGACCTCATGAAATTCGTGCTGTATTTGTGCTTAAGAATTTTTAAATATTGGAACATGATATTGTTGGTGCTATGTTTGCCCTGTAATGAAAGATATATCACTTACCATCTTTGTTTGACCTTTAAATGCCTATTAGTAGATGATCAGTTCTTCAATAGTAAAAAAAATTTTTAAATTCAAACAGCGAAAATGTAATAGTGGGACAGCTAGGTGGCACAGTGAATAGAGCACCAGCCCTGGAGTCAGGAGGGCCTGAGTTCAAATTTGGCCTTAGACACTTAACTTACTAGCCGTGTGACCTCAGGCAAGTCACTTAACCTCAAATGCCCTGCCTTCTCCCCTCCAAAAAGAAAAAAAAAAGAAAATGTATTTAATAATGTATTAACCAGTATAGAAAAGCTAAGCCTTCTGCACTCTTACACAATAGGGGCATGTTTTAGTTGCTTATATTTTCCAAAGAGGATGAACTCCAGCTTAATTGTTCTTTCCATCTTGGGAGAGGCCTTATGTGAATAAAGTCATGGATGAAATAGGCTGCTGTTCATAGCTCTTAAGCTTTGACTTTAGGAGGAAAAGTTCTTTGAACTTATTTCTCAGAAATCATGACTTTTGTCATAAGGTTTCTGAAGTATGGAAATCGAGAGAAGATGGCCCAAGAGCTCAAGTACGGTGACATCGTAGAGAGACATCTCATAGATGGTGACGTGGTGTTATTCAATCGACAGCCCTCACTACACAAACTGAGCATCATGGCTCACTTAGTGAGTATAGAATGACTCTATTTTCTGTTCAATGAAAGCCCTCTTGTAAATGTACTACAGCACAGGACCTCAAATACTTGGGTCCTACAGTTGACATGATAATCTCAACACATTTTCCAAACTTTTCCGTTACCCTCCCTTTTGGTTTTCTAAAACTTCAGTTTGTCTTCGGTGCTGTGAATCTTCACGACAGTATTATCTTGAGGCAGTAAATACAGAGAGACTGCTTGAAAAAAAGTCCTTGGAATAATCTCATCCACCAAAGGGCATGAAACTCTCTTGTGTAATAAACTATCAGAAAATTCACTTTACTTCTTGAGGTTTTTTTATTTTAATAAGCTAAGAAGCCGTGGTTCTTGAAATGATTTATATTTTCAATACTCCTTAATATTGGCTTCTTTGTTTATTTTGTGACATGACACTGATAATTTTTTTTAATATTTAAAGTCTAAGAAAACTGCAATTTTAATTCATAAAATATTCAAAAACCCTTCTGTCTTTGAAGAAGTTAAATTTTATGAGTGCGTTATGATGTTTACATGATTTGTGAAGGGTTATGTAAGCAGCCTTTTAAAACTTTTCTTCAATCAAGTTCCTCAAAGGTAGATACATCACTTGGTGCTAAACAACAACAAAAAAAAAGGTTTTAAGATATATGTAGGATTGAGGTGGTGGGGGCGGGGGAGGCAGAGTTCTGGTTTGTTTTTATCACATTTTTTAAAAATGAGTATTTCTGGTCTCACACCAAATAGTGACAAATTCACAGTATAGTGGAATCTAAAAGATTTCCTTGAAAATTGCTACTGGGACTTGCGGTTTAGTGGAAGAGCACTGGATTTGGAATAGGACCTGAGTTTGTGCTCCTTATTCTACATGTGCGCAGTTCACTTCACTCCCTTTGAGTGGCCCTTTGTCTCATCAGTAAAGTAATGGAGCTGGACTTTGTTCAAGGACCCTGCCAGCTCTGAACTCTTTTAACGTGTGAAGGGAAATGAGACATAAGTAACACCTGTGACTTAACAGAATGACTAGGAATCCATTTCTAGGAGCTAAAGCCTCCTATTTTTGAGGGAACCATTTTAAAATGAATTGGCTTAGTCCAAAAGAAAAATACCATTCACACAAAACCTGCTTTCCTTTTTATAGGCAAGAGTGAAGCCCCACCGGACCTTCAGATTTAATGAATGTGTCTGTACACCCTACAATGCTGACTTTGATGGAGATGAAATGAACCTTCATCTTCCTCAGACTGAAGAAGCCAAAGCAGAAGCTCTTGTTCTGATGGGGGTAAGTGGGGTGTCTGAGTTTGTCCAGGAGCAGTGGATCTCACCTGGAAGACCATGGCTTTTGTGCATGGACTCCTTTAAAGGTTTTCTTTGGAACAGATATAAGTCCAGCAAGCCATGTGCTTTCTCTTCCAAGTTTAGCTATTAATCAGCATTTGTTCTCCCCGTATAAAATTTGTTGGTGATTCTAATTGTAAAATGTGTTCCACACTTGGATGTTAGTAGGATTTGGGAAGGTTATCAGAAATAATATTCCTGCCTCCTCCCCACCCAGCACTGCAGATGTTTCCTTAGAGAAAATACAGCAAACCACAGCAACAGTTACAAAAACTACATTGTTCTTTGATGTTGTTTAGATTTCATTGAGATAAGGGACCAGTGAGAAAACTCCTCTCCTCCCTGGGTAGTCATCTGCTTACAGTCTTAAGAAAGTTGTCTAGGACTCCAACTCTCTTACTTGACCAGGGTTACAGAGAGGATATGTTTCAGATGGAACTGTAACCCACATCTTCCTGCTTAACACTCTCTCTCTCTCTGCCAGGCCATGTTTGCTGCCTCTCATCAGTCTATGTCCTCATTTATTTAGTATCATTAGGACATAAGAGGTTCCAAATAAATGAACTTTCCAATTAGCTTAAATTTGTCTTTTAAGCTCCAATATTGTTTTATTTGAATGGTTAGACCTAATTGTAAAATACTTTCTAGCCTTCTCTTCATTAAAAGAACATCTACTGATAAAAACCTTTTTTTGATATTTTAACCTTGTCATCACTGAGCATTATTTATTATCCAGTCATGCCCTCAGAAGCTATTAATGTATATAGACTTTTTCACCCCTTCCCAAAATGACTCCTGAGTTTTAGGGTATTTAGTTCTTCTACCTATGTCTTATAATTTTACCTGTTTTCTCTGATCTGCTGCTTGTTACTCTATGTACTTGCCTTTAACAGCAATCCCTCCTTATCCTCTGTCATGTTCTGAGGCTTCAGCTGCCCTTCCCTACCCACAGACGTAGCATGCTTCTAATTGGCTACTTCTCGGTCACTGTGATTTGGGAAACCAGATAATCAAGCTTGTTAGACTTGTGTCTAAAACAAAGGTAAATGGACTCTAAGTGAAGGTCTTAGGGGCTTTTCCATGATTAAAAGTACATCATAAATTTGTATTCCCTTTTGGAGTTCTTGGCTATGTCTTTACCCCTAACCCTAATGAAGGTTATGAACAAAGCACTCTTGAGACAAGTGAACTAGATATGTGTTGCATATTTGGAAAACTGGCCATTTACTGTACTTTTCCAGTAGGGTATGTAATATAGATTCTAAGCAATTCCAGTAACTAATAGACTTCTTGCCTTTGTAACAGGAGTATTCTTTGCTAAGAGTGCTATAGATAGGGAGTATTTTTTATTCTTTTTAGTGAAGTGCCACTGTGTTTCTTTGCTGAAGCCTTGTGGTAAATGACCTAGGAACTGATGAGCTATTAGTGTTGGGATTGGAGGCCCAAGGACATTATCTTCCTTTCACCACACTTAAGTGACATTGAGCCTGGGTGCATCCCGCAGATAACTGTTTAAAATGCCCATGATTCCTAGTGAACCAGCCTTTCTTTCCCCATAGCCATTGGCCAAGATCAGTCAGGTAGAGTTTCATATATAGAGATTGGAGAGACTGAGCGTGGTGGTACAGTCTTGTAATCCCTGCTACTGGGGGGGGGGGCTGGCAAATCAATGAAACTTGGCAGTCCCAGGCTGTAGTAGAGCCACAAACCAATCAGGTAACTGATTACTAAGTCTAGCACAAATACAGGGGGCCCCCAAGAGCAAGGGAGGCCCACTAGGTTCCTTATGTAAAGCTGTACTAGGGAAAACAGAGTGGGTCAAAACTTCTGTAGCAGTGGGATCATGTCCATGAGTGGCTGATGTAGTGCTAGTCTAGGCAAGATGAGGAGTCCCAGTCTCAAAAAAAATAGAGACTAGAGAGAAAAAACAATTATTGTGTGTTCTTTTGCTTCAAAAGTAAGCACTGAGAGTATCCATCTGAAACAACTAAATGTTTTATTAGTTAGAAGAGGAGTGACTATTTGCCAAAGAGAAATTCAGCAAATGTGTCTGAGTGATGCTTTAAAATTTAAAATGACATTGTTTGGACTTTTAAAAACCAGCACTTTTTCATCATTTAAAGAATTGATTTTTTGGAATGGTTGCTGAGGGATAGGTAACAAAAAGTAATTATGCAATATGGAAAAAAGGAAGCATTACTTTTGTAAAATTTTTGAGAAATTGTTGCAAATGATTCTAACATTAGGTAAATTATAATGCATTTGATATTTTTCTTTTAGACAAAAGCAAACCTGGTAACGCCAAGAAATGGGGAACCACTAATTGCTGCTATTCAGGATTTCTTGACAGGTGTGTCACATGGACATCGGGAGGTTGGGAGGGATGGTGGGTAGAGTAAGATATTCCAGGGATTTGTTTTTGTAAAAAGTATTTTCAAAATAATCACCACAGTGTATTTTGAACATAGGTTCATTGAACTATCAGACATTGGAGCTAAAATAAATAGTACAGATTCTCTATTCCCACTCCCTCATTTTACAGACGAGGAAGCTGGTCAGCCAAGGGAAGGCGATTTGCCTTGTGTCACAAAGCTAGGTAACGAGTGAGCTGGGATTAGAATCAAGTCTTGTGACTCCTGGTTGCCTGAGTGTCTTTGTGGTGGTTATGGTTTTAAGTTTATCCATAAACAGCCTTTCTTAAAGGTTTTGAATGTGTTTTCTTCGCTTGTTAGGAAAGTACTTTGTAAAATGTAAAGAACTACATAAACATTGGCTATCTTAATTAGTTGGTTTATTAGTACAATTGCCTGTAATATTTTTTAGTGACTTTCAAGATTTATCTTAAAAGGTAACCAGTATACATTTTCTACTAATTACTATTCTTTATATTTAAAACTTGTAGGTGCCTATCTTCTTACTCTTAAGGATACTTTCTTTGATCGAGCTAAAGCTTGCCAGATCATTGCTTCCATTCTAGTTGGCAAGGATGAGAAAATTAAAGTTCGCCTTCCACCCCCAACAATCCTAAAGGTTGGTTTTTATAACTCTTGACTTGTATGTGTTTGTCATTGGACTGTCTGTAGCCTAACTAAGCCAGTACATTACATGTGTAGCCAGGCACACAGGGATTCAGACTCAAAAACACCTTGGCTGGTGCAATAAATTCATGACTTTTTTACTTGGCAAAAATAAAATGAAGGTACTCTTAGCTGGCTGGTTCTTTATCCTGATGTTCTCCACTTTCAGCCTGTTACCCTGTGGACTGGAAAACAAGTCTTCAGCCTCATTCTTCAGCCCAGTGATGAGAATCCTGTGAGAGCCAACCTTCGAACGAAGGGCAAGCAGTACTGTGGCCGAGGGGAGGACCTCTGTGTTAATGACTCCTGTGAGTTAGGCCCAAGCTTGCTCTTTAGTGTGCACAGACCAGGGAGGGGAAAAGGTCGATAATCCTTCATTTTTAAAAGTGAGGTTGAAAAGGAGATAATTGAAAGTTTTCTTGAGCCTTTAGACAAAGTATTTGTTTTTCATTCCTGTCATTAGACTACAATACTCCAAGTCTTTATCTTGGAGAAGACTGCAGAATTACAGCTCATAGTTAATGTGTTTTTCACCAAATACATAGTTGTCATAAACATCAACAGCTTGTTAATGTCTATCCACCAAAGTCTGGAATTGACCAGAACGCCATAGTTTATACTATTAGTGTTTAGTAATTGAAGATTTTTGTTATTGCTGAAAAACGCAAGTTGACAAAAAAAACTGTGTGTCTGTGTGTGTGTATTCGTATTATCATGGCTTTCATGGGCTTCAGTTAAAATGAAAGTAAGTTGCAAGCCTTAAAAGCTCCAGGCATATGATTAGTACACATTACTAATTAAAAAATAGTAATGGAAGGAACCCTGGTTTTAGAATCTACTTATTACATATGTGATCTTAGATGAGATAACTCTCACTCTCAGTCCCATCTTTCTATGTCACCTTATCCAGGAAAGCATTCACATTCTATCCCAACTTCTGTGGCCAAGGATTTGAATTTCAAGTCCTTGAAAGGTTGTCTCAGAGTCAGATGCCTTCCATCCCACAGCTCTAAAGTAACAGTTAATATTGTGAAGACTTCTGGCCTTTCTCACTGTTGTCCCTCCTTGAGTGTGTGGTTTTGGGAATGTTTGGCTCTTTCCTTATCTGTTGTTTTTGCTTTCTAGATACGGATGGTGGAGCTGCTTTTAGTTTTCAGTTTAAATAAACTGGTTGGAACACTGAAGTCCTTTTCTTTCCTACCTCCCAAAAAAGACAGCCTTTGAGGAGAACTCTCTGGTCTTTACTCACTACTTTAGCCTTGGACATGTAGACATGCTACCTGTGTCATGATAGGTGCTCCTGACTGTGTGCTAATGTCTGTGCTTGTAGATGTGACCATCCAGAACAGCGAATTAATGAGTGGCAGCATGGACAAAGGAACTTTAGGATCCGGATCCAAGAACAACATCTTTTACATTTTGTTGAGAGATTGGGGGCAGATTGAAGCTGCTGATGCAATGTCACGGCTCGCTAGGCTGGCACCCGTTTATCTGTGTGAGTACCCCAGGGTTCCCTGTAGGTAAATCAATGTGAATAACAAATAATTCACACGTTATACCTTCACATTAGAAGGCTGAATAGTGACAAATGGAAAACTACTGTTCTCATTATTTTAGCATGTTGTTTTCTTCAAAAGTGAATTTATTCTTGGATAAACCATTCGTGCCTGTTGCTGGAATCCACTGAACATTCACCTATTTCTCTGTAAATTTGTATTTTACTTTTTTTTAAAATGAAAAGACATTCTGTACACTGACATCTGCATAGTATTTCACTAAATAAGATCCATGATGTCTTTACCTTCTTTTCAACACTGCAGCTAACCGAGGCTTCTCTATCGGGATCGGCGACGTCACACCAGGCCAGGGGCTGCTCAGGGCCAAGTATGAATTACTGAACGCTGGCTACAAAAAATGTGACGAATATATTGAAGCCTTGAACACTGGAAAACTGCAGCAGCAGCCTGGCTGTACCGCGGAGGAGACGTTAGAGGTGAGGGCTTGCTTCTGTCTGATGAAGATTAAGCCTCAATTGCCAAAAGGAGTTCTGTTGGATTGATAATTGTGAGGAGACATCACAGTATAGCTGGAGAAGCCCTGCACTTAGGTAGTTCCTAGTCTGGATTCTAGTCCTAACTCCCACTCCTTGTTGTAACCTTGGCCCAGTCACCTTAACGGTTAGAGATCTTAGTTTCCTGATGTGGACAACAAGGATTAAGTTTTATTTCTAAATTGGGATTATTTCCCTTCTGGCTCTAACATTCAAGGTTAATAAATCCTAGACATTTGTTCAATTGGCCACTTGGGGTTGCTCTTGTTTCATCTGAGTATTTTGGGCCCATTCTACAGTTGTTGCTTCTCATTTATGTTCGTGTTCAGCATGGACATATCATCACTGTTAGAGCAGAAGCTGACACTGCTGCTTTTGAAAGAGCTGGCTGTGTAAGAGTCCATCTTTCATTATCATATTACCTGCTACTCCCTAGATTTGATGCAGACTTCATTGGTATTATCAGAATAGTTGTCAGGTGTTAACATTCTGACAAGATGGTCTCTAAGGAGCCAAGATCAGCAGCCTAACTCAAAGATTAGCTCTTGTTCTCCCCTCCCACTCTCTCTTTCTCTCTCCCCCTTTCTCTCCCTCTCTCCCTCCCTTCTCCTCTCCCTCACCCTCTCTCTTTGTCTCTCCCTCCTTCACCTTTCTGTCTCTCACTCTCTCTCCCTCCTTTGATCCCTCCCTCTTTTTCTCCCTTGTTTTTTGGACAGTATCCTGTGCTATAAAAACACTTGATGGCCTGGCCTCCATGTGGAGAGATGTCGCAGAATCACAAAACCTGACTAACTCAGCTGAGTTGTCCATTTCTGAAGCAGATTGATGTAGCCTTCAGGTCTTTTTTTAAGGTTGTCTGGGGACATATTTGAAAAGCTGGATTTAAAAAAACAAAAGAAAATTTAGTATTCCAGTTTAGTTTCTAAAAAGGTCAGTTTTTGAATTTGTCATACTCCTAGCTGATGTTTTACTCAGACTCCTATCTCTTGTCTTTCTGTGGGATTCCTAGGCATTGATCCTTAAGGAGCTCTCTGTGATCCGAGACCATGCTGGCAGTGCTTGCCTCCGAGAACTGGATAAGAGCAACAGCCCCCTAATCATGGCCCTTTGTGGCTCTAAAGGTAAGTCTACCAGGAAAGAGTTTCTGATGATTTCCAGCTTTCCTAAAAGGAGATTTGAGTGAATACTAACAAATCATTAGTTTTTTAAGAATGGGGTGAGGGAAGATTAGCTATTTGCCTTTTAAAGAATTTGTAATAATATCTGAATACTACTGTAGTTCTAAGTGTTAAAGAAGTCTCTTTGAACAAAATTTTGCTCAGAAACCTACAAGTTTATCTTTTTTTAAATTCAATTTTATTTTCCATTCCTAATTTTCTCTCTCTTTCCTCCTTCCCCTCCCCTACCTATTGAGAATGCAAGAAAAACAAAGCCCATTATAAATGCGTGGTCTTGTAAAAACAAATTACTGCCTTAGCCATATCCAGATAAAAGAAAGAAAAGAAAATATGCTTCAGTCTGCCCTCTGAATCCATCAGCTAGAGGTGGATAGCATGTTTCATCATGAGTCCTTTGGAATTATGGGTGATCATTCTGCTGATCAGAGTTGCTAAGTCTTTTAGAGTTTATTATATTTTCATTATCATTGTTACTATATAAATTGTTCCCCTGGTTCTGCTCTCTTCCCTTTTTGCATCAGCTCATAGAGCTCTTCCCAGGTTTCGCTGAAACCATACTCTTCATCATTTTTAGTGTGATAGGATGCCATCATAATTATATATCTTAATTTGTTCGGCCATTCCCCAATCAATGGGCACCCTCTCTGTTTGCAATTTTTTGCCACCAGAAAAGGAGCTGCTGTAAATATTTTTCTACTGAGTCCTTTTTCCCTTTGATTTTTTTTTTTTGAGTATAAGATCAAGTAGCAGTATAACTAGGTTAAAGGATCTATACCATTTGATAGCTTTTTGGGCATAGTTCCAAATCTTCAGCTGTATCTTAACACTAATTTTAGTGTTTTTAAAAATACATATTTAAAATATTTTTTGTACCAGAGATGATCTAGCTTTCCTAGTGGATTCCTGATCTGTTTCTCTAGGTTCTTTCATTAATATATCCCAGATGATTGCTTGTGTGGGACAGCAAGCTATCAGTGGCTCTCGAGTGCCTGATGGTTTTGAAAACAGATCCTTACCTCACTTTGAGAAGCACTCAAAGGTAAGTATGACAAGAGTGGGAGAGATTCAAGAAAAGCCAGCATGAGCCTCAGTTGAGGTCTGTGACATTTAAGGGACATGGTTTCAGTATGATGTTAGTGAGTAGTGTTTGAAAGTGTTCACTGTAGGACCTATCATTAGACGTGTAGGTGAGGATTTGTTAGAGTTGGTCACACAGAACTGTGCTGCATTTCTCTGGGTGTTACGGCTTTTCTGTAGAAGAAAAAATGACTGCTCAAATAAACTGAAGAAACTTTAGGTCTAGTAAAATGTACATATTATAAATACCACCTGTGTTTGTGCTTGGGGTTTTTTTTTTAAGTGCTCAAATATAAGTGTTAGGACTGAAAGTGTCGGCCAAAGAAATTGGAGCTGCTCAGCTCCCCGGTGTTCCGTAGTTCAGTGTTGAGAGGTTCCTTTAATGCTTTAAAGATGCTTAGGCAACCATTGATCTAGTTACCATCACTGTATGGTAACTATATGCCCACCACTGTGTGACATATAGTTTAGCATAGCTTATTCTAACCGGGCCCAACCAAGATTATTTCATCTTTAAGGAAGAAGTATAAATAAAGCCTGTGACTTAGGGATCAGAAGCCAATGTATATGTTGTCTTGTGTCCTCGCTATATTGGGGGGGAGGGGGAAAGAAGTATACATTTTGGATATATTTTACAATTATGAGCCTTGGAAGGAGAGGTGTGACTGAGAGTCAGGGGACCTGAGTTCTAGTCTTGGGTCTGCCACTAATTGTGAGACTTTGGGTAAATCAGTGTTCTTATGAGCCTTATTTCTCTCATCTATAAAATGAGGGAGTTCCTAGGAGGTGGAGCTGGATTGGACTTTGCAGACCATCTGTTTCATCACCCTTAACCAGAAAAGGAAGAACTAGCAGAGGCACTTAGAATTCAGGGCTTTCCTCATCACTTGGAGGGAAGAGACCTGTTGAAGATCTTTTCCAACTCTAAAGTTCTGTATTTTTCTTTATTTTTCTCTTTTTTATAGCTTCCAGCTGCCAAAGGTTTTGTCGCTAATAGTTTTTATTCTGGTTTGACACCTACGGAATTTTTCTTCCATACAATGGCTGGCAGGGAAGGGCTGGTTGACACGGCTGTGAAGACGGCTGAAACAGGATATATGCAGGTAACTGGAGGAAGTGCAGTGCCCTCACGTGTTTGCATGTTTTACATATGCACTCTAATTTATCTAGGCTTGGCTTAAAAAGGAAATCTTTTACCAAGGTAGGTACTCTGATTCCAGCTCTTTCATCCAGACCGATCAGATGAGGTGTGATGCAAACATTCTGGGCAGAGCAGGGCTCTGTAGATCCAGCACATGGCCAGCTGCAGGCAGATCCTTCCTCTCTTAGGCCACTCTCTGCACAACAGTTAAACGAGCGGCTGAGGTATGGGCCCCCCAGAATGTGTACCATTCCAGAGTGATAGACTTCTCCCTGGAGGATTGGAGAGCTGTACAGGCCAGCTTGTGTGTCCTGACAAGCCATACAGCTGTTTGGGGGGCCTGGAACGTCACCTGTTTACTGATAGAACCATAACCTTAAATACTAGTCACTTTGTGCATTCATATGGATATCTCTCCCCCGCACCCTGACCTCCTCCCCTTTATAACCAAGAATTTAAGGGGTGGAAGGGTGAGAGGTGGGAGCAGAAAAGCACTTCAGAAAAACTGACCTACCTAGAAAGGGTGCGACATGGTATGCAGTGTTCTAGTGATACAACTTTCCCCTCTTGAACCCAGCAGCAAGCCTTCTTTGTGCCTTCTCCAGGGCCAGAGGCGTCATCATTGCCTGTCACTCTGCTCCAGGGCTCCTTGTGCTTCTTGTTAAAATTGTTTCCCATGTGTGGATCACATTCCTCATTTCTTAACAGCAATCATATTCCATTGCATGGCCATGCCACTAACAATCATTTCCTAACAAGAAATTGTTCCTTGTTTGGATGCAAGTCAGATTTCAGAGCTCTGAGGGGCTGTGAAGGGTGTTTGCCACTGATGCTTTAATATGTTTTTGTTTTTTTATCTTTACCTTTTTAATGTGGAAAAGATAAAATTCCCAGAGCATGTGTTCTTGTACAACAGACAAGTTCTAGTTCGAGGTGTTTTTTTTATTCTGAAGTTTTCTGGAAAGAGTTGCTGTATACTGGTCCAGATACAAGGCTATCCCTTTTCTCTCTGTCCCTAATAAGGGTCGTGAACCCAGTCTTCAGTAGTACACGTAGGAACTTACAGGAAGTCTGGCCCAAGTTTCTTTTTTTAACTGCAAGCCATTATATTAATGTGAACCCTAGGAAAATAAGGACAAAGTTAGAGCTGGCTCAGAACACTGGATTTAAATAGTGTGCATTCTGAAGTATGTCATCTCTGCATGCCTTTGCAAATACAGAGAGTACCCCAGGTTGTAGTATATCTGAAATTCCAGCATATCTGTCATGAGAATTTTTTTTTTGCTCTAATTTGGGGGTTTGGGGAAATGTTTTTGATGGATTTCACTAGTACACCTTATTTATCCTATGAGTGGTTCTGTGATTGGAACACTGTTAAAGTTTGAATAAATTTACTTTATGAACACATATTCCTTTTCACAGTAGCCCTGATTTTGTTTCTTCATCCTTTCCTTAGAGAAGGCTTGTGAAATCTCTTGAAGATCTCTGCTCACAATATGACCTTACTGTCCGAAGCTCAACTGGTGATATCATCCAATTTATTTATGGTGGTGATGGCTTGGATCCTGCAGCCATGGAGGGAAAAGATGAGCCCTTGGAGTTCAAAAGAGTGCTTGATAACATCAAAGTAAGGTTTAAGGAGTCTCCTGGATTGGGAGCTAGGGTTAAAGCAGGAATGCAGCTTTAACATGCAAGTGCCAACTTACAGCACACAGCAGCTGAGGAGGGAAAACCTTAGCCTTGCGCTTCATCCTTTGACAGTTTTATTGCGCCCTTTCCTGGGGCATGAGTTTAAATTTTGTGAAATCAAGAAGTATTATCCCTGTTCAATTCAGCTCTTGCCTAGAGCCATGGACAATTTATAGAAAGTCAGTAGGCAAAAAAATAGTCTTGTTTTCTTTTTGTGTGTGTTTAGGATTGGAGGACTAGCTTGTTTAAACAAAATAATGGGATGCTAAACTTTTAGATTTGTGTATGCTAGCTGGCTAATTTTCTTGTTTCTTTATGAAATTTTCTTTCATTTAATGCTCCTCCTGTTTTCCATTTTAATATTGAGGCAGTCTTCCCATGCCAGAGTGAACCAGCCCTCAGTAAAAATGAATTGGTGCTAACAACTGAATCAATCATGAAGAGAAATGAGTTCCTCTGCTGCCAGGACAGCTTTCTTCAGGTAAATGCAATGCTAGGGTTTCCTCAAACATAGTTGTCATTCAGAAACTTTTTAGTTGAGAACTAACTAATCAATAGGTTTGTGGTGGTTTTTTTAATATAATGTTCCTTTGTCAAATATTCACAAATGTGTTTTATACCTGGACAGGTTTTTTTATCCATCATCTCTTGCCTTTTTTTGGTATGCCTTTCACCTGAGCTATCAGTGCTCTTGCATTATTTCATTTACTGAATGGAGAAAAATGTTGCAAGTAAAATAAGTGATTTTTTAAAAAACCCTTAAATCTTCCCTCCTGCTTTTCTTATTTTTCTGTTTAGGGATTCTGCATCCAAAAGAATTTGTAAGCTCCTCCTTATGGGATAACTGTCTTTATGACAGACAGTGTTACAGATTCCTAACACTGGATAGCCTAATTTCTCCAAGTCCCATCTATACACAGGGAGATGTTATTTTGAGGTGCCCTCTGAGCTGTCCAAAAGGCCAAATTTCACCGACTTACCCTTGTCACCTCCTTCTGTTCTTATAACACTGATAATTTGCTCCAGGGCATAAGGTAACAAGAATCTTCTTGTAAAGAGCTTTTCTTCTTGTGCATCTCAAATAACAACATGGAACCAGCAGGCAATTGATGTCCAAGGTATACAGATACATAACTTAAAAAAAAAATCACACCCCTCTATAAATTAAGAATGCATATGGAGTAGCAAATCTTAATGGACAGTGTTTTAGTTAAGACCACCCTCTCCTTTTGATTTCATTGATGGGTTGTAGAGTGGAGGGAGAAGGGAGGCCGAAGTGAACTTTTAAGGCATGTAAAACGAGGAGGACTTGCTAGCCTTTTTCCAGTGGATCTAGTTCAGACTTGCAAACTGTAGTTAGGTCATCACATGTTAGTTTCTCTCATCTTTCTATTTACTTTTTTCTATTTGTTCTTGAAGACATTAACCTAGACAAGTTATTATGCACAAGTGAGTTAATGCTATTAGCATGCTTTGTGGGTTGTGTGCATTACTATATTAACTTGGAAGCTATAGTTATTTGCAAGAAATTGAGATTTACTTGATTTCTCTACTATTTTTTTATGCTTTGGATTCTGGGAAATTCGACTTAGTTGCCTTGCCCTTTTTTTTGTCTTGGTTGCCTTTTGATTTTGGGAAAGGGTAGGTGAGATTATCTGTTAAAAGATAAAGTTGAGTTTGTTGTTTCCAAGACTTCCTGGTCAGGCCAACTCTTCCCCACATGAGGAGGAGTCTTCCAGTTCTGCCCAGTGTTACCAGGGCTCCTGCAGTGTTATGATCAGCAGCTTTGAACATGGCAGGGGCTTCATACCTAATGACAGTGGCACCTATGTAGGTGGTTCCTCTAGCCAGGCTGGTTTCTTCTGGTCACCTCTGAGTCAGGTAGCTGATTTAGCTACCCCAGCTACTAGCATATTTCTGGTTTCATTGCACAGATCCCAAACTCCTTTCTCTAGAGGAATTTGCTCCTGGTAACTTGTCTACTCAGGGAGCCAGTGAAAGACTATTTCTCTTGTCAAAGCCCTGCATGTTGAAATAGCACCAGCTGTGCTCTGGTTCTTTATGGGTGAAATGAAACATGCTCCGTTTTACCTTGCCTCTTATTTCCAGCCTCCCCTAGCCCCCAACAGGTATATATGGTTATAGAATAACCAGGGGCACACGGTTATCATTTGGAACCTAGACAGCCTTTCAGGAAACTGATGTGGAAAAGGCCCCTCCCGTCCCATAAGGAGACTTGGTGCAAAGACCACCCCAGGAGAAGGTACAGGCAAAGGGTCGTCGGTACCAGACCTACCTGATGACACAACTGGGGAAGAGTTTGTTGAATGCAAAGAGAAGCCAGATGTTTGCCTTGTCCCAGTTTGTAATCCAGTTTGAATAATTAAGCCTAGTCCAAGAATAAAAGCTTAGACTTTTTTTTGTCCTTCTGAAATTTTATTCTGATTAGCAAATGTACTAACTTTAAAGCTGTTTGCTTTAATGTTGATTAATAGGAGCCTTTCTACAGTTTTGAGTTGTTTGTGGAGTTGAGTGATGCATGAGGTTCAAAGAAAATAGTGCCTTTCTGAAGGTAGGACCCCACCTGATTCATTATAACCCTGCAGAGAAAGTTGGTATAAGGCTAGCTTTGGGGTTTGATATTTAAATTGACTTTTAATAAAGCCAGCCCCCAGTGATGAATGCAGGAGGTAATAACCATCAGAGATATCCATGTGAAATTTCTTTTTTTTTCATCTTAAAAGATACATTAAATTGTTAAACAACATTAATTAGACGGCCAGTTTAGTTTGTTCTTCTACACGGCTGAATTTCTGCTCAGAACATTGCCTCTAATGAATCTGGCCTGTGTACACTTCTAGGAAAGCAAAAAAGATGGTGACACTTGGGAAGCTTTGACATTCTTTCTCCAAGGGCAGATTTCCAAACTGTCTGAAAAATGACATTTCTTATGTTTTGCATGACTTCACTTGTATGATCAGTATCATACTTCTCAAGGGGTAGAAGGTCAGCAGAAGGCAGGGGGAGAATTTGAAACTCAACATTTTTTTTTAAATAAATGTTTAAAAAATTTTAATGTAATTGAGAAACATTTAACAAAGTGTTTATATATACGTATATGTATGTGTGTATATGTATGTATCTAGATATACATACATGCATGCATGCATGCATACATATGAAAAATTTTTAAAAGAAAAATGACATTTCTAGCAGCACAGGCCAGAGTGCTTTCTACTGTCATGACATGAAAGAAGTTGTCGATGGTAGTTCTTAGAAAAATATATGTTTAAAGTAACATGGTGGTCATTTCAGCAAGCACTTACTAAGCTCCTACTCTGTGGGAGACATTGTGCTCATAAAACAGGCCAATATGGTGTTCAATTGATAGGTTTTCTGACGGAAAGAAAGGAAGAAAGAGAGAGAGAAAAGAAAGAGAGAGAGAGAGAAAGAAGAGAAAAGAAATTTCTTAGATTAACATGATCTACCTAAGTCAGTACTTTAAGTATCTGTGGTTTTTGAGTTAGTTGTGATAACTCTTGCTGCAAGGGCAGATGACAGCTCCTCAGTCCCCTTGTTGTGTATGTACCAGTGAAGCTTTACAGGCTGAGGTTATTTGGTCCTCAATCACTGAATCCATCTGTGTAGGCTTTCTGCCTCAGTGGCACTCGCCAGAGCTACTGCTTCTCTAGTGTAGCCTCTGAGACCCCAGAATCCCCTCTGAATAACAAAAAACTCTGGAGGAATACTAGAGGAGGGATGGCCCCTCATACTTAGGAGTCTTCCTTCAGAAGTAGTTTTGGAAACCTCTTTGTAGTAAAAGTGGTGAGTCAAATCGTGTCTTTTATTAAGTTTGTAGCTACATAATATGCACCATAAAAGTTTCCCAAATTAGTGGAAGACATGTTATTGATAGGTGTTATTCATACGATTTTATTCTGATTTTTCAGGAAATAAAAAAGTTTATCAAAGTTGTTTCTGAGAAGATCAAGAAAACCAGAGATAAATATGGCATCAATGATAATGGAACGACAGAGGTAATGTCCTGTAAGGATGTTTTAATAAATCATTTTTTAAATGTGTTGCTCCTATTTCAAATTCTCCTTTTGATCTGTACTCTTTTAGCCACGTGTGTTGTACCAGTTGGATCGAATCACTCCAACCCAGATAGAAAAGTTTCTTGAGACCTGCAGGGACAAGTACATGAGGTAGGCTGATAGGTGTTGTCCTGAAATTGGAGAGAGTTAATTTAATGTCCATCGATAAGTTTTTCTTGGCAGTATGAAATTCTTTGTCACTGCTGATCCACGGTCTCAGAATTGGAAGAAGGGCCCTACCTTGGAGGCCTTTTAGTTCAGCCTTGTACTTGGCTGAGAATATTCTCCCATATATCCACTAAGATTTTAATGTGTTGATGTATTAATAAAAAAAAGAAATATATAAAAATAATGGAATGTATATGTGATTATATAAACACACATATGTCCCCCTGCAGCCCTCAAGGGGTCCCTAGGTACAGAGTAGCAGCCCCCATTTCTAGCTGGGCTCAACATCCCTGGCCTAGAGAGCGATCCGGCTGAAGGGAGGAAAACCCAGAGAGGAAAGAGTATGTAGGTTGAGAGGGTGTTCAGCAGTGTCCAGTGCAACAGAGAAAGTGAGCAGGATGAGGACTGAGAAAAGACCACCCCTTTTGGGCAATTAAGACATGACCTATAACTTCAGAGAGGGCAGCAACACATTAAAATTATTGAACCCTCAGTTAAAGGCAGTCTCTTCTCCCCAGGAAACTCATTCCCCTGCTGTGCAGCTGAACTCTTGGGAAGTTTTTCCTTACATGAAGTTAAGTCAGGCCCCAGAACCCCCCAATGTTGCTCAGAGTTCTGCCCTCTGGAGCAAAGAACAAGTCATCTGAATCTTCCATGTGACAGCTTTCTGAAGTACTTGAAGACAACTCTCATGTGTGCACCCACTCCCACCTCTCTTTTCCAGGGACACACAGACTCACTCTCTCTCTCTCTCTCTCTCTCTCTCTCTCTCTCTCTCTCTCTCTCTCTCTCTCCTCCCTCCCCCCCCCCCCCCAACCATTACACTCCTCACAACCTGGTCCTTGCTTTGTTCTAGTCTTCTGACAGTTTTCTCCCCTCCACACGTGCTATAACCTGGCACTTTGGGCCTTCTGCATCCCCCCCAGCCAGGGCCATCTCCTGGCATCCTAGAGTCTCAGTGCCTGCCCTTCCAGTCTCCACCTCTTTGAATCTGTGGCTTCCTTTAAGACTCAACCATTTCTCTTCACCTTTCTCCATCCCCCCCTCACCACCCATGTTTCTCTCGAATTATCTGAAATGTATATGTTGTCTTCCTCATTAATACAAATGTCATCTTCTCGACAGTAGAAATTGTTTTTGCTTTTTTTTTTTAATATCCCCAGAACTTAGTACAGTGCCTGGCACCTATAGTGAGCACATAGTAATAAGCATTTTGTTGATTGATCATTTGCTAGATATGGGATGATATCAACATTCCTTTCACCAGACTGATCAGCTTCCTTTGGATTTCCTTCAGCTTAGTGTTATCATTCCTCAAAAGTGGCATCGAGAGCTGAACATGATACCCCCAGATGGGGTCTGGCTTCCACCTCATCTCATCTGAATGTGCCCTGAGTTACCAGTCATGTCTTAATTGCCAAAGGGGATGATCTTTTCTCAGTCCTCATCCTGCTCACTCTTTCTGTTGTACTGGATACTGCTGACCACCCTCTCAACCTGTATATTCTTTCCTCTCTGGGTTTTCAAGACACTCATCTCTTTGGTTCACCTCCTACCTTTGGCTGGATCACCCTCCAGGCCAGGGATGTCAAGCCCAGCTAGAAATGAGGGCTGCTACTCTGTACCTAGGGATCCCTGTGGACTGCAGAGGGACTTGGAAAACTATACATGTTTCTATATTTCTTTTTTTAAAAAATAGATCAACACGTTAAAATCACAAGGATCTATATTTTAATCTGGTTCAGACTGCATATTTGATACCTCTGATCTATACCATACCTCCTAACTGTAGCTGTTTCCCCTCCCTGTCTGTTTTTTATTTATCTTTTAAGTCCTTGTACAGTATGACCACTGCCTATATTTCCAGCCTCATTAAGTATTTACTCCCTCTCCTGCATTCTTCATTCCAGCCAAACTGGCCACCTCTCTTTTCCTCATACATGAGACTACACGCACTGACTCCATACCCTTGCTTTGGCCATACCCTCTGTGTGGACTTCATTCCCTCCTTATCTCTGTCTCTCTTCCTGTAATATGCAGCTCAGACACCCTCCCAAACTACTTGGAACTTAACCACTTTTCATGTATTTTATATGTACTTTTCATCTCTATCAGGATGTAAAAGTAGGGATATTTTTCATTCTTTATGTTCATATCACCAGACCCTAACACAGTACCTGGCATGGTAAATGTTTACTAAATGTATACAGATTGCTTGCTTGCTTGATTGAGCAGGGTAGAATACAAAGAATAGAGTCACTTCTCTCATTCTGGACACTTGTACCCTGACTATTAACTTACGTCACATTAGCTTTTTTGACTGCTGTAAAATATTGTTGAATACATCTAGTACTAAGCCCACAAAACCCACAGGATCTTTTTTTCGGTTGAGCTATCAAATCATTTCCTGTCCTGTTTTGTACTTATGAAATTAATTACTTGAATCCGAGCATAGTACTCAAAGTTCTCCCTATTAAATTTCATATTATTAGTTTGAGCCCTTCATCCTTACTTTTTAAATTCTGATGCTGTTGTCCAATATCTTAATCATCATCTTGGAGCTTCATGAGGCTTCTCTGTAGGTTGGATATTTAGAGATGAAAGATATATAATTCATATCTTTTGTGGAATAAGTGATTTAACAGTAATACACAGGCAATATATATGACATACTGAAACACAATATATCAACATAAATTATTGTAAAATCAAGGATATTTTATATGCACAAAAATATTTATATCCCTTTTTGTAGTCTTTGTGAAACTAAGGCGTTGCCCATCAGCTGGGAAATAGCTGAATGTATTATGACATGTGAATGTAATGGAATACTATTGTGCTATATGAAATTAAGAAAGAATGGTTTTGGAGAAATCTTGGAAGTTTCATATGAACTGATGCAGAATGAAGTGAGAAGGACCAGATGAATAATTTACATTTACAGTAATATTGTAAAGACGGACAACCTTGTAAGGCTGAAGAACTCTAATTCTTAGAACTCACTGCAATTTTAGAGTATCTGAGGCAAGACGTGATTCTTGCCTCCTAACAGAAAGGAGATGAGTTCAAGCTGCAGAGAGAGAAATGTTTTGGGACCTGACCAGTATGAGAGTTTGTCTTATTTGCCTATGCCCATTTGTTTTAAGGCTTTTGTTTTCCTTTTTTTTCCCCCAATGATGAGAAAGAAAATAAATTATTGTTAATTGAAATTTTAAGGAATAGATATAGGTTATCATGAAGATTGGTGTCATTTGATTTGGTCTTTATAAAATGTTTAATGATGCCTATTTTAAACATCACAGTCATTTTCTTTTTTTTTTTTTTATTTGCTCATTTACTTTTAATTTACAAGATTCAGTTCCACAATCACTTGAGTTTCAGATTTTCTCCCCT
>CM053589.1:161506089-161541002 GCA_028646515.1 Pseudochirops corinnae
GGGAATCTGTCACTCTCTGTCTCACAATGGGTTCTGTCACTCTTAAATCCGCTCAAATTTACTTTTTAGTTCCCAAGGACGAAATTCTTGGGGAGCTTGTTTAAGTCACTGCTTCCTCTCCGCCATCTTAGCTCCGCCCCCCCCACAGTCATTTTCTAATGTGCCTCTCACACATGTCAGGCTGCCTTTGTACCCCACCCCCAAAAAAGTTAAGCAAAGCTCACCAAGAGAATTATCATATCTAATAGCATATATGTCATTCTGCACCTCCACATCTCTGCTTAGAGGATAGAAATATATTTCATCGTCTGTTCTCTGCAGCCATCTGTTTCCCCAACAGAGGCCTGGTCAGTTACTAAGTACCTGCTACCTTAGCCACACAGAGGGATCTTCAGATGCAAATTGCATTACCATTACATTCCTTCAGCACAGTTTGTTCAGCATTCCCTAGGGAATAGATAGGTAGGTATCTACCTACATTTTTTTGTGGTTTTGTAGTGCCTTTCCACACTTGAGGAGGCAGAGATATATCTGACTTATCTCTACTCACCAGGAACTTTCCCAAGATGATTCGACATCAGTGGATGTTTTTACACTGGAAGCCATTCCCTCAGAGCCTCATGACGAGGCTCATATGTAAACCAGTTAGTTGCTATGGGTTATGGTGTGTATCAGATTTAGTTTCAGGACCAGTATAAGAAAGATGCTTCCCAGTGTGCTGTTCCATTATTCCATTGTCTCTTCACATGATAAGTCTGTATATGTCCAGCCTCTTCCTCCTTTGCAGGGACCCCTGGCCCAGTGCCATCTCCTTCCTGACTCTTAGATACAAATCTCTACATCCTTCAAATAGAGCAGAGCCTCTCTCCCAAGAGACCTTTGAGCTGCCCATTCTTTTCTGGAATGGCATTTTACTTTTTGAATCAACTCTTTTCCTCAGGGCACAGATGGAGCCTGGTTCTGCAGTGGGCGCACTCTGTGCTCAGAGCATTGGCGAACCTGGCACACAGATGACACTGAAGACCTTCCACTTTGCAGGTGTTGCCTCCATGAACATCACTTTGGGTGTGCCCCGCATCAAAGAAATCATCAATGCCTCCAAAGCAATCAGGTGCCAGGCTTGCTTTTATTCTTCATACATACTCAGTCTTATTCAGATGGAGATGATGAATTTATGTGCCCTTATCCCCAGTTTTCATGAAACCACACACATAAGAAGCCAGGAGAATGTGAATAAATGACACCTAGAGGAGACATCACCTTTCCTGCCCTGTCAGGGAACTGCTGGACTCCTCTAAGGCCTTTCTTACACTAGAAGTGGCACCAGGGAATGACCACACCTCACATCGGCCTTGCAGACACCCCAAGCCTCCCTGTATGTCCAGGCTGTCAACCTCACTCGTGGCTCTCATACTTTCTTGGTCTGAGAGTAGGCCTGGCTTCTAATCTTCCTCAGATGCCTGCTAGCTGTGTGGCCTTGGTCACGTCACTGAACCTCGTGGGCCTCTGTTATTTCATCTGTAAAATGGACAGGTTGCAGTCCACCATTCCTAAGGCCCCTTTAAATCTATGATCCTCTGTCATCGGCCATCTGCCAGTTGCCATTGCCAGCAAAACACAATAGAAGAAAGCGTGGTTGCCACCTAGGGAGTGCTCCTCAAAGGAGCCTCTGTTTCCAGAGCCAGTCTTTTGGTGTCATTGCACCTAACACCCACTTGGCAAGAAGGGAGCACTGCATGCTGGCCCTTGTGCCTCAGAGCAGAGATTCTCCAAGGCAGGAAAGGATCACAGAGATAGACCCCTGTGTGTCTTTACCCCCAGCCCAATGCAGCTCCTGATGGAGTCCTTCCTGTGCAGTGAAGGAGGACTCACAGCTTTCCAGTTGTCCTTACCTAGTTTGGCTTCTGGAGGCTGAGGCACACTCTGCCCATAAAGTAGCAGGCATAGGAAACAAAGCCAGCTCATTCTTCATCATCAAATGATATTTTTCTGCACTTCTCTAGCACTCCAATCATCACAGCCCAACTAGACAAGGACGATGATGCCGACTATGCCCGTCTCGTGAAAGGACGAATTGAAAAAACTCTCTTGGGAGAGGTAAGAAGAAATTCTCCTCTGTTGTGCTGATGCATTTCTGCTGTTAGCAAGGAGCCTGGGAGCCTCTGCAGTTAATGTTCTCACCCTCATGTGCTGCCTTAAAAAGCAACAAGGATGTCGTATACGTTACCTTTTGTAGGTATGCTATGCTATGCTAACATTCTGCTCTTTTGATGCTGCAGATTTCTGAGTACATCGAAGAAGTCTTTCTCCCTGATGATTGTTTTATTCTTGTCAAGCTCTCACTGGAACGCATTAGACTTCTGAGACTAGAGGTAAGCCTTACCTCACAGAGCTCAGAATGGGTTAAAAGGTCCCCTGCCCAGGAAGGACCCAGGCTTCTAGGGCAAAGACAAGGACCAGGCAGTCCCTCGGGAGGCTCTGTTCACAGCCTAGGCTCAAGAAAGAACAGTACATTTCAGAAAGGGGAGAGAACACTAGTACTGGGGGATGGTGGACCCTGACCTGGGGAAAGAGGTATCCCTCATCTGAGCCCTGAAGGAAGCAAAGCTCTGTGAGGTGAAGCAGAGGAGGGCATGTGCCTCAGGCTTGGGGGGAGGGGGAGAAGGCCCTCAGGCACTGAGATAGAGCATGCAGTCAAGGAATAGACCACCTTGGCTAGAAGGGAAGGCAGCTGACTCCCTGGACTTGGAGACAAGGCCCTCAAGGTGAAATGCTATGTCAGAGACAGCAAGGTGGTGCAGTGGGTAGAGTACTGGGTCTGGCCTCAGCAAGACCTAAGTTCACATCTAGCCCTGGGGCTAGTGTCTAAAGACTTCCTACCTGTGTGACCCTGGGCAAGTCACTAAATCTCAGTTTGCCTTAGTTTCCTAAACTGTACAAGGGAATAACACACAACCTCCCAGGATTGTTGCAAGGATCAAATGAGATATTATCTGCAAAGCACTGAGCATAGTGCCCAGCACATAATGGGCACCTAATAAATCTGTGTTTCCTCCCTCCTTCTTTCTCTCTCCCTCTCCCCTCCCTCAGACTTTCTAGTCATGTGTCCCAGGGCAAGTCAGAGCCCCAGCTTTCTCATCTGTAAAATAGATGATAACCCTTAGACTGCCTGCCTCGCACCACGGCGCTGTGAGCTTGTTATTTTCTTAGGATGATGTCTTGGTTTAGCTTCAAGCCTGTTCATGATAAATCAGAATAAAGACTAATTTGGTCTGGATAATTCAGAAGGCAGGCTCAATCAACAGGACATACTCTAAAACTTACAGACATCTTGTCTTTACTTCTGATGAAATGGATTTTATACCTCCCCATTCTCTAATTCTGAAAATACGTAGTAGTTCTGAAAGTGGTGGGTTGATGTTGCTGGTGGTAGTGATAGAAGGAAATCATCAGGGATTCCCGTGCTGCAGACCTCTGCCAGTAGGATTCAGACCTAGGTCTCCTTACAGGAGGTGCCTTCCATTTCTCGCTGTCACGTAGTCCCAGTCCTCATTTTGATCCATTGGCCTTTGGGTCACTCTCCCTCCTTTCTCAAGGACTTCATTTCATGGTTCATAATCTCTTTACTCAGCTCAGCCCTGCCTCAGTATTTGGGCCATGAACATACATGTCGACATCCCTCCAAATACCCTCTGTCCTCGTGATCTGCACTCTCACTCGTTCACCCACAGGAGTGACCATAGCTTCTGGCATGCCTTCGCCACTCATTTTTGCTCTGCCATGATTTTGGTCTCTGAAATGCCCTTCTGTAATTTATCTCAGAATCAGAGCTAGAGGAGGGACCTCAGAGGTTATTTACTCCAACACAAAATGGAGATTTTACAGTGAAGAAACTTTGATGTTGTAAGTGCCTAAGGTCACGCAGGTTGTAAGTGTCAAGGGAGGAATTGAACGCCAGGGTTCTTCTCACTGTACCACTTTGCCATTTGATACTTTGGGGACAACGTTTGATATTTTAATGTTAACAGTATTTTTTCTCAACAGTATTAAATTATGTGTGAAAGTGTTTACTTATCAAAAACACTTCTTTATCAGAATATTATATCCTTTACTGTCTCCTTCTGCCTCATTCCTTCCTCCTAAACCTGATCTTTGCTCAACCTCAGTTTCTCCGTCTGCTCTTTTTCTCACAGTATTTCACTTCTGCTCTGCTAAAACTTGTTTCCTTTTTTCACTATTTTGACTCTAGAGTTTTCCAGATCAACTGTGTATAGTTCTTCTCTCTTGAAGTTTTTGTCTACTTGTCCTATTGTTCCTTTACTCCCTGTTTGCTCCCCTGTGGAGGAAGTCACATCACCCTGCTGACATTACAAATTCATGTTATCTAATCTGCCATGTGGGAACTTCTAGTTTTCATTGATTAACTCTGTCCCCTCCCTTTCTCTTCTGAACCTCCAGTACCTCCCTTACCTTTTCTCTCTCAGCAGATCTCCTGCTTCACTGAGGAAAAAAAAGAAGTGTCTTTTTCCATGAGATCCCTCATCTTTACAAAACCCTTCTATGGCTTTACTCATAGCTTCTTTGCTTCTGATTCTTAGGAAAGAAGAAATGTTCCTTTTCCTTCCCTTCCACTGCTTACAACTCTTCCGTCTTGTCTTCTCCAAAAGTTTGACCTGCTGGCCATTTCCCATCTGCCCTTATCTTCATTCTTACCTTCTCTCCTCATTCTTTTCCCCCCTGCTCACTAGCACTCAGGTCTCCTCCGTCCTTAAATCTTCACTTGGCATTGCCACCTCTTCAGGCTTTCATCTAACGTTTTCCTTCTCACTGAAAAACCACCAGAAAGGAAGACCTACCCTTGCTGCCTTACCTTCTTCCCCTCCCACCCTTTCCCTCTTCTGCCCAGGTTACCAGCAGTCTTTAAATAGCCCATTCTAGTGGCCTCTTTTCAGTCCACATCCTCCTTGATCTCAGTCTCCTTTGTTGAATCATCATCTACCCATTTACTTCCCTTTGTGTGGGTACGACTCTGGGCTCCAATCTGGGTCCTTTTGTCTTCTCTCTTTATCCTGCCTCTTTTGGAGATAGGATATCTATGCAGATGACTTTTGGCCTTAATCTGTCTCCAGAATTCCATTCAAACACCAGCTACTTGATCATATTTCATCCTCCATGTCCCATAGCCATTTAGACTCAATAAAATCAATCCACAAACTTTTATTAATAACTGTACCAGGCATTTTGCTGATACGAAGACAATGCATAAGACCATCTCTGTTCTTAAGGAATTTACACCCTAACAGGAGAGAAACAGATCTAAGTATATACAGATTAAACACAAGGCAAAGTTAGGGAGGAAAGGCACTAGCAGATGGGGAGTTGAGGAAGAAGGGTGTTGCCTAAGTTCCATCCAAAAGGAAGAGAGGCCAAGGTGAGGAATAGATCCATTCTGAGTAGAGGGCTCAGCCAGGAGGCAAGTGCTGGTGTGAGGAGCAGAGAGAAGGCCGACTCGGCCAGACAGGACAGTGTAGTGTCTGTTGAAGCTGGAAAGGCCTGACAGAGGAGTAGAGAATTTATCCTGAAGGTCAGAGAGAGCTGCTGGCATCCGTCAAGTAGGAGAATGTTAGGATCCTCTCTGCATCCAAGAGCAGTGTAGAGAGTGGCCTGGAGGAGAAAGCATGGGGGCGCTTACTTTCTATGAACCGGCTCCTATACATTCCCCCTCTTTCTGTTGAGAGCACCCCATCCTCCCCATCACCCAGGTTCACAACCTTACAGCTGTCCTTCAGTTCTTTGCCTTGCCCATTCCCTTATCAGTCAGCTGCCTCCACAGCATCTCCCATATGCATCGGTATTCTCTTCACTAAAATAGCCTTAGCTCAGGTCCTCAGCTCCTACAGTAACCTCAGAACTGCTGTCATTCTAGGCTTTGCCTTTTCTGGTTCAGACCCAGGCTCACTCTGTGACTCCCCCCTCAGCACTGTGAGCAGGTCCCTGCTGCCTGTAGAATGAAGTATCAGTTCCTTGCCTTGACATGTAAGGCATTCTGCAGCCTCATTCCTTCCTTCACTCCTTCCTCAAGTCTGTATTCCATCCACAGTGAGCTGCCAGCTACCTCCTACCTCTGGGATCTGGGCTCCAAAACCATCTCCTTTCTTTGGGGCTCAGCTCGCTTGTCACCTTCCCAGTTGTTCATGCTGTCTCCCTCCTTAATTATCCTGGTATGTCACTTGCTTGCATAGATACTGTCTCTTGGCCAGAGACTGTAAGCTTCTTGAGGCCAGGGACAATCTTGTTTTTGTCTTCTTGTTTCCAGCATATGACTCAGAGCCTTGCCAGGAATCGGGAGAGAAACTAGACCTGGATTTCAGTACTAAGAGAGATATCCTCTTGTTACTGCAAGACAGCTCATGCTCCCCAAAGAGCACAAAGAGGGCGGCCCACAGTCACAGCCCTCGTGTCTGATGTGGGCCCTACAGCCCCTGAACTTTTTAGCTTGGGGGCCATCCCTCAATCTGCCATACCCCATTAGGAGGTAGCAGGTGCTTAACAAACGATTGTTGAACATTACAGGAGCCAGTTATCCAGCCTGTGAATTGTCCAGATCCTTTGCTTCTTTATTTCTCTTTCTGCTTGCCTTGTGGTCCTTTTACCAGACAGAATAGGGAGAGGAAGTAAAAGTCAGTTTGACATATGACTCTTAGCAGCTCTGAGATACACCACATGAAAGGGAAGAGATTGACCTCTTGGGTCACATGGGGTTTGGGAATTTCTCAGTCTTATATTTCAGGTAGCTAGCAATTAGCCTTGATAATTTTATTGACTGGAACAGGATGGATGAGCTGAAGGAACAGAGCCCGTTAAGTCTCTTGGTATGAAGGATGCTGTTAGAACTTTATTGTTATTCAGTTCTCAATGTGCTGTGTCATAGGTGAATGCTGAAACTGTGCGTTACTCCATTTGCACGTCAAAGCTTCGAGTGAAACCTGGAGATGTGGCTGTTCACGGGGAAGCTGTGCTCTGTGTTACCCCACGAGAAAATAGCAAGAGTTCCATGTACTACGTGCTGCAGTTTCTGAAGGAAGACCTGCCAAAGGTGAGAGCCCAGCAACTCGCTCTTTCCTTGCCCTGTAGCGTCTCGGTCATTGTTATGTAAAAGGAGCACATGGAGCTCCCTAGATAAGGGCCCCAGTTGTTCTCTTTGCTAGGCACCATCTAAAGCATCTTGGCACCTCTGTTCTGTCTGTGTGCAGGTGGTGGTACAAGGTATCCCAGAGGTGGCAAGAGCTGTGATACATATTGATGAGCAGAGTGGAAAGGAGAAGTACAAGCTGCTGGTGGAAGGCGACAACCTCAGGGCTGTCATGGCGACTCACGGCGTCCAAGGCACCAAGACAACTTCCAATAACACATACGAGGTACACGCAGCTTCTGACTCCTCATCATGTAATAGCTGCCCCGCTAGCCTGTATCAGAGGGTCCCCTGCATGTGCCATTCACAGGAGCTCACTGGTCTTCATCTCAGCCTTGTTGGCTTTGTCACGTGCGCACCTTCAGTACTTTGCAGCATGTGTGAGCTCCGCCATGTAGGTGCTGCCTCCAGCTGCTCATATCCCGTCTTTGTTGTCAACCTCTGCATCATCCTGTAATCTTCCACATGCTGGTGTCTGCACTGTTTGCACTGATGATTAATACTTACTGGAATTGGGTCAACAATCAAAGGACAATTATTTTTAAATCGACAATTTAGCCAGACTACTTGTGGACTGGTTGCCACATAGACTCTTAGGATTTAGAACTCATGTTTAGGAAGGGGCATTGGCAAGCTAGAATTTGTTCATGGAGGACAAACAGTGGTACAGGGAATCAGAAGTTCAGTCATATGAACATTGTTTTGATAAGTTGAGACTTGTTGACTATAGGACATATGAAAGCCTTAGTCGGAGGCATTCCAAGACATCTTCAAGTATTTGAATGGCTGTCATGTGAAAGAGGTGTTAGAATTCTGCTAGGTCTCAGAAGGCCGAGCCAAACCCAGAATTAACAGAAATGAAAAGCAGACCTCTGCTCACTGTTTTCTAATAGTCAGAACTGGGTCAAAGTGGAACATGCAAGACTCTATGAGGGTGTGAATTCCCATCACCAAAAATATTTAGGTAGAGTCTCTTCCCTGAACTTGTCATCCTCATTGTTGAGGTGAAGCATACTTTTACATAGAGTTGAACTAGGTGACCACTAAGCTGTCTCTCAACTCTAAGATTCTCTTTCAGAAGTACAGTCTTGTATGGAAATGGGCTCACAACTTTCTTCATCTTTGACTTTCCTTAGGTAGAAAAAACCCTGGGCATTGAAGCTGCACGGTCAACTATTATTAATGAGATCCAGTACACCATGGTCAACCACGGCATGAGCATTGACAGGAGACATGTCATGCTGCTTTCAGATCTCATGACATACAAGGTTTGTAAGAAAGTCCTTTTGACCTGCTGCCTTCTCCAATTGACAGAGGCCTTGTAGGGGTCCACAAATTACCCCATGGACCACTGTTGAGAATGTGGTGTCACATCAACCTGGAAACCAGAGATCTTCATTAGTGCATCTCAAGTCTTGTTTCTTCCTTTATGTTGATACAGTTTTAGTGCTCCAGAGAAAGAATGGGAAATGGTAGGAAACAATGTGCTTTTTCTGATAATCTGTTATAATCTTGAAGACAATAACTGGGTTGTTTGTCGCTTTTGTATCCTGAGCCTCCTGTGCTTGTGTTGAACCTAATTGATTTAAATGATGCTAGAACATTGAATCCTCGTTCATTTTGTGAATGGTTTAGAGATTATGGGTCTTACTGACAGTCACACTTTTCCCTTTGCCTTTAAAACAAGATTCCCTGTGGATGCTGCACAGGGAGGTGCAGGCCTGGTCTTTAACATGGTCTTTGCAGAAGATTCTGCCTTGAAAAATTGATCATGACTGCCCACGTGCAGAACTTGACCCATCTTTCCTTTCAGCTAGGTTAATGAACTCTCCCAGCCATTAGTCTCTGTCATTAAGGAACTTTTCTCTTCAAGTTAGAAACTTTAGATTGACATCTAGTAGAAAAAGACATCTTAGACCAAACTATAAATTTGTTTCCATGTTGTTCCTGACTGTTTTGTTTTATTGGAGCAAGTAATGAAGAGATGGTTTGTCATTAAGTGTTTATATATGCATTGAAAATCCTGGAGCTCTGATTCCCACCTCCTGTCCTATAGGGTGAAGTTCTGGGCATTACTAGGTTTGGCCTGGCCAAAATGAAGGAAAGCGTGCTGATGCTGGCTTCATTTGAAAAGACTGCTGACCATCTCTTCGATGCAGCCTATTTTGGGCAGAAGGATTCTGTGTGTGGTAGGTATTTAAGAAGTGCTATCCGGTGCTTTCTTTTCTAATATTGTCCACATCGACCAGTACTTTTCAGTTGCCTGAACTTCTCCCAGGGGGAGAAGTTGTTAAAAGATCAGAGCCATAGACCATAAAATTGGAGTTGATTAGTCTTTTGGGCCCCCAAAGTCTGATTGGTTCCCCACTTCTGTGCTTTTGTCTTTGGAGGTAAGTACATCAGTTAGAGTAGTCAGTAGACAACATAGTAGATAGAGTGCTAAGACCTGAGTTCAGGTGCGACCTCAGACACTTACCAGACCCTGGGCAAACCTCTCAATCTCTGTTTACTTTAATCTATGAGAGATTGAAATGGCCAGCCACTCCAGTATCTTTGCCAAGAAAACCCCATGGATAGTATTGGTGTGCTATGGTCCACAGGGTCACAAAGAGTCATCCTCAAACTGAACAAGAAGAGCTATTAAAAATTATTTATTGAACAGTTCTTGGAGTCTGTGCTTCAAAAGAACTGAGGTCAGACTGAGAAGAAATCAAGTAGCAAGTTTATTAGAAACTTTTGTAACTCTTAAAATTATGACCCAGAGCAGTCACAATGGGCTAACAATGTGACTCCCCCGGAGACATCAGTTTGGGAGGGAAAAAAAAGTGAGAGAGACCAAGAGAGAAGAACCCTTTGGCACATCTGTCAAGTGAGGTTTTTAGGGGTTGGGTTTTTGTTTTGTTTTTTAAATAAACCAAATATCATTAAGTCAGAGTAAAATTATATTCCCTCCTTTGTAATAGCTGTTTATCTAAATATTATTGCTGTCAGCAAAATAGTCAGGTAACAAGTTGGTCTCCATTTTAAAATGACAAAACCAAGACAAAATGGTCAAACATTTTCCCCCAACTAGAGAATTTGGTATTAGAAATTATATAAACCAACTCCATATTTTTTTGTGGACCAGACTTGTCATTTCCTTGGTGTATGAAGAACCCCTCTATCAGGGCTTATCAGCAGCTGTTTTGCAGTTTACAGTCTTAGAGAGATTAACTGATTTGCCAAGGGTCACAATGCCCCCAGGTACCAGAGCCTGTTCCTGTGCATAACTTTAATTAGGCAAGTGCCCATTGGGCTTATCCTAAGATATTATGCTATTAGTAACTGGGAGTAGGGCTCAGTGGGTCCAGAGTCCGTATGATTCAAGAACCCTGGGTTTTTACTTCCATCAAAGGGTCCTGGTTAAAACAGCAATGTACTAGAAGCACATTGTCTCCTGAAAGCATTTGTAAGACATTTTTGCTGACTAAACTTAATGATCTCAAAGGCAAGAGCCCTGCTGATTGCCATTGGTCTGGCGGGGCACCTCAGGGTGCCATGTAATTTGGACACAGATGGAAGAGCAGAACTTTCTGGTCTTTCTCAATTGCCAGCAGATAGCCAAATTTGTGGGGCAGAACCAAACTGACCCTGAAGACTCCCACAGTCATTTGAGTCCAGGCACATCTTGAAGTAAGAATCTAATTTGTGTAGGCCTCCTGATCCAGAGCAGGCACAGAATGTGGATACCCTCCAAGGGGCATTATAAGTGGGGAGGGAAGAAGTAATGCCTTGGTTCTCTTCCTTAGTTTTCAACCCCCTTAAAGCATCTCAATTACTGCTCATCAGGTCACACATGAAACTGATCCTTGCTTCCTTTCATTTTTGAGAGCACTGTACAGAGAACAAAAGATATGGGTTCTAGTTCCAGCCCTGTCAGTGTCACACTGGATGACCTTGACCAGGTCACTGACACTGGGCTTTATCTTTCTAAAGAGGTAGATATAGTGATTTCTGAGGCCCCTTCCAGATCTAACAGCCTCTTGTACTAGAATCCTGATTTGGGGTAAAAGCTGTTTTCATAGAGCTTGTTTTACTTACAAATGCCTTCTAGGGTATGCCCTGAAGTGTAAGGGGTCAGATCCATTATCGAAAATGTATCTTTAAAAAGTTTTTTAACCTCCACCCTTGCTTGTTTCAGGTGTTTCTGAGTGCATTATCATGGGAATCCCAATGAACATTGGAACCGGTCTCTTCAAGCTGCTACATAAAGCTGACAGGGACCCAAACCCTCCCAAAAGGCCCCTCATCTTCGACACAAATGAATTTCACATTCCTCTTGTCACATAGCACCTGTTAGAGAGTGGAGCAGAGACAGTCCTGATCTTGAGCTCCCTTTCTGTGCCAGCCTATCTAGAAAGGAGGGGACTTGGGGGGCTGTTGCTGTGTTATGACAGTGGCGTCCTCCCAAGAGCCAAGCAAAGAGCTGCCTGATGCCCGCATTCACAGGATGCATGCTCCAAGAAGCAGCACCTGGCATGCACTGGATTTCGGGAGACCATTTGGGGGACTTGAAACGTGCCAGCATTTTTCAGGACTAATGACCTAGAAATTCGCTGCTCTGAAGAACGTCCTATTTTGAGGCCTCTTTATGTGGACATCTCAACACCTCATTCCTTCCCATCCTGATTCTAGTAGACATTTGTCATAAAGTCTGTAAAGTCTTGTTTGAAGACTCCTGTTAGACATGCTGCTTGGGTCTCTTCGTGGCAATTCCCAGCTCTGATGACATCTGTAGTTTTTTCTTAACCACTTTGGTGACTTGAAGTGTCTTCCTGCTGGTGCCGCAGGTATCAGGTGGCCAATTCAGCCTCTGCAGGAAGGACCCATCTCCAGCCTTTTGTTTCTCTTTGGATGCAGGGATTTCCTGATGCGATATACTTGGGTAAAAATGAGTACTGTTATTTATTTGGTTTAGAGGGTTTGATGTTTTTGTTTGGTTTTGAGCACAAGGAACTACAAAACCAGCATTGAAGTAGCACTGGAAAAACTGGTTAAAGAGAACCTGCAGTGGGCTTTGTAACGGAGCTTGGGTTCTCTGGAAGTCTGTGGTCCTTCTTGGGAACTTCTTGCTACCCTGACAGGACCCAGTCCACTCTTCTCCCCTTCTGTCACTTTCCCCTGCCCCTGACCACAAGGCATTTTAAGTGGCAGCATTCATGTTCTGCTTGAAGCCTAATGACCCTTCAGAGTCTAAGGTCCTTCCAGAATTCAAGGCCTGGGGAGGTAGAGACTAGACTCTTTATTGGGACCTTTTGTGAACCACGGGCAGAGGAAGGCAGGGCACAGTTGGCAGACAGTCCAGCTGCTGACTTTCCTGCTCTGAGCTGTGGGCTAGCTGTCCTTTCACAAGCCAAGAAGGCAGGAAGGAAGACTTTAATCCAACCAAGATGAACCATTGTAAAGGAAAGGCCTCCAACTGACAGTTGGGAAGTTGTGTCCCAAAGACAGTGGTACAGGGAAGGAGGGGAACTCAGAGAGGAGGCGCTGGCTTTTTTTTTTCTTACAAAGAAAATTTCATTTCTTCATATAAAATGGCGGTTTTACCAAGCTTACATATTAAATATTCTAGACTAAATTAAATGTTTAAATAGTGAAGGAAATGCAAACATGTATTTCTCACCATGGAAATGGACCATGTGTATGTGTGTATAAAGAGTGTTGCTTATTGGGACCAGGGTAGCTTTGGTGTCAGAAAGATCTTCGTCTAAGTCAGTGGTTCTCAACCTGTGGGTTATGTTCAATTTGTAACAGTGAAACTATATCCTGCATATCAGATATTTACATTATGATTCATAACAGTAGCAAAATTACAATTATGAAGGAGCAACGAAAATAATTTTATGGTTGGGGGTCACCACAACATGAGGAACTGTATTAAAGGGTCGTGGCATTAGGAAGGTTGAGAATCACTGGTCCAAGTCTTACCTTTGACACAGAATGCTGTATGACAAAAGATGAATCATTTAACTTCCCAGTGTCCCCAGGCGACTGGCTATGACTGAATTATGAAATAATTGCCAGATCTGCATTGGGAGAAGGAGCTACCATATTGGTAGTTCCTGACACTGATAAAATGACCGGTCTTTGGTCTGTGTGACCAAAAAGTGATGGGTAGATGCGTGTGCACACTTACATACACATATGTCCACTGGTGGGGGTGGAAAGTACTAGCTTTGGAGTGAGATCTGGCTTCAAATTCTGGCTTTGCCTAGGTAACCTTGAGTGAATCACATCATGTCTCTTGGCCTTTGTTTCCTCGCTTCTAAAAGGAACGGACTAAATTGGATATTTATTGAAGGTCTCCCAGCTCTGAATCCTGTGATCCTTTGTGAGAGAACTGATCTTGTCTTTGAAAGGTCAGAGGGGGCCACACCAGGAGAGGGGAGGGAAGGGGGTGGTGCCATGCCACACTTGGCAGCATCAGGCCTCTCATGGAGGGGGTGGGGGCGTGTGTAAATGTACTGTTACAAGCAGTACACGTCAGGTCTTTGTACAAATGAAGCAGCGGGGTACCCGAGGAAAAACCCATTCTTAATCATCTGCCCAGATTGCTGCACAATGACTGCGTAATTGCTAGTGGAGTTTTCAAGGCTTTGGAAGGGGTTTTGTGCAATGTATGAAAGAAGGGTAAGTAGCCTGCCATCAAGAGAGGAGACTGGATTTTGCTCCAGAGACAATGTGTTCTTTGTACAGAATTTGCTCATTAAGACTGGCCAAGAGCCAGAGAGAAGAAATGAAAAATAGAGGCGGCAGCAGCACAGCCCCTCCCTCCCCAGAACCTTCCGTGTGGGGCCCCTCCTTTGTTCATCCCTGAAGGGCTATGTCCCATACCCCAGAAACAGACCCCGAGGCTCTGGGTCTTTCCAGTGACTGGGCCTCAGGACCATACTGGAAGCCACATCCAAAGCCAAAGTTTGGTCTGTGCTAGAGGCCAGGGAGTCTTCTCCATATGTGAGGGCGAAGGGGCTGAAACCTGCTTCTGGAATGATTTGGTTTGGACTGTTCTGTTCCTTGATTTAAATGTTAAGTGAGGTGTTATGGACTTAAAGGTCATGTGCACTGTGGCTAGATAAGAAAAATGAGACACAGAAGGTGGAAGGGAAGTCTAGGGAAGGCTCACAGAATTGTAAGATTCCATGCCCAAATGTTAGTGTTTTGTGCAGGGATATCGTGGGAGGCATTAACAGATGCTTAGTAGTAACTATAGGACTGTAGATTTACATAGGTGGAAGGAACAGATATTAGAAATCCTGTAGTCCAGCCTTATTTTGCAAGTGAGGAAGCTGATGCCTGTGGACCCCGAATAACAGAGACAAGACAGGAAGGAAGTGATCCCACCAGGATCTAATGTCAGTCCCTTTAATTCCAAATGGAGTGTTTTTTTCCACTGTACCATGCTGGTTCTTGGCACCCCTGTAATTGTTTTAAAACTGAATGTATCCAGCTAGCTCTTCCCAACATGCAACTGAAAAAAAATTGAATTACAAATTCCTTGCATGAGCTGAAATGACTTTTCTTGTCAATGTGATGATCAGATTAAAATTTATACTACAAAATATAGTATTCCCAAACCTGCCACTTGATCTTTTAAACTCTAAGAAATATAAAGGGTGGCAGTCCAATGTGAATTCTTTTTACATTCAGCTCCACTGTCCTTTGTGAATTTTGAGCACATTAAGCAAGTGTTTGACTCAAAGATCAGCCAGTGGAGGTTGGAAGTGATCCATACCTATTGAGCAACCCTGTTCTCAGGAAAGTAAAGGATGAACATTAGTTGTATCTCAATGGCTTATCACTTGAAAGTGGAGGGAGGATTATTTTGTTGCTCTTGATAGTAAAAATTAGCCAAAAAGATACAAATCTGATCTGCTGCTGGCTCTGCTCTAGATCAACCAGTTAAGAGCAGAAAATGCTTCTAGTTTCTAAGTTAAATGTAGAGCTCCCCAAAATGACTTTCTGTGAAAATTAATGATATGACACCCTCAGAATGAACTACCCCCATTATCCCTTCTTTGGTGAGAGACCTTTAAGGCCAGGGTACTGCAGTTACCCACAGACCTGGCAAAAGGTGGACATAAGCATGGACTGAAAAATCCGCCCCTTTCTTTTCCTATTTTTACTGTAGAATGAGAGATTTCCAGTGATGTGTTGGCTGTGAATAATAAAGGGATGTAAATCAAGGCTTTGTTTTAGATTCTGTACTCAGGATTGAGTGGTAAGACCACTGGAACTGTGATTGATGAATATCGTCTAGAGATACTGATAGAAACCAGTATATAATATGGGATTGTCTTAATTCAGAAAATTATTCTTATTCACATGATTGAGCACAAAACAAGAACTAGAAAGTAGGGACAATCGCATGTAGCTTCTAATCAGCTGTGATCAGAAGACTGGGCATTAGGGCATATGATGGGACCTGACACCATACTAGCGGCTGCCAGTGTTGGTAGCCTGACTTCCTCTGCCTTTCTTACCCTAAAGCACCACTCTAAATTTAAATTTAACAGTTGAAACAAAAAATAAATTTTAAAAAAAAGATTAATTAAATTTAATATGAATTGCTTAAGAGCTTATTCACTTTCATTCCTGAATCTGTTATTAATTAATGCTTTTAGAGTCTCTGATAAAGTATGCAATAAAATTAAAAAAAAAGAAAAGGGGCGAAAGTCATTGCCCACACAGCCCCTAGTGTGGCCTTGGGAAAGTCATCTAACATCTCCAATCCTCAGTTTTCCTCATCTGTCAAGTGAGGCTAAAAATTCTGAGTCTAACTAATTGAAACAGGCTCAGAAATTACAGGCAAATACTTTAATTCCTTTATCTAAAATTGTCCTGAACTATTGGCCAAAAAAACCAAACCAAAACAACAAAAAAACCTTACAACACTATGTCTGCCTATTCTGAAATCAAAGTTAGGTGAATCAAATAGCAAAGTTGCCACAGGGGAACTTTTGTGTATACGTAGGGTTTTTTTTGTTTTCTCCCAGAAGTGACTGGTGGAAATTGACTGGAACGTTTGCTTTTGCACAGCCTTAAGTCAAAATTAAATATGTGTTATATTTCATATATTCCAAACTGGAGGCCAAATGGTGAGTTTAAAATTTCTGAAATTATTTGAAGAGAAAAAATGCTTCTAAATTCCATCTCACCCATTAAAGTATATTTATACTTGAGAAGTGATTCTTCGTTCAATCCTTTGCCCTTTCAATATCCTTTTGTACGACCAAAATTAAAAGTAGTTATTTGTTTTCAGTTATGCTCCATTGCTTAATAAAGCTCTTGGGGTTTGGAATCAGGAAGGCATCGTGTAGAATCTTTGAATATAAATTGTCAGATAAAATTATGGTGCTTTGCTTCTATTTCAGGGTTTGTTTTTGTGTTTCTATCGATTCATTTCCGATTGAACTTGGCATTTCATGAAGATCATTTTTATTTATGAGTGCCTCCCATTTTTGGTACCCTTTAGTACTGCTGAAAATCAAAGAAAAGAACAATCATGGGGCCCTCCCTTTTTTTTCAATTAACAAAAATAGATTTTCTCCTCCTCCGGCCTCCACATTGGGGGAAAACAGTCTTTGTAACGAATGTGCATAGCTAAGCAAAAATAAAGTCCTGCATTGGCCATGTCTCATTCCTTGATAGGAACCAGATTGCTCTGGGTTTTAGAACAAGAGGAAGGGGATGTAAAGTACAGTAATCCAGAGATGCTGAAAAAAGGAACGTCCCCTTGTGTGTGTGTGCCCGTGAAGTCTATTAAGGTAAATTCTGTGAATGGCAGTAAGCATTTGTTGGTGGTACCTGACTGGAAGTAGACCCCATAAAACAATGAAGTATTTAATTGGAGCATTTGATAAGAGCCCAGCCCTTTAGTGACTTAAGGGGGTGCAAGGAAGTAGGACACTGGAGTTCCCACACTTGAATTCTACTCACTCTGGCACCAAAGTCCAGATAGACGTTTCCTATATTATCTTAACTTTCATACATGTGTAATATTTATATATGAGTGTTATGAGGTGCAGAATTCCGGGGTCACATGATGCTGGGCAGGCAGGGTTTCAGAATGGGAGTTGGCCCTTAAAAAGGAGAAGGTATCTTACACTAGGTTTCACAGAGATGAATTGGGTGGGTGGGATTTGAATAGGTAGAGAGGAGAGGCTAAGGCATTGGGAAAGAGAAAGGTGAAGGGAAATAGGATGGGTGGGAAAAGGAAGACCAGGTGAGAAGAGGGGACAGAAAGAATGAATGGGTTGAAACTGGGTTAGAGATGAAAATAAAGGTTCAGTGAATGGTATTTGGGGCCAGATTCCAGAGGGCCTTGAATGACAAGATGAAGGTTTGTTTACCTTACAGGTTTCACTTGGGGAGGGGGAGGATCCTTAGTGGGGTCCAACTGAGCTTTGCACCTGTCTTCTGGATGTATTTGTGTGCATAGTAGGCGAGGGGTAAGTAGAATCCCCTAGTTAACATGTTTAACAAGTGGTTCTAAAGATCATTGACAGTATTTAAAGGATGAAATAAGTCTTTGCTAGCACTAATCTCCCTTCTCCGAGAATTTCCTGACTTATCTGCACCAATGAAAGGGGCCAGTGGCCTGGATAATCCACAGGGTTGTTTTTTTTTTTATTTATTGGAATTATAATGGTTAAGAATGCTTTTTGCTGCATTTGGAGTTTCTGCAGACTTAGCTTCTTAATTTGTTTTGCAGCTAGTGGTACAGCGGACAGAATACCAGGCCTGGAGTCAGCAAGACCTCAGTTTAAATCTTGCTTTACACATTCACCAACTTGGTGACCTTGGGGCAAGTCACTCAACCTCCCTGCCTCAGTTTTCTCAGATGTATAACAGGGATGATACTAGCACCTACCTTCCAGGGTTGCTACTGTATACATGCCAGTAATTATTACTTAGGCTGATATTCAAGTTTATTTGTCTTCTCTGAAGAAGGACCCCAGATGAAAGAAAATCACCTAGAGCAGCTTTTTAATGTAAGGCTAGTTTTAAAAGTCCACACGCAGAAAATTAAAGCTCCAGGGCACTTTGGCAACTACAGCCTAATCCCCTGCACAGGCATCCCCAGGATCCTGGGTAAATGATTCCTAACACCCCTCATTCCACAGTGCACCTCTCAATACCAGGAGACTAAAGAGAAAGTGTTTGATGAATTCATTGACTCTAGGGTGTTAATAGCTGGTGACAGTCTGATGACATTTTGCCCCCTGGGAGGATGCATTTCAAGAGAGGATATTCAAAGCTCTAAGTTCCATAACGGGCTTTCCTACCCAGGGCAGCGTGCCTGTGGCTTCATAGAGCTTTGCTAGTATGTCATAACGTAGTGGAAAGAACTACTCTTGCCTAGGCTGCATAAATCTGGCTTCCAATTCAGCCCTGCCCTAACTCATTGTATGGCCTGGTCTGACCTACTGTGGTAGAGACTGTATCCCTTTAAGCCTCAGTTTTCTCATCTGTGAGATGAGAGAGTTCGACTATCCTAAGGAGCATCCTAAACTCCTGCCATCATGGATTAGGACACAGTCAGTCACAGAATGTTAGAACTCAGAGACTTTCCAGCCTTCCTTTTACAGAGAAGCGTGAGGCCCTTATGGATATGATTTGTCTAGGTTAGTAAGTGACAAGACAGCTTGAACCTAAGTCTTCAGGGTTCAAATCCAGGACTACATGGCACCAGATTTCTTCCAGGACCTCCATTTTCTCTTGGTTAGTCAATGTCCCGTTGCATGTCGTTTCCCCCCTTCAATAAAAAAGGAAAGTGGTTTGGGGGTGAGAGGGCTAGCCTTGGAGTCAGAACCCAGGAAGACCTGAGTTCAAATCGTACCTCTGATGCATACTGGCTACATGACTCTGCGCAAATCACAAAGCCATCAGTCTTCCAAGCAACTAAAACTATACATTTCAAAACAGCTGCTGATCTGCATTGGCAGAAGAGGTTTCCTTGATGGGAGTTCCCTGTACCAAAGAAATATCAAGTTGGAACAATAAAAAAGTCCCAGTTCTGACTTTGCCCAAAACAAGGCCTCTCAGTACTGCTACACTGAGGTGGCAAGACTGAAATTACCACTTGATCTACCTCTCCCTCCTAGTCCTTCCTCCCAAAGGGAGAGCAGGACTATGGGCTCCAATCCAGCCTCCTGAATACAAGACCAGGGAAGCCAAGTGTCTGTAGGACATATTATCACAGGATGATTTATTTATTTAAGGGTCTCTGAAAAAAAAAAATCACTTGGGTCTCCATGGAGACCTAAAGTGTTGCCATGGAGACCACAGTATAATGCATCACCATGGAGACCCCTTAGAAACCCTGTCTAGGAAATCATTTCCAGGTGGGCTGAGATTTTGGGAAGGAGCAGGATAAATAGGAAGAGAGGCCCCTGAAGCCTCTGTGGCTGAATTTCCTGCATGTGGGAGGTAAAAGAAAAAATAAGGAAATGGGGAGAGTGGCAGAGCCAGAGGAGAATCAAGATCAGCTCCACAAGTCGGGGGCTTCAGAAGTTTGGAGGTCTGAGGTTGATGAGACCTCAAGCAAGGCAGTTTACTTTTATTGGCCTCAGTTTACCTATAAAGTGATGTGTTTGGACTAGGTGATCTGACATTCATGTTACTGGCTTTTTTTTTTTTTTAAGGAGGGAAGGCAGGGCATTTAGGGTTAAGTGACTTGCCCAAGGGGCCAGTGCTCTCTATTCACTGTGCCAACCAGTCACTCCACTGGCTTTTTTTTTTTTTAATTCTCTCTCTCTCTCTCTCTCTCTCTCTCTCTCTCTCTCTCACACACACACACACACACACACACACACACACACTCCCCCCTATCTATTTGTCCCTCTCTGAGGTTCTGTAAGTTTTATTGAATTTCCCTCCAAGAATGCTCTTTTGAAGGAGTCTGGAAGCTTCTCTATGGGCTAAGCTCAAGGAAAAAACTCAACCATTATCTAGGTTAGGGGAATTAGCCTCAGTCACCTTTCAGAACCTCTTCCCAGCCTGCTCTCTCTTCAGAGTAGGGTCATGGTCCATGGGCCTCAGCAAGGTCGTTTGCTTGTCAGCCCAGGAGAAAGGAAAACAGTCAGCATTCTGTCTTGGATCACTGTCAGCTCCAAGCTCTGCTCAGCTGTGACCTCATGGCTCCCGGCTCACTTCTAAAAACCCAGTGTTTCAAGAAGCCTCTTTCCCAGGATGCTCTCAGCCTTTGGGCCCCTGGGCTCCTGAAGATAAGGAACTGAGGCCACTGGAACCCAAAGCTGTCCTTACTGATCTTGTCCAGGCTCTCTGGCCTGGGCTTGGGCTGTAGGGAGTTGTGGGTGATGACCTCTGGGCTGCAGAGAGGCCCTAGCTGTAGGGAGCACTCTAATAATGTCTTGATTTTGTCCGGAAAATACAGTGGATAGAGTGCTGGGCCTGGGGTCAGGGTGGCCTAAGTTCAGATTCAGCCTCATGTACTTAACTAGCTAGTGATCAAGGGCAAATTAGTTAATCTCTAGTTGCCCCATTTTCTTCATCTATAAAGTGGGGAATAATATCACAGAGTTTATTGTGAAGATAAAATGTTTATAAAATCCTTCTTAAACCTTAAGGTGCTATAAACACTAGGTATGGTTATTTTATTATTATTCAGAGAGCTGAAAGCACTTTTGCAGAGACATGTCTGGTGTTTGTCATCTTATTTCTTTCTTTTTAAAATTGTATTATTTTTTTATTTTTAACTTACTTTAAAAAAAAGTTTTGAGTTCCAAAGCCTCTCCATCACGCCCACCCCTTCTCCCAACCATTGAGAAGGCAAGAAATGTGACATCAGTTACAATCATGTTGTCTCATTTCTGCACCCACCACTGGGTGTCATTTTCCCAGCACTGTTCTCTGGTCTACTTCATTCACCCCACCCTTCAGTCCCTTTAATCCCCAGCTTTCAAAACCCTTCCCCTCTCTTTGACTTGACTCTCTTGCTGCCCTCTGCTCACATCCACTCTATGGGGGCAGAACATGGGGAAGGGAATTGCAGAGGACATCATGAAATCCCTGCCTTTCCAGACTGCAACACTTTCCATGAAATGAGCTGTGCATGCAAGAACACAAGAATCCATCTTGTTCTCAGCTGCCTATCATCTTTGCTGCACCACCACCCCCCACTCCAGTCACTGGGGACCAATCGGGAATTTCTGTGCCATCTCAGAAATGTTGCTCAGTACGCATCCAAAGTATATATCCAGGTCTATAAGAAGTCTCGGTTCAGCAAATCAGGGGTTGCTCTGATTACCCCAGCTATGCTTGAGAAGAATGTCTAAGAACCATGAGATCATGTAATATGGGCTGCCACACCTGAGCACAATCCTTTTGTAAATGCCCTTGGTCACCTATATTGCTCTGGATTATACTCCAGATGCTCTGGTCCACTAACAGTGGGACATGAGCTTTAATGGAGATGCTGTAGAACTGAGCCATTCATATTTTCAATTAATTCTTTCATTGACCCTCCTCTCCCGATCCTACAACTGTAGCCTATTGGTTGCATTTCTACGTTGGGTTACCAGTCATTCTGTGGCCGAGGTTTAAGGGGCTTAGAGGCCAGAGACTGACCTCTAACTTTTACACACAACAAAAGTTATGTCTTACAGCTAAACTATGATGAAGGGCAGCTAAAAACAAGATAGACTCATGAGCTTATCTCACTTGGCATGGCCACTGTATGGATGAAGTCAACCAATGTCAGTCACACAGTTGAACTATAAGATGGTATTAGCCCTGACCTATCACACCAGTAGTCATAAAAGTACATATAATCAGAAGGTGACATCTGCCTTTGACCTCTGTGTCGGCCTAATTTGGCAAACCTCTTGTTACTCTTCTATTCTGTGAGTGAGGCCATTTGAGTTACGTGAGGACAGGGGAACAGGTAAGTCTTCAGTTAGCTTCTGTATCAAAGTGCCATTTGCAATCAGTCAATAAGCATTTACTAGACACCTGCTGCATTCTAGGCATTGTGCTAAGCACTGGAGAAACAAAGAAAGAAAAAAGACAGTCCTTCCTTCAAGGGGCAGCTAGATGGGGTATTGGATAGAGAGTGCTGGGCTTCATTTTTCCAGCCTCAGACATGCTAGGCCTGGAGTCAAGAAGACCTAAGTGCAAATCTGGCCTCAGATACTTACTAGCTGTGGGACCCTGGGCAAGTCACTTAACCCTATTTGCCTCCATTTCCTCATTTGTAAAATAAGTTGGAGAAGGAAATGGCAAACCACTCCAGTATCTTTGCCAAGAAAAAGTGGACATGACTGAAGAGACTCAACAACCCATTGCCTCTCCCCCTATCTCACCCTTACCTAATACTATCAGTTGCCTAAGAATTGCTCCTCTGAATCAATGGAAGGAATTTCCAATCTGGGAGTTCCCTCACACTGATGAAATCATAAAACAAAACACCTACACTATTGACTCATCAAATTTGCAACCCACTAAACTAAAAGTCCTAGATTATGACTTTTTTTCAGATGAGTTATTGTCTAGGTACCACACTGCCTACCGCACCCCCTTAGCTTGTACATGGGAAGTTGATTTTTTTTTAACCTAAGTGTAAGAATTTACATTTATTTCTATCAAATTTTGTCTTATTACATGTGGCCTCTAGTTAACAGTCTGTTGGAATCTCCTTGGATGCTGAATCTGCCAGGTGTTTCAGTGATTAGAATATGGGGGCCTGGAATCAGGAAGAACTGAGTTCAAATGCAACCTTAGACAATGAATAGCCCTGTGACACTGGGCAAGTACTTAAATCTCTGTTTGCCTTAGTCATCTGAAAAATGGGAATAATGTTAGCACCTACCTCCCAGGGTTGTTGTAAGGATCAAATAAGATATTTCTCAAGTCTTTTTATCTACTATATCAAGAGGCAGGCCAGCTCGGAGGAGTCAAGCTAGTCCAGGTGGCCAAAAGATCCCAACATGGGGATTCAATCAGCATTTATTATGCACCTACTAGAAGTAATATAAATCAACATGTGCAAAGGCACTGTTTATTTCCTAAAATAAAAAGTCCCTTTCCATGGGACTTAGAAGTTTTTAGTGTTTTCAAAATGATGTGATTTGGGGAGAAGCATGATCACTGCTTCTTTGTAACATGGAACAGTACTGCTTGTGATTGCAAATACAGTTTTGAACTTTCTAGAATAAAAGTCAGGGAGGGGGAGGGAAGCACAAGTTTGGGCCCTACGCTGGAGGTTGAGGTTGGGCTTGATAGCCCTCCCGCATTTTCCAAAGGAGGAAACTTAAGCCCAGACAAGTTTAAATGACTTTCCCAAAGTCACACTGGCAATTAATTACACAGATTAAAAACCCAATTCTTTTCATTCAATTCAGTGCTTTTCAAATAAAGAAATGTAAATATGGGTAAAAATCTGTGATTTCTACATTGGCTCTCCTAGCCAACAAATGCTTTTTATCACCTATTCTGTATATAGCAATGCTGGAACATAGTTAGTGTTTAATAAATGCTTATTGACTGACTACATGAGCACCTTTCTGGCAAATTCAAAAAATGGCATGTCGACAAAGAAATACAAAATAAAATTTTAATCTAAGAGGATGTATTTCTAGAATAGTGGGATTCATGAAATTTAGCATCAAAAAATGAACAGGATGGTTGCAGAAAAACCTGGAAGGAGTTAAATGAACTGATGCAAAGTGAAGTGAGCAGAACCAGGAGAACATTGTACACAGTAACAGCAACATTGTATGATGATCAACTGTGAATGACTTAGCCACTCTGATGAAGACACTTCTAAAGGACCTGTAATGAAAAATGCTATCCACCTCCAGAGAGAAATGATGAACTCTGAATGCGGATTGAAGCATACTTTTTTCAACTTCACTTTTCTTGGGTTTTTTTGTCTATGTTTTCTTTTGCAACATGGCAAATATGGAAATACATTTTGCTTGATTTAACATGTATAATTGATATCAAATTGCTTGCCTTCTCAAGGAAGGAAGAGAGGAAAGGAGAGAATTTGGACCTCAAAAAAATTTTGTGATTTTAAAAAATTTTACATGTAACTTGGAAATATTTAATAAAATAAAAATATGCTTAAAAAAGAAAGAAATTCAACATCAGGTCATTGCTACCAGAAACTATAGAAAGCACATTCTTAAGGAGTTCAGATGCTGCCCAAGGAACACTTTTTAGGAAAACAGTGAATCAATAAATGGAAAAGCATTTAAGAAGCACTTACTATTTGAAAAGTATTATGATAAATCACAGAGAAGCAAATAGAAAAGCAGATATAGTCCCCACTCTGAAAGATTTTACATTCTAATGGGGGAAACAACTTATACAGAAGATTTTAACTATAGTGAATAAAATTAAAGCATCTAGTATAAGAAGGGAAGCAGTTAACGGGGGGAGGAATCTTTGTATCAAATATATCTGATAAGAATCTGATATATGAGATATATTTGTGTACATACCCACATGCATGTGTATATGTGTGTGTGTGTGTGTGTGTGTATGTGTACACACACAGGTGTGCTGGAGCCAACTTTAACCAAGAGCCTATTGTTATATTTTCAGTATGAGCATTTATACTTCAGAAATAGGAAATGCATTATGAATCAGGGAGAGATTTATTGTCTTATCAATTGTCTAGACTTAAGAAAGTGTTAATAATGCAGATTACACTTAAAAGTGCATATGCATCCATTTTTTTTTAAGAGAGGCAGCTGTTAAACCTTTAGCAGCACATCCCTGTATTGCTGTATAAACATGGTTTGAGCTTAAGGGGAGTGTAGAAGGGGGCTCAGGGAATGAAGCCATCACCAGACTAGAAGCCTAGGGACAGTAAACTAATAGTAATAACTGTTATTTTATAGTACTTTAAAGTTCTTATTTGAGCCTCACAACACCCCTGCATATACACAACTTACATAAATATGTAACACCAAAAGCCATTTTCCAATAAATCCATAGCCAAAGGATATGAACATATAATTCTCCCCCCAACAGAAGCTGGCTAATTCATTGTTAGAGATGTGGTAGGAGGCTTTTGTACACAGGGTAGAATTAGACTAGATGACTTCAAAAGTAATTTTCAATTCTAGGATTCTGTGATTTTCTGGGAGGAGGGGAAGAGAAACAAACATTAAGCATTGGAATCACAGTGTGGAGGTTCTAGGATGAGATTTCTTTTAATGAAAAATGTATTTGCTGCACACATTTTTCCCTATTCTCAAATTCCTAATATAGAAGAGACATGTTATAGGCAGAGTAATGTCTTTCATATCATAACCAGGCACCACCATATCTAGGTACAGGAGAGTGATGGCTGGCCAACTACTGGTTAACTATTGGTTACCTACATACACATGCACACACTCATACATGCATGCACACACACAATGTGTATATATTATAATATATGCAATATAATGTAATACACATTTCTGTAGCAAGGGCTGTCTTCTGCACAAACCCTTTGGGTATCATTGTGTGACTTAAAGGAAGGCAGAATAGACACCTTTAATCTCTTCTCCTCCTCTTCTCCAAGGGAAACTATTTCCTTTTAGGAGAGAAGCAGAAGGTTTGGGCCAGGAGTTTAGCCATTCTGTTTTTCTAAGAAAGAGGAACTACAGGGGTAGAAGTATTCCCTTATTAGTCTTGAGGACATGCTTTTCAGCTTCAATCTGACTGTGTTTCATTAATTGGGGGGAAGCAGGACCCTAATCTTTATATCCAAGTCTTGACTCCCTTCCCCTCAAATACCAGATCCACACTGAAAAAATGTAGAGAACAGCAAAGAAAACTCATTTATCCCAATCCTGGTGAAACAGAAATCAGAGAAGACGTGCATAGGAGAATATATACAAGACAATACAGAGTGAAGGAGCTCTCCTATTGGGAGTGAGGTAATTAACTTAGCTCAACCGACAGAGGATCCCAGATCTCACCCAAGAGGAAGATTCCCAAGGTCTCTAGTGTAGCAAGGGCAGAACAGAGACACAATGGAGACTGCCAGCTCCTCTCATGTCAGCTTCTTCCCAGAGTCTTTTCCTTCAGCAACCTGAAGTGAGACTGGACTTGCCCAGCTTTTCTCTTGAAGCTGGAAGCCAGAAGCACCATAAGCCCAAAGAGACCTGAAGAGACTCTAGAGCATGAAGAGACTAGAGAACTGTCCTCTCTCCCCACCTCCTTTATTCTGCCCCACCCCTCATACAGGTGTTGGTCATGAACTTAAGCAATGAGGAGAGAGTCTGATACCAATAGCCTTTGGGACAAGGGTTACATATGTGTCATCTATACATCTATCCCTATCACTCTGGAGCCCTCCCACCAAACTTCCTGCAAACCTACAATCTGATGTTTGATATTGAGGCTCAGTGCTCAGTAAGTCTGTGACACAGAAGGATATGGAAGGGCAGTTGGGTGGCACAGTGGATAGAACACCAGCCCTGGAGTCAAAAAGATCTGAGTCCAAATCTGACCTCAGATACCTATTAGCTGTAAGACCCTGGGCATGTCACTTAACCTCAATTACCTAAAAAAAAAAGAGAAGGATATGGAAATTTGTTATTATATTATAATAACTGACATTTATATAATAGCCTTAAGATTTGCAAACTTTTACATGCATCATCTTATTTGTCCCTCACACCAATCCTATGGGAAAGGTAATAGTATCATCCCTGTTTTGCAGATGAAGAAATTAAGGTTTAGAGAAATTATATGACTTCCTCAGGGTCACACAATTTGAGTCTGGGGCAGGATTCAAACCCAGATTTTCCTCCTTCCAAATCCAGCTATCCATTAGTCCGTGTTTCCTCTGACAACAAATTGTGATTAATCAATCAGTAATTGATCCACTAAAAATATGAGGGCTACTACACATGAAAGAATGCTCCAAAACACTAATAATAAATAAGAGAAATGAAAATTGAAACAATCTTGAGGCTTCACGTCACCCCCAGCAGATTTGCCACGTTGACAAAAGATGGGAATAGTCAACGTGAGAGTGATTGGGAGAAGACAGGCACACTGGTGCGTGGTTTGTTGAGATGTGAATTCCTATTGCCGTTTGGGCAAACAATTTGGAATTATGTAAATGAAATGACTAAAATGTCACTTTGGCCTAGAGATTCTATTAGTAGGTATATACCACATGGAAGTCATTGATGAGAAGCCGGGATCCATTTCCACCAAAATATGTGGAGCAGCACTTTTTGTAGTAGCAAAGAATTGGAAACAAAGTAGGTGCCCATAGATTGGGGAATGGCTAAATAAATTGCAGTCTTGAATGAAACGGAATATTACTGTGCCATGAGAGATACTGTACGTGTTGAATACCAAGAAGACTTCCATGAATGGATGCAGAGTGAAGAAAGCACAGCCAAAAAAGCCCCGTAATATAATGACTACAGCACGTTAATGTAAAGAATCACACACAAAACAATCGATAGTCATTGTTTCCAAACTGCAAAGAACAAACATGGCCCCAGCAAAGAGAAAGGAGATGATGTTACCCCTTCCTCCTTTGAAGAGGTGGGAAGTCCATGGGTGTGGAATATTACAAATATTTCCAGATTTTTTTCCCCTATGTATTGATTGGTCTTGCTGATTTTTTTTTCTTTTTTAATCTTTAAAAAAATTCTTTGTTATATAGGATAACTCTCTGGATGAGAACAGGGAAGGGGGGAATTTAGGTGATATAAAGCCAAAATATAGAAATTAAAACATATTAAAATACACAAGACAATTAACATAATAAGCAATTTTAACAAGAAGGTAAAATCAGATTTTGTTATAGGATCAAGCAGGAATAAAAACTGGGATATAGAATTTTAAGTAAAAGGGCCTTTATGGAAGTTTATAAAAGTGTGTTTCACAGTTTTCCTGTCCCTTTGAAAGTGTCATTGAAGTTACCCAGCTACCAGTGGAGAGATAAAAGCTGTTCAAGAGAATCACCATCTCCCTGACCATTCTATCAGCTACCAAGGACACCTAACCTAGGCATAGACTGTTCTGGGCACTGTGCTGATAAGTAATGATGATGGATTGGGGAGAGGCCAGATAGAAAGGCCCAAGGAATAGGAAACATGAAAGAGACAGGAATGTGCCAGTGAATGGACGATTGGGTGGGAGTACAAGTGTGTCCTTGTGCCTTTGTGCATGTCTAGAGGGAGGGGTGGTTAACCACCATCCAGAGCAAGGGTCATCCATGGACAAATTAGACCAAGGTCGGACATTGCAGTGGGGGAAAGGGGAGAGACTCTGGACACCCAATGGGCAGTGTAAGAATATTGGGTGATAGGACAGAATGGAAATGAGCCACGCCTCAAATTGAAAAGTACAAGTGTGAGTGCACCAACTCCAAGAAGCCTCCTGTACAATTATAACCCATATGGCTTCTCTGAAGCTGCATTTTACTGGCTCTTTATATCAAACTTGGCCACTATTGAAGTGCCCTCAAAGGGCATGGAGTCAGTGAGTTTCCTTCCTGTCGCTGGACAGTGAAAAGGTTCACAGACCTCACAGGTCATCCAGTCCAACCTCTTTATTTTACAAATGAGAAAAGTGACTTGTCCAAGATCTCAGACACTGTGTCAATGATAGGATTTGGACCCAGGTCCTCTGGCTCCAGAACCAGTGCCCTTTCCACCACACCACTCTACCATTGCCCACTTATCACTGGCAGGGGTAGAGGGAGGTTTCTTCCAACTCAGATTCTATTTCTTGACCATCAAGGCAATGGAAAGAAGTCTTATTTCCTCCCTCCCTCATTCTCTCCCTTCCTTCCTTCCTTCCTTTTTTCCTCCCTCCCTTCCTTCCTTCCCTCCTTCTTTCCTTCCCACCTTCCTACGTTCCTTCTCTTCCTCTTCCTTCAAATTAAAGTCTGTTGATGGCATTTGATTTCTTCAACAACAGCCATTACTTTATATACCACCCCTATTCCCATCCAAAATCTTCCCCATCACTTAAAAAAAATCAGCACAAAGACCAAAGATCACTGCTATTGCTTTACCTATCATCCCTAGTTTTTCCAAGGAAAGAAGAGAGGGGCATTGGGGAGTTTTCCTTTAGCCTGTGGAGCCTTCCCAGCCTCCCCAGCATCCCACTCCTTAGGCAGCTGCCCAAGCTCCTAAGGTCAAGTATTAGTGTGCTGTGCTGTCTTGTGCTTGGTTTGAGGTTTTAAGAGAGATTCAGGTGATTGTTTTCCCTGCTCTCCTTAATCTTCTCCCACAAATGAAATGTTGTCCTCCAGAGGTCATTGAATAAAACTCTGGAATAAATACAATGAGGCCAGGGAGATGAAGGCACAAATCAGAGTAGGCCAGCAAAGCCCACAGGAGCTTAATGCTTTTTCTCTGCATTTAAGCATTTCTCTCCCTCGCTCTGCTCCACCTTGTCTTTTGGATACATGACCAGTCAGCTCAGGCAAGCGACCTGCACAGACCACATGCTTTATGCTGAGATGCCAGGGATAAAGCTGGGGAGAAAGGGAGGCATTAAGGAGGGATTTAAAGAGAGGAAATGACTCACAACCATTGTATGTCTGCTGCGCATATCACTGAATTACTAAGAAATTGACTGAAGACTTCCCTATTCTCAAGCCTCTGTTTAAAAAATAATGCCAGTAAGAAGGTAAAGGGAGATAGCATAGTGCCTGGCATATAGTAAGAAATTCTCTCTCTCCCTCTCTCTGTCTGTCTCTGTCTCTATCTCTCTCTCTGTCTCTCTCTGTCTGTCTCTGTCTCTGTCTCTCTGTCTCTGTCTCTCTCTTTCTGTCTCTCTCTCTCTTTCTCTCTTTCTCTCTCTCTGTCTCTCTGTCTCTCTCTGTCTCTGTCTCTGTCTCTCTCTGTCTCTGTCTCTGTCTCTCTCTGTCTCTCTGTCTGTCTCTGTCTCTCTCTAGTCTCTCTCTCTCTCTCTGTCTCTGTCTCTCTCCAGTCTCTGTCTCTGTCTCTGTCTCTCTCCAGTCTCTCTCTCTCTCTGTCTCTCTCTCTCTCTGTCTTTCTGTCTCTCTGTCTCTCTCTGTCTCTCTCTCTGTCTCTGTCTCTGTCTCTCTGTCTCTGTCTCTCTCTCCTACCAGTTGATCTGCTGATCTCTCAGGCCACTGATCTCCCAACACCTTCCAGCATGAGGACCAGACTCCCTGTCCCAGCACAGCTGCGTCTACTATTTGACTATCTTTTATGCCGCTGTTGCTGCTGCTCCTATGACCCCTACAAACTGAATTTGCCCCAACTGAAGTTCCAAGTTATAACACTCAACAGATTTCTTCTTCTTACCTCCCAGGTCTCTTGACTCCAAAGCCTTTTCTTTCTACTTTGTTGCCTAAAGACCTTTTCCCCAACAGAACATCATTGGTACCCTGGCCCCACGCAGAATCCTGAGTGGTAGACAGCTACTATGTGTCCTGGGGAAGACATGCTCCAATTCAGCAAAAGGGAGTCATGAATCCTTGGCCATGGGAACGTGCTGGGGAAAGGTGGAGGGGGAAAGGCAGAGGTGGTGCACTGACCCTGGAGTCAGGAGGACCTGAGTTCAAATGTGCCTTCAGACACTTAACACTTACTAGCCATGTGACCTTGGGCAAGTCACTTAACCCCAATTGCCCTGCCTTGCCCCCCAAAAAAGCAAAAAAAAAAAAGATAACCTGTAAAGATTAAAAGTTCTGCTACTAATTAGCTGTATAACCTCAGATAAATCCCTTAAATTTGCATGCCTCAGTTTCCTGATCTGTGAAACAAGGGGGTTTGTAGCAGATGAGCTCTAAGATCCCTCCCACCCCTAGCAATCCATGAATTAGTTTTCACTTTGGTGATCTGGCCTTGTTGGAGGTCTCTGCTCTTTTGGGGCAAGTTTTCATTGAGCGACATGGTAGATTCCTTAAATACAAGGGTCCTAGAACCAAAGGAATCAGGAACCTTGGCCCTGCTCTCCCTGCCATTTGCTTTTACAAGTCAAGTTAGTTCTTGCCAACCTGGTCCATTGATCCGGGATCTGGGAAATAATGTCTTTAACTGGCCTTTTTATTTGGGGGGGGGAAGCGGGGATCCCAGGTGGGACTGTGTTTGGCCACACTTTCAAACAGCAAGGGGAATCTGGGGCTTTGGCCTCAGCTGGTCAGATTAGAAATTACTAGTTATGAGAATGGGACAAAGGCAGTTTAACTCTTATCAGATCATGCAGCTCATAGGTGCCCCCATCTCTATTTTTGCAGTAACAATACCCAGGGGAAAAGTGCATTTTGCTGTGTAGTTTCTACCATATGGTAATTTTTTTTCTCTCCTGCGTCTTGTGTCTGTGGTTCCCCTTTGCACATGATGGCACCAAGTGGACTGACTGGAAGAATGGATCTTTTTGTGAATCTTTCACTCAGAAAAAAAGAGAAAAAACAAAGTTCAGCTTCAAGATGGTGGCCAACTGACTATGGGTACGTTTCTTGAGTGGTGAGACTAAGCTAACAAAGGCCAGAGGAGGGAACGAGGTAACCAGGCATGAGCCGGTAGCAGAGTGCTGCAGTTTAAAAAAAAGATTGTGTTAACAATACTTCCAACTTATTGTCAGGGACTGAAATAGTATCATTTTCCCATGTAAAGCAGGAAGATAATTGAGATAGATAAAAGCAAGCAGCCTGGACTTTACTCTGAAATAAAACATTTGTGTAGTGCTTTATTGTTAATATTATAGGGTTTGAAGGTAACAAACCACTTTAACAATTCACATTTGGTGTATGGTTGGCAAAGCATTTTCTACTCCATGACCCAGTGAGATAGGTCCTACATGTGTTTATCTACATTATCTACATTTTACAGATGAGGAAACTGAGGTTCTTGGAGATGAAGAACTTACTGTGATTACATTCTAAGGTGGAATTTGAACTCAGGTCCCTAGATACTAACCCTTTATAGGATGCTCCTTCTCACTGATCACTTTGTTCGAGTGCCTATTTCCTTGTCACATGCATTTTATGCTTGGAAAATGTAAATGAGAGGCATCGTGGATGATGTGAAGTAATAGCCTACTTAGCCTGTCCTAAGGCAGCTACTATCCCTTTGTCTTTTCAGTTCTTTCAGACCCTTCCTAACTTCATTTAGGGTTTTCTTGGCAAAGATACTAGAGTAGTTTGCCATTTCCTTCTCCAGCTCATTTGACAGATGAGGAAACTGAGACAAACAGGGTTAAGTGACTTGCCCAGGGTCACACAGTTAGTAAGTATCTGAGGCTAGATTTTAATTCAGGTTTTCTTGACCTTAGGCCTAGCACTCTATCCACTGTGCCACCTAGCTTCCCCTACCATCCCTAGCACTCAGTTTCTTGTTTCCTTCCTTTTTGCCCTAAGACAGACATATATTAATTGAGTTCCCAGGGTAGAGAGGATAGGTAATGTTCTCCCATGAATACACAGACAAGTCAAGGATGACCCACCTAAATCCAAAGGGATGGATTGTACACAGACACATCAACACCCAGGACCAGATGGGGGGGGGGGGAAGACCCCAGAGAATTCATGGACCATATGGTCCTGTGTGTAGTTCAACTGCAAAATGAGATCATATTTTACACCAGTCAGAAGACACAATACTAAGTTATCTTACCTAACTGAAGGCAAGTGGCCAGAGTCAGACCACCAGCATCAGAGAACTCCTGACACTGCTTCTTACAGAATGAGTTGTAACTTTCAACAGGAGAAGTGGAGGTGGGGTGGGGGGAACATCATCTGATGAAAATACATTTGAGTTAGGCTATCTCAAAAATCAACTCTTGTGCCGGCTTTGTGTGGGTTTTGATTTTTCAGTTCCAATGTATTTTACAGTCATGTCTGTTGATGGTAAATCATAGAAGTTCAGGGCAGGAAGAGACTTTAATTCAACCCATATTGTAGCCTGAAATCCCTCTTTACAATCTCCTGCAATTGGTTATTCAGTCTCCTCTTAAAGCTCTCCCCTGAGAAGGATCTAGAACCAAGTTCTCTGACTCTAAATCTAGTTCTTTTCCCACTGCTCCATGTTCTATCCCCCCAAAACAAAGACATCCTTCTGCCAAAGGACAGCCCTTCAAATATTTGAAAACATCTGTCATATGTCTACAGATGTTTACATCTCCAGTTCCTTCAACCAATTTTCATATGCCATAAGTAAATGGAGTTGGAGACTCCTCACCACCTTGGGCACTCTCTTCCTGGTGCATTGTCAATGTCTTTCCTAAACTGTCATACCCAGAAATGAACACGAGATTCCAGATAAAGTCTGACCAGGGCAAGGCACAGAGAGGCTCTCATCTCCATAGTTTTGGATTCTGGTTCTATTAAGAGCTAGAGCGGTAGACTTGACTTTTGCTCAGTGTCTGTGTTTTTCTTTTATTACCTGTCAGATTGCTCCTGCATCCCACTGAATGATTCAATCAGTTCAGTAACCCCAGGAGATTTGTTCAGAGTCCTGAAATTTAAAAGGTTAAAAAACAGGAACACCTGCATTCATTCAGCTTCTTACACACACCTGATTAAAAGCACCTTATTAGCAACAGGAAGCCGTCAGCTCATCCACATTGTTAATAATGTAAACTGCTATAGTAACTGATTCCTTTTTCTACTTAACTGAATTTGTCTTAATTGTTTTTTGTATTAAATTCATATCATGAAATTTGAGGTTTATTTGAGGGCTTTTTTGTGACTTCCCTAGGCACCAAAGCAGCTAGTTATAGATCTGGTACCTATTATATGCCTGGCACTGTGCTAGATGGGGATATTCAACAGCAAAAATAAAAATGGTTTCTACTCTTAAGGGCAGCTAGATGGTTCAGTGAGTGGATAGAGAGCACTGGCCTGGAATCAGGAGGATCTGAGTTCCAATGTGACCTCAGACACCTACTAGCTATGTGACCCTGGACAAGTCATTTAACCCTGTTTGCCTCAGTTTCCTCATCTGTAAAATGAGCTCAGAAGGAAATGACAAACCCCTCCACTATCTTTGCCAAGAAAATCCCAAAAGGGATCACAAAGAATCAGACATAACTGAAGTGACTGAACTATCGCTACAACAAGAAAGTCAGTTCTAACATGTTTACCTACATTTCTGACATGTCTCATTTGATCCTCACAACCCTGGGAGAATGGTAGTGCAGATCTGTGTGTGTGTGACTTTGGACAGACCACATTAACTCACTTTTTTTTTTTTTGGAGGGGAGAAGGCAAGGCAATTGGGGTTAAGTGACTTGCCCAAGGTCACATGGCTAGTAAGTGTTAAGTGTCTGAGGATGGATTTGAACTCAACTCCTCCTAACTCCAGGCCCCCACATTAACTCACACATCCTGTAACCTTATCTATAAAATGGGCATAATATTATATACAATTATCTAATATAAGTTATATTATAATTGTATAATACTTATAGTATTATACAAATATCTCTAGACACAGTGAATTTCCTTGAACACAGAAGGCAATCAATGTTGTTGTTAAATTGAATGACCTTTTATGTGCTCTGTGAGTTCTAGAATAATATATCTTGGGATTGTCATAAAACCTAAACTTTTCAGTATTTTAGTATATAGCTAGATAGATAACTATTAATGCAAGCCAGAATAATTCAAAATTCAAATGATATCAAGTTATATTTAATGTGAATCAAAATTTAATTAATGTGAGGTATATGAGCTAGTCAAGGGCACTAATCTGCTTCTACATCAGTGAGC
>CM053589.1:161541502-161563006 GCA_028646515.1 Pseudochirops corinnae
CACACAGCTAGTAAATGTCTAATGCCGAATTTGAATTCAGGTCTTTCTGATTGCAAGTCCAATACTCTATCTACTCTGCCACCTAGCTGCCTACATAATGTAAAATGTAATATATAGAATTATAAAGGAAATCCAGTTTTGATAACTAGAATGTAGTTATCAAAATAGCAAAAAAAAAAAAAGATTGTAATATAGTAATACAACCCGCAAGAGTCCTACTAATAATAATAATTTTCTATAGTGATGAGTATAAACCATATTTCTTGTGTTTTGTATAGATTTGTATTCCCCACACTTAGCAAAGTAAGTGCTCACTCAATGCTCTATCTAATTGGACTTATTTCTAGGTATCTGCAACAACTATAATGTGATGTCTAATATCATACTGCTTGCATTCTCATTGAGTGGAGGAGGGGTGGGTAGAAGGGGAGAGAATTTGGAACTCAAAATGTTTTAAAACAAATGTTAAAAATAAATGAATTGGGGCGGCTAGGTGGTGCAGTGAATAGAGCGCCGGCCCTGGAGTTGGGAGGACCTGAGTTCAAATCCAGCTTCAGACACTTGACACACTTACTAGCTGTGTGACTTTGGGCAAGTTATTTAACTCTGCCTCAGTTTCCTCAGTTTCCTAATCTGCCCTCCAAAAAGCAAAATAAAATAAAATAAAAATAAACGAATGAATAAAAATCGCTATGAGGAGATGTGAAAATCTGCATGATTCTGATTGTTGACAAGGTCACGGGTACCGCGAATGCTGTGGTGGGCTGTTGCCTACATTTGTAACAGAGGTGAATGCTAAATTTCAGTAAGATAATAGTAAAATTTAAGATGAAAAAATTTTTTCCCCATCCAAGTTCATGAACCACTCATGGACCGCTTAGTTAAGAATCCCTGTTCTTCGTAGATTTTGACATTATGTCAATACCAGAGGAGCATGGGGACTGTCCATTGGTTAGTCTTCATTTTTACTATGTGTCCAAGTCACCTTTTTTTCTTGGTTATGCATTTTTCTGATGTGTGCTTAGCATGGTACCTCAGTAGCTAAGTATATTTTGGGGGCAGTGAGGTGGTACAATAGATAGAGCTAGAGTCAAGAAGACCTTTCAAATGTGACCTCAAATACTAGCTGTGTGACCCTAGGAAAGTCACTTCACTTCTCTGTGCCTCATCTGTATAATGGGCATAATCATAGCCCACAATTCCCAGGGTTGTTGTAAGAATCACATGAAATACTAACTGTAATAACCTCAGCGTAGTACCTGGCACATAGTAGGTGTTGTTGTTCCATCCTTTCAGTCCTGTCCGACTCTCGGTGACCCTATTTAGGCTTTTCTTGGTGAAGACGCAAACAGGATTAAATGACTTGCTCAAGGTCACACAGCTAGTAAGTGTCTGAGGCCAGATTTGAAGTCAGGAAGATGAGTCTTCCTGACTGCTGGCCCAGCACTCTGCGCACTATGGTGCCCCCTAGCTGCTTCTACCAGGTGCCCAGGTGCTATACAAATGTTAGGTATTACATGCTTTTTGGATTGAACTGAATGGATGGCATCCTATATGCAGATTCTCTTTCAAATCCTGCAGCCTCCTCTTGCCTACCAAACACCTTTTGGTGACTCCCATCTTTAGTTCTTCAGAAACAGCATCTAGGTGAAGAGAAGGCTGGATTCAGAGTCAGGAAGACCAGACCTTAAATCCCATGCCAATCTCTTCCCAGTGGTGTGACCTTGGACGAGTCACTTTTCTCAGCCTCAGTTTCCTCACTTATAAAATGGGAATAATAATAATAATAGCAGGGCAGCTAGCACCAGCCCTGGAGTCAGGAGGCCCTGAGTTCAAGTCTGGCCTCAGACACTTAACATGTACTAGCTGTGTGACCTTGGGCAAGTCACTTAATCCCAATGCCCTACCTTTCCCCCTCCAAAAAGCAGCTAATAATAATAATAATCATAACATCTACTTCACAGGGTTGTTGGGAGGATCATTTGAGCTAATGTACGTGAAATACTTTGCCACTTTAAAATGTGATATAAATGCTAGCTGAACTTTTTTTTTCTTTTTAAGCATAGCAAAAAAAACCTGGGTTCAAGAACAGATTTCATCTCTGAGGGTGTTTCCCAACTGTGCCTCCCACCCCACGCCTGGAAATATTCCTTCCTTGCTTCTGCTGAGCGCAGGTCAATTACAATCAGCCCGAGAAAAGCAAACTGAGCCAGGATGTCTGACTGCGAACCAGGACCTGGAGCTCTCTCTCTGGAAGCTGCCCGGGGCCTGGGGACAGATGGGCTAGGACTAGGGGCAGCCATGTGAACGTTTTTGGAACAGAGTGTTATTTCCATGATTTGCCTGGTTATGCTTTAACCAAGGATGAACTGAACAAGACAGTCTGGGCATTTATCTGAGGAGGGTCACAAAGTTTAATTGATACCCTCTTGCAAGTAGGTAGTTTGATATAGCCTGATATTTGTCTTATCCTGGATACTTGGCGCCCACTCCCAGAAGTCATAACTAGGTAGAGTAAGTGATATGATAACCTGGAGCCATTCAGGGACTGGGGTGAAGAGTACCTCTGGTCAGAGGGTAGGTAGGATTGTAGGTTCATTTCTTGATACTGTTTCAGGGTTCCTTTGTTGAGATTGCACAGTGGAAGGCTCTAAAGCCAGAGGACTCCAGTTCAAAATCTCACTCTGTCACTGACTACCCATGAGATCTTGGTCTAATCACTTAACTTCAGGGGGGCCACAATTCTTTGTCTGCAAAATGAAAGACTAACTGACCTCTGAGGCCCCTTTCAGTCCCACATTTATGATGCTATGATATATTTGGGAGATCTATACCATGTTTAATCTCCTGGTTGCTTCATAAACAATGACACCCTTAACTTGAAGCACAAGTTGAGCAGTGACATTTTTGTTACATGAATCTTTTCAGCTGCCTGGCAAAGTGGCTAGAGTGCCTGACTTGGAGTCAGGGAGACCTGTGTTAAAAATCTTGCCTCTTACACTTAACAGCTATGTGACCTTGAACAAATCATCTAACTTGGGTTGCCTTTAGTTTCTTCATGTGTAAAGTTAGCTGGTTGAACCAGAGAGCCATCTATCCAGATCCCTTCCAGAATTAAATCTATGATTTTCTGTTGTGTTTCAGTCATTTTAGTCACATCTGACTTTTCGTGACCCCATTTGGGGTTTTCTTGGCAAAGATACTGGAGTGGTTTGCCATTTCCTTCTCCAGATGATCCTCTGACCTGAGTTCAGATTGGCCACTGACTTACTATTACTCTAGTTTCTTTTCCGAAGTCATCATTCCTCAATTCAACAAATATCTGATTGTCTGCTATTTGCAAGGCTCAGGGGGTAGGTGTTGGGGAGGATGCTATAAATCAGTGGTCTGTGGTTTCACTGTCAGTGTGGGAACTCCTTACACCAAAGCAGAGCAGGTTACAATTCTTCATTTTAGAGAAGTCTTTAGAGAAGCCCAGAGACTGGGTGAGATGTTCAGAATTATATAACTAGTCAATGTCAGGGTCTGAATTTGAACCCAGATCTTTCTGACTCTCCTGGTACTCTACCTGCTTCCCTCTGCACAAGATACACATATGTATCCTTGCCCTCAAAGATTTTCTTGCTAACAGGGAGAGAATTCTATTTCAAGACTGAACATTTTATTTGTGCATGGAATAGCAATGTGATGTAGTAGGATGAGCTTTAGAGTTCAACTCTCTCCATTTTAAAGATGGGGAAATTGAGACCCTGCCAGGTTAACTGATTTGTCCAAGGTCACATAGGTGGCAGAGCTGCAATTGGACTCCAGGTTCTCTTTACAAAGCTCTGGACTTGTGCCACAGCTGTGTGACTGGGTAATCAATCAACCAACCAATCAACATTTATTAAGTGCCTACTGTATACCAGGCACTGAGGCTGCAAAGATAGGGTTGAAATGGCGTTTGCCCTTAAGGGGCTAACATTCTGTTAGAGGAGACAAGCTCTTTTTTTATGACAGGATAAATACTAAAGAGAATAGATACAAATAAATACAAGGAAGTTTGAGAAGGAAGGGCACTAGCAGCTGGTGAGATCAAGAAAGTCTTTAAGTTGAAGGTGGTGCTCCTTGAGGGCAGGGGCCGTCTTTTGCCTCTTCTTGGATCCTCAGTGCTTTGCACAGTGTCTGGCACCTAAGAGGTGCTTAATAAATGTTTGCCAATTTATTAATTGAAAAGCAAATTCCATGAGGTGGAAGTGAAGAGGATATGTATTCCAGGCATGTGGGATACCCAGTACAAAATTTGCTTGGGCTCTGCAATCGAAGTGCTCTGTGTGAGGAACAATTAGAAGAAAGCCAGTTTGGCTGGGGTTAAGAACAGGAAGAGAGAAAAATGTATGGGAGGCTGGGTTAGATATATAGGACTTTAAAAGTTAGACCAAGTGTGCACACAGCCTCCTTATCTGTGGTAAGTCCTTCAGGAAAGTGAGTAGCTCTCCACCCCTTGATTTATCTTTGGAATACTATTTTTTTTGTAGATTTATAGAGGCAGAGACTCCAGAGACATTGTAGTCTATCTCCTGTTCCCCTTCCTCCATTTTATAGATTAGAAAATTGAGGTGTAAAATACTTGGGCGATGTCACATAGATCCTAACAAAGCTAGAATTTTAAGCCAGCTCCTTGGACTATAACCTTATTCTGTCTACCCCCTTCTCCAATCCCCTCCTCTCTCAAGTATCCCACAAGGCTAGTCAGGTTTGATTAAAGTGGGGAACACCAGAACACAAAGTTAGGGGGTGGGAAGAAAGCAGATGCATGTTGAAGAGAGCCTTTTCCATGCTTCCAGGTGGGTTCTGTCTGCCAAGGGAATGAATGTCAGCATTTGACAGAGAACATGCTGTCTTTCTTCTGCCACCTTCTGTCACAATGACACCTGTGAAACCCGGTACCTAGCTTACTTGTTGATTCGATTTATAAAGCCAAGTTCCTCCAAACTCCTCCCCTCCCCCACATTCTCCACCCTGCACCGCCCCCTCCCCCCCATAATCACTGTGTTCCAAACTTGGGTCAAAAAGAGGGGTGGGTAGGTTCTTGCCCAAATTAAATCTAGGGTATTGTCTGAACGCAGAATTGTGCTCCAGGGCTGTTGGGAGGGTAGCAATCACCAGGAGGGGGACCCTAATTCCTAGGCGAGGGAGAAACAGGTGTGCCACTCATCGCCGACCAGAAATGAGACATGGGGGTGGGGTGGGATGGGGAGGAGGACAGGGAAAGGCATTAGCTTGAAAAGAGACGCAGATGTATTGTAGTCACCCTGCAAGACATCCCTTTTCCATTGTTCCTTTCCCCACAATAAGACCAAGCTTTCGAATTTATTTACATAAATTCCCTCCCCACTTTTCTCTGTAAATTTGTCATGCCAGTGAGGAAAACAAACCTGTCCTCCAGTAACGAAGGAGACTCATCACTCAGGAAGAGTTTTGTGACGAAGGCACTGGATTTGAAATGAGAGGCTCTGTATTTGAATGCTGCCACTAGTACTCATTGCCTGTGTAACCTTAGAAGACATCAACCTCTCCGACCTCGTTGCTTCCATGTAAAATGAGGGGGGACTGAATAATAGATGATTTAAGATCCCTCACAGTTTTGGAGTTTATGATCTTTCCCTCACCTCAAAATCCCTCCTTCCCACCTTCCCAGCCCCACTGCATCAGAATCCAAATGCCTTCTGATTATGGGCCAACCTGACTCCCATATCTTCCCCATTCAACAATTTCTCGAAGTGGGTCAGTCTCCCCTTCCAATCTTCTGGAGGGGAAGGATGGAGAAAAGCGCAGAAGGAATGGCGACGAGGAGGAAGACTTGTTAAAGCTGAGATAGGAATTTAGGTTGGGCTGACCAGACGCACTTCTGGATTTCAGATATAAGGGGGTCTTGCGCTGAGGAACAGAGAACGTTCTTCATTCTTTTTTTTTTTCTCCCAAAGAAGGGACTCTCAGGTTGAGGAATTTCTGGGTTAAAAAACGCCCAGCAGCATACCTGGCACGTAGTAGGAGTTATATAAATGCTTATTCCCTTCCCCTTCCTAAGCCCAGTTTTGGGAAAAGTTTGATTAGGTAGGGGGTGGGAGGGTTGGATTCCTGGATTAAAGAGTGGGAAGGTAGAGGGATGGGAAGATTGGGTTTTAGGATAAAGGGAAGAGAGAAGTAGCCTTCCAGGATGAAGGGGTGGTCTGAAGCTCCAGGACTCTTTCACCCCTCCCTCCCCCACAGCCCTAATCCCAGGCGGAATCCCGGCGGGACAGAGAGCGCGGCGCCCCGCCTTTGGAGGCGGGCTGGGGGCGGGGAGGCGGGGACCCCTCCTTTCTCCCCTGTCCCCCTCCCCCTCTCGGGAGTCGGCTGCCCCGGCGCTCAAGGCGTGGAGTGAGTGACGGGCGGCTGGAGGAGAGGAGGAGAGCAGGGGAGGAGAGGAGAGGAGAGGGGAGGAACAGAGCTAGCGGGAGGCGGCGGCGGCGAGGACCAGGCCGGGCCATGGCGGCGCGGGAGGCGGCAGCGGCCGGGGCCGGGGCCGGAGCCGGGGCCGGCGCCGGGTCTGCAGTGGCCGCGGGGCCTCAGTGAGCGAAGCGGAGGGGCTCAGGCCTGGGGAGCCATGCCCCGGGGGCAGCGCTGTGGCTGCTGCAGCCGGGCCCGGGGCTGAGCGCTTATCGGGGGGCTCGCGGACCTTGCTGCGCACACTTGGGGTTCTTCATCCCACATTAAGGGGTTTTGCTTTTGCTTTTGTGTTTCTTGGCGGGCACGGTCGGAGAAGGCGGAGGTGAGCTGGGTGGGTGGGGGGGGCATGCCCGGCTGGAGCCCGGCCTCGGGGCGCGCCCCGGCCACCGCCGCCGTCCGCACCTCCTCCTCCTCCTCTTCCTCCTCCTTCTTTTCCTCCTCCTCCTTCTTCTTTTCCTCCTCCTCCTCCTCCAGTCCCGCTGCAGCGGCGGCAGCCAACATGGCTGCGCTCTTGAGCCCGGGAGGCGGCCGCCGCTGAGCCTTGCGCCCCTCTGCGCGGCCCCCGGCTCCAGTCCATGGCCCCCCGGGAGCCCTGGCTCCCGCCACACTAGGGCTGCAGTTAAGTTGCCCGCCCGCCCGCCTGCCCGCTCGCCCGCCAGCCTGGGGGGCGCCCCAGTAGCAGAAGCAGCAGCCACAGCCACCAACACTTTCGCGGAGCGGTCCTGTGCCCAGCCCCAGGCAAGAGGGCTTTTTTTTTTTGCCGACTCTGGGCGCATTAGTCCCCGGATTAGGGGAGCGCTCGAAGCCCCCCTCCTATAACGCTCTCCTGGTCGAAGGAGGCCGCTGGGGGAGGGGGCGCGTGGGGAAGCCCACGGGTGAAGCTCCTTGGAACCATGGAGCCAAAGCACCGGGAGCTGCTTGCTCATTGTCAGCAGAGCCTGGCTCAGGCCATGACTGAAGTGGAAGCTGTCCTGGGGTTGCTGGAGGCGGCGGGAGCCCTGAGTGCCGGGGATCGCAGGCAGCTGGAAGAGGACACGGCCGCGGCTGGAGGGGCCGGGGGCCCCGGGGCCAAGGCGGAGCTGCTGCTCAAGCTCCTGCTCTCTAAGGAGCGAGATCACTTCCAGGACCTTCGGGTGGCCCTGGAGAAGACCCAGCCTCACCTGCTCCCCATCCTTTACCTGAACGGAGTGGCAGGGGCCCCTCAGCCTTCGGAGGGTGCAGGTGAGTGCAGGATTCTTTCCTGCTTTGGGTTCCTCTCTCTTCATTTGGGGGACATCTCAAAAGACTTTCTTTGTAACCAGAACCAACCTCTTTCCCCTTTCTAAGTTTAATTCTTGAGGTCCTATAGACTGCAGTGGACAGAGGCTGTTCCCCCATTTTATATGGGGACCTTGCCCTACTCAGGGGAGATGGGATACCTGAAGCTTTTGGTCTCCTAACCTATCCTGCATTTTCCTTGGGAACAGTGCAGTGGAAGCCTGTAAGTAGGTATGTGTGGGGCTGCCTTTGACCTCCTAGAATCCCCATGAACTGGGGGAAACCTCAGGAGGCCATCGCTTTCACTACTCATAGTGGATGTTGGTTAAGCCTATTTTTAAAGCTCTTTAGGGATTTCCCTTGGGAGTCTGTTTCTGTACTTTTCACTTGGGTAGTAGAAGCAACTAAGTATTCCTAGGCCCTGGTTGGAATCCCACCATCCGCTCCCCTCTCTTAGTCCTCCTCTTCTTGGCCTTTCCTTTCTCCTGTCTTCCCAAGATCCAGTCCCAGAGATTAAGCCCTAAGGGAGAATATCCCTCCAGGAGCAGTGGGTGATGATAAAGTAAAGTCTGTTGTGGACTCTAGGAAAGGATGGGGTGAGAGAAGTTGAGCAAATTGCGTCCTATTGTGGGAAAACTGGGGAAGTTTCTACTGGGGTCCAGCTCTGACCCTGCATGTGCTGCCCAGAGCTGAGGATTGGATGAAGGTTTTAAGCATTTCTTTTCTCTGTAATGGTGCTGCTGGTTCTGTTGGTGTGTGTGAGATTTGCACTTGGGTGAGGAATATCTAGGAATTTCTGAACAGGGATTCAGCAGGCTAGAAGCTTGTTTTGGGGGATGTGCTTGTAGGATGTTAATCAAAACATCTTTTAGAAGGGGAAACCCAGTGGGAGGAGGCACTTGCCTGGAGTATCCCAAAACTGATAAAACCCCTGTCTTCTTACCTTGAGTTGTTTCAGTGGCACCTGTTACTGTTTAGCACTTGGGGCATGGAAGGGGAGGAGTGGATGCCACCTTTTTAAAGAGCCAGACCCTCTTTTTAGGAGAGAGCTGGGAGAAAGGCCTGAGAAATATGCCCATAGTGGTTGTGGGGAAACAGATCCAGACCTGTTCATTTGGCCATTAAAAGCCTTGCTTATTAAGACAATCATTTTTATTAGGTGCTCTCCATAACAAGCTGGTGAGGTGTGCCTTGGACTCCTCATGCTTGTTTGGAAAGCTGGAGGAAACTGTGACTCCAAAAGCCTTGGCTATAGAGGAAGCTCGTTCTAGGTTTAGGGCCCTGCCAGTTCTCCCCGTCTCCATCCCTCCCCTTCAAAGCTATATTGTAAAGCCCATTCACTGTGTCTGTTACAGTGCCCTTGTTCTCTTGCCTCACTGGAAATATTCTTGTGTGGGATATCCGTGGTGAAGAAGATGGGAGGTTGGCCCTGGACTTGGGAAGCCCCAAGTTCAGAGTCTGAGGCTGGCAGTTCTTGGCTGGGTAACCCAGGGCCCATTGTTTTCACTGTTTGGTGCCTCAGGCGGCTCTCCAGAACGATAATTACGGTTTAGTTTCATTCTAGTTGTTGATCTGCTTTGTTGGAGGGAGTTTTCTTTCTGGGAGTTCCCTACATCTATAGTATCTCAGGTCTGATTAAGAAAAAAATTGGGGGAGGAGGGGAGGGCTTTTGAGGATGCAAGAAATACCAGTTTGTCCTAATTATGTGACATTTTCAGCAGCTCGATTTGTGGGTCAGGTGGTAGGAGAGGAACCGGCCTGACCCTTTGGATTGATCAAAGTTAAACTTATGGGGAAAGTTTTTTTTAATCTTAACTATGTTTTTCAGAGTACAGATTCATGTTTTTAAAGTAACTGAGCCTTATGTAAGGGGCTCTACTCTGAGTAGGTAGGTGGAACATGGAATAGAGGGCCAACCTTGGAGTCAGGAAGGAAGCAAGTATTCATTAAGTGCCTAGGTATCCAGGCACTGGACTAAGCATTTAAAAAAATATTAATCTCATTTGATCTTACGAGAAGTAGATGCTTGGAAGTAGATGCTGTAATTATTGCCCATTTTACAAATGGGGAAACTAAGGCAGAGAGGTTACGTGACTTGTCCAGGGTCACGTGGCTAGCGAGTGTCTGAGGTCATATTTGGATTCAGATCTTCCTGACTCCACATTCAGTGCTTTAGTGTGTGTCACCTAGATGCCTAGAGGCTGACTCTAAAACATAAGAACTGTGTGACCATGGATAAGTCAGCTGACTTTTTGGGATGCCAGGCAACTCTCTAAAGCTATTCTTACAGATGGTTGCTTACCCGCATCAAGTTTCCACACTGTAGGAGTTCTCTACCTGGACGACATTGCAGGTTTGGACTGACTGTTGCTGAGGGTAGGTAGGTCCTGGTATTTTCTCTAAACCCCTGCCCCCCCATTTTCCAGTTGAGGGAATGGGGGCTTAGGGAGATGTGACTTGCCCAGAGCTGCATCCCTAGTCAGAGGAAGGATTTGAAACCAGGTCTCTACGGATGTCAGATTCACTGCCCTTTCCACCATGCTATACCTGCCTCTTAGTTGTTAAGATTGTAGCCTTGCTTTTTAAAGGAAGGCAGTAGAATGTAGTGAAAAAAGAATTGGGCTTAGAAAATCAGTGCATCTGGGTTCTGTGACTGTGGTCAAGTCAGAACATTCTAGATTTGGAGAGTTAAGAGACTACTTGAGGTCATCTCCTCCTCAAGTCCCCTCATTAGAAGCGAAGTGATTTGGCCAAGGTCACAATAGAGGTCGTAATTAGCAGAGAGGCATTGAAGCCCAGGCCCTATGATTAATTCTAACACTCCCCCATTCAAAAAGCATTTATTTAGTGCCTTCTTTGTGCTGGTCGCTGTTCCGACTCTTGTTCCTCGTCACCATGATGCTCTCTGAGCCTCAATTTCCTTGTCCACATCTGTAAGATGAAGACAGTAGTACTCCTGCTATCTCCCTCAGAGTGGTGATGAGAATCAAGTAACATTTTGTGTAAAGTGCTTTGTAAAACTTAACATGCTCTGTAAATGTCCACTATTATATACCCTAAAGTGCTGTGTAAGTATGTGATTTTTATTACTATTATTAAGAAAAATCTCAAATAGTGCCCAATTGAAAATAATTTTTAAATGCTTCATTTTTATGTGTTTTATGGGTTGCTGTGACCAAATAATCCATTCCCTAGGGGCCAACATCTTGGTGATCAGTGTCCCCAAGCTTTTTTGGGGTGGTCCTCAGATTATAATAGACTGTCTCTTATTAGATCAGGCTCAAAGTCTTTTCAGTGTAGTAGAATCTGGTGGAGCTCATGTTCCTCTGGCATAGCTTGGGAGAACCCAGAGCTTGTTTCACAGGCACTGGAGGAGGATTCTGTGGAGTACCTGAAATAAACATGCCATTTTTTGTAGATAAATGTCCTGTTTGCTTTCTTTGTCTTACTTAAAGATGCCTTTAGGGGACAGAAGTCAATCCAGAGATTCGATGGAGTTAAGATATTTATTCTTCACAGCATTTTTTGTGTGAGGACCCCCTTGGCAATCGGAAGCCCATCTTAGAGTAATATTTTAAACGTATAAAATGAAATCAGTAGTATTACAAAGGAAAACAAAAAATAATGAAAATAAAGGTAATTTTTCCCCCCGACTTGAGTTCATAGACTAACTATCCATAGACTCCAGGCTAAGGATCCCTGCTCTAGAACAATGATTTCCAAACCAAACCATGTTTTATAACATTACAGAGTGAGTGTGGTGCACTGGGAAAAAAATGCTGGCCAGGGAGCCAGGGGACCAGGGGACCAGGATCCTAATCCTGGCTCATCTATTCACTTCCTGTGTGACCTTGAGCAAGTCTGTTTCAGTTTCCTTATTTGCAAATTGAGAGAGCCAAGCTAGATGGTTTTTGTGATGTATAATTCCAGGCACTGAAGGTCTGTACAGGTTTCCCATTTTCTCCCCTAAATCCACTAAATGTCAAGATTTTAAAAAAACCAAGGGGGACATCCATAATATTTTGGGAGAGAGGGGAGGTGTGTTATAAAGTGAAGCAGCAGAAGGCATTTCATTTTGGAAAAGTCTGAAAATGGAATATTTAAAGCTTTCTAAGGCACTCATGGATCCAAGGCTATTAGCATCATAGGATTATTAGATTGAGAGGTTCCCCAGCACCTTCGTTTTACAGATGAAGTAACTAAAGCCCAGAGAGGTTGTGACTAGGTAAGCAAATGATAGGACTGGAATTCTCACTCAGGTCCTTTAAATTCAAATCCAGTGCTTTTTTCCACAGTGTCAAGATAGTGAAGTAAAATCGTTCTTCCCTCCAGTTTTTGTCTTCCCTTGTGTGTCTTCAGTGGCTACTAGATCTGGGTGAGTTAGCAGATTGTCCTTCATTGTTAAGAACTTCACCTTAAGACATTTGATAAGGACCTTTTATGTATACTGCACTGTCCTAGGTACTAGATGAGCTTCAAAAATGAGTACAACATGGTTCCCTGGCCTCATCAACTTTATAGTAGAGTAGGGGGCAGGTCAGCTAAGTGGCCACGTGGATAGAGCACTGGCTTAGAATCTGGAAGACTTTTTTTCCTGAGTTCAAATCTGGTCTCAGACACTTACTAGTTGTGTGACCCCGGGCAAGTCATTTAACTTTGTTTATCTCAGTTTCCTCATCTGTAAAATGAGCTGGAGAAGGACACAACAAACCACTCCAGTATCTTTGCCAAGAACACCTTGGATGGGGCCATGAAGAGTCAAACATGACTGAAACAACTCAACAACAATGTGGGGGGCTATGACATGTACCAAGGCCATAATCCAAAATGATTGTTAATAAAATGCCAAAAGAGGCACAATCTAAATGCTGTATGAAGGTTGTTGCTTCCTGGGGTAGGATCATAGAATTAGGGAAACATTCATGGAGGATGTGGTACCAGAATAAAGTTGTAAAGGGTGGGTAGACAGAAATGAGACGCAGAGGAGCATTGCAGATATAGAAAGCATTGTGGATGAAGGCACACTGGAGAGAGGGGCTCTAGGAATGGCAATAAATCCGATTAGAATAGAGGATGTCATCGAGATATAAGGGAATAGTGTGAAACGGTCTAGGAAGCTAGAGATGTGCCAGATTATGGAGGGTTTTGAATGCCTTTAATTTGGTGTGATAGGCAGAAGAGATCCGTTGGAGGCTCCTGAGTGATGTGGCCAGAATGCATAAAGAAGATTAATTTGGTCATGGTATTAATAATGAATTAATAGAAGGGAGAAAGTAGAGGAGGGAAAGTCTATGGAGGAGATTATTGCAGGAAACCAAGAGGATGATAATGAGGGTCTAGCACAGAGATGTGACAGTGAATAGGAGGGGATGTATTTGTGAGATATCTCAGAGAGTCGATACACAAGCGTTTAATTGAGGCTTGGTACTGATTCAGTTTCCCACAGTTGTAGAGTGGTTCTCAACCCTCCTAATGCCACGACCCTTTAATAGTCTTATGTGGGTGTGTCTGCATGTGAGTGGACCCGCCTGGAGACAGTTAGAGAAGGTTCCTAAGAACATCGGAAATATGTGTTTTCTGATGGTCTTAGGCGACCCCTGTGAAAGGGTCGTTCCACCTCCAAAGGGGTCCCGACCCACAGGTTGAGAACCACTGCTCTAGTCCAACACCTCATTTTACAGTTGACGAAATAGAGGCCCAGGAGATGAAGTGAGAATATTTGACTTAATTGCAAATTCTTTGTCTCCAAATTTGATGTTCTTTCTATTGTGCCCTTGTTGTGCTTGGCACAAAGCAAATCCTTGAGAAATGCTTTATGAATGAGCGGCAGTGGGTAGATCTGTCCAGCCGGGGAGAGGTGTCAGTGTTTGGGGAGCAGCGGAGGAAAGTAAGGTTCGAAAGATGCTCTTCATTGTGGAGAGACTAGAGTGCTGAGAAATCTGGACTTTACTGGGATAAGCAATGACAGAGAATAATCTTTATTTAATAAAAATTCTGCACTTAAAATACCAAATAATGAGCATTTCCATATGCAAAGTAGAACAGAAAAAGAATTGGATGTGCAATTATGGATGCTGATGGGGCATAGCTTGCTTTTCCTTCTAAGTGTCTCACAAATTCAATTTGCCACTTTCAGAGCTGTCTCACTGGTTTGTGTTTCGTTCCTGCCTTCCTCCTGTTTTTACCTGTGCATTTAAAAAATGCTTCAATGAGCCTCCCCCGCCTTTTTTCCTTTGGCAGCCCTACTGTCAGTGCCTCTCTTTCTTCCACCTCCCTCTTTCTACTCTTAAAAAACCAACCAAACAAAATAAGACAAAACTTATGACATATAACTAGTCAGGCATAATAAATCCTCACATTGGTGGTGTCAGAAAGTGTTTATTCTGCCAGTTAAGTCTATCACCTTTCTGTTAGGAGTGATTAGCGTGCTTTATCGTCACTGCATGGCTGGTCATTTCATTGATCAGAGTTCTTAAGTCTTTCAAAGTTGTTTTTACAAACCTGGTTCTGCTGATTTCATTCTGCATCAGTTCATACAAGACTTCCCAGGTCTCCCTGAAACGTGCTAAGATGGAATAATCTTGACATAAGTCTACACACATATATACATAAAGCTCCATCTATTTTTGCATGTAATTATGCTAAGCATTTTTGGTAGTAGGAGTCGACTAACTTAATTTTTGAGTTGCTGAATTTTCAGTTTTTTCTGTTATATAGGACCTTCTGCTTCTCTATTTGTTTTTCACTTCCCTTCCTTCCATCTACTCATTCCCCCTACCCCTGGACAATGAATGGTTGGGAGAATTTAATTCCACAGGCATTTGTTAAATGCCTCCTCTTGTGCTAGGTTCTCCTGGGGAGACAGAGAGTTTAGATGACATGGTCCTTGCCCTTTTGAATCTTTCATTTTAGTGGGGGATTATGACACACCAGTAACTAATTTAAAATAATAAGCAATAATGGCATACATAACCCAATAGTACATGAGGGCTGAGGGAGGGAAGGGAGAGCAGACAGACCTCCATTCAGTGAAGTTACTCTTTGCTTTCTGCTTTATAGTCTGGTTTAACAAAAAAGGTTCGGAGGCAGAAGTGGAAAGTGAATGGCCAACATGAGGCCTCTGAATGACGTCCGGATTACATTTATCCACGCTGACCCCTCCCCCGCTTACTACCAGGGCAGACTGATTATACTGAATGAATAGTGTGACCCTTAGCAAGCCAAAGTCCTCTTCACGTCATCCAGGAAAATAATCTACACAGAGCCAGTATGGGGTAAATTAATACTTAGCTGAAAGCTGTGGGAAATTGGGGATGGGGGATGGGTAAGGCTTGCTTGTCTCTCACGGACATACACTAACCTCTTCAGTTTTTCCAGCACCCCCGTGATGGAAGCAGGTGGAAGGTTATCAGTCACTTGCCTGGCAAGGTCTGAGACTAGTAAGGTCAAACCCACTGGGGCTAGATTTCAAGATGCATGTGGAGGCAGCACATTGCCTTTCCGATGGTTGTGAATGTTCTCCTGATAGCGGGAGGTCCAAAGTAGCAGACCTGGGAATAAGGAGTCTTGGGTTTTTGCTCTGGTTCTGCCATAAACTCTGCTCTGTGACCTCGGGGAAATTATCTAAACTCTATGGATTTTAGTCTGGTTGTCTCTAAAAGAGAAAGAGGAATACCTGGCTTGACCTTATCTGGAAGGAACTTTGTGAGGACAGGTGAAAGACAGCTGACGTAAAGGCAAGATGTACAGCTTGCAAAGGATGGGAAGGATTATAAGAGTGGCCGCTTTGTTAGCTGTTTGACTTTGTTACTGGTTTGCAGACAGCTGTAGATGGGCCACTGGAGAGATCTGTACTAACGGAGCTCTCATAAGGTCGTAGATTTAGGGGGAGATGGCATTGTAGAGGACATTAAGTGCCACCTCTTCATTTTATGATTTATAATTGACTTTATATAATTATATTTATATACAAATATACATTCATTATTATATAATATATATGATATTATTATATATTAAATTATTATATAATTTATCTATTTTGTAATTGAAGAGGGTCCACGACTTCTCCATAGACATACAAGTATAAGTGAGAAGCAGAATTCGTACTCAGGTGTCAGTCAGTCCAGCCAGAATACTGAAGAAAGAAGGAAGAATTTATTAAGCATCTGCTGTGTCCAAACATTCTAAATATTACAAATATGATCTCATTTGATCTTTATAACAATTCTGGGAGGTACGTGCTATTATTATCCCCATCTTATAGTCGAGCAAAGTGAGGCAGACGGAGGGTAAATGACTTGCCCAAGATCACACTACTAGTAAGTGTCTGAAGCTGAATTTGAACTTGGGTCTTCCTGACACCAGGCCCAGTGTGTCACCTAGCAGCCCCTACTACTTGAAGTCAAAGGAAGGGGCTGTTAGACACGGAAGAGTTTGTAGTGTCCAGATTTGGGGAATTGGCTGTCCCACCGTATCTTAGACTGGTCAGACCATGTCTGAAATAATAGATCCAGATATGGGTCACATTTTTTAATATTGTCAAATTAGAGTGAGTTTTGGAGGCAATAAGGATAGTGAGAAAGCCAGAAACCGTATCGTGTGACGACTTTTTAACATAACTGGGGGCAAAGAAAAGACAGAGGGGTTGGGAGGAAATGAGATTGCTTTCTTCAGATGTTTGAAGGACTCTTTGTTTGGAAGAGAGGGTGCACATATTCTTTGTAGTTCCATAGGGAAGAATTGGGACCATTGGGCAAGTCACAGAGAGGCAGATTTTTCATTTGGCATAAAGATGAACTTCCTGATAATTCGTTTAGGTTTGGAGACGTGAGGTAATGAGGTTTCCGTCACCAATCAGAGGCTCGGTGCCTTTCTTTCTGGGATACAATCAAAGGGATTCACGAGTGGAGTAGGCCAGTGGACCTCTAAGGCCCCTTCCTCTTCTGAGATGCTGTGATTTCCGTCAGAAAATGCCAGCCTTTGTGTCCCAGAGCAGGAGCAGGTCTGGTAGCTGAGGTAGCAGAAATAAGTTAAGGTAAAGAAACTAGTGGTGTGTCCATTTCTTTTCTTTTAAATGTTTTTTTAATTGATTTTATTTGACATATCATCTTCCTTTCCCAGAGAGCCTATCCTTCCCAGAGAACTGTCCCTTATGGCAAAGGATAGAAAAGAGTTCATTAAAACCTACCAACACACCAAGCAAGGTTGACATCACATATACAGTGTTCCACACCCACAGTGCCCTGCCAACAAAAGGAAAGGAGCAAGGTGGAGCCTTTATTTCCAGGACAATTTCGCCTGTGGTGGCCGCCTCCATTTACGAGCTCTAGGTTTCCTTTTAGGATGGAAGGTACTCTTTAAAATTGCAAATAAGTCAGGCAAGTATGCTTGGCTAATAAAAAAAGAGTTACTGTGGGGTGGAAGGTATCACTGGGCCAGCCCAGCTTTCTGGTCCTGAGAGGTCTGTACCCTCAGTATTACGTATTCCATAACTTAAGACCATACTTGTTTCTTCTTATTTGCTGAAGATAATTTTATTCTCTTGTTTCATCCCTTCAGTGACTTAGGAATCTTTAACAAAGGCTCAGTCACGTGAAGTTGTCTCATACAGGGCTGGGGCTAGCATCTGACACTTAGTGTCAAGGTCCTTTAGTCGTCCATTCTGGCCTGACTCAATCTTTTGCAAGACTGGATTCTGGGATGAGCAATAGGACGGATGAGATGCTTCATAGATTTCATCATAGACTCCTTTTCCTTGGCTTAGTTCAACACATTCAGCATATCCAGAGGATGTGTTCACGCAGGGGGAGGTTCACACATTCAGCTAAATTTAGTGTAGAGCACCATGGCATGGATGGCTACTAAGTGGTCAGAGAGTGCCTTTTTTTTCCCCTTTTTTTTTCTTATGACAAAGCTAAAACCACCTAGGTGTAACTTCTAACCAGTGGTTGCTTAGACACAGCACAGAGTTGAGGTAGATTGAGTTACAAAGACTCAGTCTCTGTCTCTTTGGTCATCTCTCTGTGTGTCCATCTCTGTCTTGTGCTTCTCTTTCTCTCACTCTCTCTCTCGGTCTCTCTCTACCCCCTTCTCTTTCCCTCTTTCTCTCTCTTCTTCCCTTTTCTGTCCCTTCCTTCTCTCCCTCATTCTTCCCCCTCTCTTCTCTTTTTCTCTTCCCCTCCCTCCCTTTTCCCTCATTCCTGCCTTCTGTCTCCCTCTTTCTTTCTCTCTCCTTTCCCTCCTTCCTTCCATCTCTGTCTTTTCTTTCCTCTTCTCTTCCTCCTTCTTTCTCATCTCCCTCTTCTTCCTCCTTCTCCCCCTTCTTCCTTCTTCTTCCTGTCTCTCTGTTTCTGTGTCATTTATTTGCTAAAAATGTTGAGAGAAAAGACTTTTATAAAGATGAAGAGAAAAACCACTTTGGGATACTGAGTGTGATCTGCCTTGGACAATCACATAAAAACCTTGACTCAGATGATTTCCTTTAAAAAAAAAATCAGGGAGCACAAGAAATAATGTTTGCTGATAGATTAGAGATCAGGGGCTCTTTATAGCTTAACTCAGTCCTGTTAGGAGTGAGTAGTTGGGCAGCCAGGTGGCACAGTGAATAGAGTACCAGCCCTGGAGTCCGGAAGACCCGAGTTCAAATGTGGCCTCAGACAGGTAACACTCACTAGCCATACATATGACCTTGGACAAGTCACTTATTGCCCTATCTTCCCCTCTCAAAAAAACCAAACAGACAAAAAAAGAAATGAGCAGTCTTAGCAGTGTGCATTTATGGGATATTTTAAAGAAGGCACTTGACAAAGCTGATGGCAACACTGTGAAGTAGGTGGTAAAGGTAGAATTGTTTCCATTTTATAGACGAAACTGAGGTTCTGAAATTAAGTCACTTCCCCATGGTTGCAGCAGGGGTTCAAACTTTAGGTCTTGGGCTACTTCCATTGTTTTGTCTCATCAAATGAGTGAATGTGAATGTGCCAGTAATAGATACACGCCAGGGAGTGGCCCCAGCAGGTGTGTTCTATGTCCTAGCTCCGGGGGGAGGGGGGGAGGTGGGGGGGTGGGAGGGTGGGGGCACATTTGTTCCTCCTGTAGGGGCTCTGATATGGGTAGATTGGTGGATTAGGAGGAAGTCATTGGCAAGAGTAATTGTTATGGATCATCCTTGGGTTTCATTTATCCAGGCTTGCCTTGGGTCTCAGGACTCTGCAAAACAACAGTTCTGTTTTCAAATGGAAAATAATCTTTTCTTCCTAGCATCTCTTTAAGTACCTTCTTCGAATCTTTATATACTTTTTTCTCTTCTATACTATAGTTATTTGTGATTGGACCTTTATTTTAGGAAAATCACTTTAGTAGCTGAATGAAGGTTGGATTGGAGTAGGGAGATACTTGAGGCAGGTAGACTCACCAGTAGGCTGTTGCAGTAGTTCAGGGATGACCCGAGGGCCCCAAAATAGAGTGATAGCAGCAGTCAGAGGAGAAAAGAGGGGGTGTAGGAGAGATACTGCAGAAGTAAAATCTATAGACCTCATCAACAGCTTGGAAGTGGAGGGGGGTCTGGGGGAGGATGGGATGGGATTGGGGCAGTGAGAGGTAGTGAGGAATCAAGAATAAGTCTTTGGTTGTGAGCCTGAGGGACTGGGAGAATCGTGCCTTCTTGAACTCTCCTTGAATCTTTGAGGCACAGGCTCTGCGGACTCCCAGAGCCTGCACCTCATCAATGTTGCCCTGTATAGTAATAGGGAAGGATCGGTGGTGAGGGGTGGGGTGGGTGGGAGGGAGGGTTAGGGACAAAGATAAATTCTCTTTTGGACGTGTTGAGTTTAATATGTCTACTGGATATTCAGTCCAAGATGTCTAATAGATAGTAGGATTGGAGGTCAGCAGAAAGATTGGAACAGGAAAGGTGGATTTGAGAATGATCAGCATAGAGTTGGTAATTAAATAAATGTATGAGATCACCGAGGGACATTGTATAGAAGGAGAAGAGGACTCCGGACAGATCTCTGAGGGACATCTATGGTTAGAGGGCATGATCTGGAGCAAGACCCAGCAAGGAGACAGAGAAGGAGTGGTCAGATAGGTAGGAGAAAAACCAGGAGAGGGGGGTGTCCCAAAAACCTAGAGAAAAGAGAATATTTTGGTAATGGGGGAGACACACATGACTGGGCCTCCCTATCTCTCCCACTCTGGAAGTGCAGTGACCATTATGACTGTGCCTGATTTGATTACTGATTGGCACAGAGGCTTTGATCTGAGCTTTTCCCAACTTGGGCCAATTTGCCCCTCCTTAGGCAGCTTGCTGGTTTCCCCTTACCCATGGGGGCTCACCGTATTGGTGCTGGCTTTAGTCTGGAGACCTGGTTAGCTTTCACTTAACTGTAGGTAACCCTTGAGCTCGAGTTCTGCCACACTCAGCCTCCCCTGTAGCGAGAATTATAGGCCTGTGTCTCCGCGCCTGGCTATTATTACATAGCTGTTGATGGCCTGTGGCTTTTTAACTTTTCATATCCTTTGGCCATTTGTTGATTGGTGAATGACTTTTGGTCTTAGGTTTGTATTAGCTCCTTATACATAGTATGTGTTAGACTTTAATCAGATGTTTGATGCTAAGGTGCTCCCGCCCCCAACCTCCTCATGCTAGGAACATTGATTTTAAAAAGCTTTAAAATTTTATGAATTGCAGCTTTGTTTTGTCTTTTGGGATCTCCTGTGCCGGAGGCTCTGAATTCTCCCTCTAGCCATAGTTGTGAAAGGGGAATCCCTTCTTTGCTCCTTTAATCTTTTGATTACGTGATATTTTCTCTGTAGTTAGTTCACCCATCCATTTGTAGCTTATTGTGCTGTATTGTATAAGCTGCTGGTCTTTTTTTTTTTATTAGTTATTTTTTTTATTAATTTTAGTTTACATCATCCATTTCCACGAGATTTTGAGTTACAAATTTTCTCCCCATCTTACCCCTACCCGCCACCCCAAAACAGTCATCCCATTGTATAACCCCTTCCCCAATCTGTTCTCTCCTATGTCCTCCCCCATCACCCCTCTGACTTTCTGGTAGGGCGGGATGGATCTCCCTACCGCAGTGCCTGTGTATCTTAAGTCCCAGTTGGATGTAGTTAATAATAATAATAATTGTATACATATATATACATAATGTATTTTTAACATTTGATTATAGAACTTTAAATTCTAGATTTTTTCTCTTCCTCCCTCATCACCCACCCCTACTGGAAGGACAAGCAATCAAATACATGCTGAACATGTGTAATTACGCAGAACCCCTCCACAGTGGGCCTATTGTGATAGACTGATTATATGTCCCTCCTTCCTATCGCGCCCCCTCCTTGTTCTATTCTCTACCCTGTCCCTGTCCCTTTACAGAAGTGTGTACTTGCAGCAACCCTCCCCTCCACCCTGCCCTCCCCTCTATCATCCCACCTCCCATCCTCATTCCCCCTACTCTCCTGTGTGGCGAGATACCCAGTTTAGAGTTTATGTCATTCCTTCCCTAAGCCAAGTTCAATGAGAGTAAGGTTGACTCTTTCCCTTTTGCTTTTCTGTTCTCCCCCTCCATTGTAACAATTATCCTTTGCTCTTCCATGAGATGCTCAACCCCATTCTGTCTCTCCTTGTCTTCTCTCATTCTAATCCTCTCTCACCTCAGGATTTCACCTTTTAGAATATTGTCCCTTTCTATTCAATTGATCCTGTGTCCTCTATGTATTCATATATACACATACTCATATATGTGTTTGTATGCATATATA
>CM053589.1:161563506-161604194 GCA_028646515.1 Pseudochirops corinnae
TTTAGGCAATCTTCATGTTTCTTGGAAGCTTTTGGTGTGGGTGTTCTGACTGTGTTGTCATCCTCCCGTTCCCTGCTTTGATCCTTCTTATTCCCAAAGAAGGATTCTAGAGTTTGGTTGCTATTCTTACTTTGCTTCTTTTGCCTGTTCATGGTAGCCAGTCAATGATTTTTTAGCTCTGTGGAACTCTGCTTCCAGAGGGGAAAGCTCTGTCCCAAATTGCTGGGGTTTTCCCAGCTGCCGGAGCTTTTAGGAGACTACTGCAGCCCTCACCAGCTTTGGCTCACTGAAAATGCACCCAGGACCACCACCCAAGACCACGATCCGGATCCAGGCCGCTCAACGCAAGAGCACTTGGCCTCTGAATGATCGCTTGGCCCCCCCCTGCAGTCTGCAGGCTGGGAGCTCTGAAGCAGCAACGTGGAGGTGGCTGCAGGGCCACCATTTCTGCTGCTTCCTTATCCTGGAGGCAGTTTGGCTGGACTCTTTTCTCCCCCAATTTTAGCCGAGTTCCACTGACCTTTAACTTAGTCCTTTTTTCTTATGGCTTGATTATTCTGGAAACTGCCACAGCTGCTGCAGATCTGTTCTCCTGAAGCTCCAGCTGTGACTTGGCTCGGCTCGTCAGGCTGCCCCGGGCCGGGCCGTGCTGTGGTTTCAGGCTGGGCTGGTTTCAGCTCCCAGAGCTGAGATGGTCGCTTTGAGCTGAGCTGCCTTCAGCAGGAGATATATCTGTGTGCGTTTTAGAGCCCTAGAATTTGTTTAGAGTCATATTTTTGGGTATTTGATGTGGCTGTGTGGGAGCTGCCGTACCTTGCTGCTCCTGCGCTGCCATCTTGGCTTCGCCCCCCTAAGTTGCTGGTCTGAATCTATTTTCTGCTAAACTACTTTCCCAGGTCTCCTAGGAGTTTTCATTGACTGGAAAGCCCTTCCATCATCTATGTGTTTTTAAATTTACTCAACACTTGGTGACTGATGATTTCCAAAAGAAATGATCCCTTAAAGTGCCTGATGATACTTGTGCATTAATCAATCAGGGGAGTTATTGAGTGGCTTCTTGTGATGGGAAAACTGTGTTTCTTGTCTTTTAGGTGTTTATAGGTGCACATATAGCAAGTCCTTAATCAGTAATTGTTCATTAGTTGACAGTAGACAAGCATTCCACCCAGAAAAGACTAACTGGCACAAGGTGGCATTTGGTCAGTGCTGAATAAGTCTTTGAGCAGTAAATTCCGAGGTGGAAAGATCTCTACCCTGTTTTCTATAAGAGACTTTTCCTATCAATCATTTAACATTTATTAAACACCCACTAGGTGCTGGGTACTATTCTCAGTGCTAGGGATACAAAACAGGCAAAAGACCCTCCCCATTCTTAAAGAATTAACAATCTAATGACAACAACAAACAAAAAAATATATACAAGCAAGTTATAGACAGGATAAACAGGAAATAATTAAGAGAGGGAAGGTGCTAGAATTAAGAGGGGTCCCGGGAAGTCGGTGTAGGTGTGATCTAGCTTGACCTCTCATTTTATAGGTGAGGAAATGGAAGCAGGGTCAGAGTCCTCTGGAATGATCAGGTGGGCTTTGAAAGACGGGTTGATCAGGACATGTGGAGAGTGCAATCCAGATGAGGAAGAGTTGCATAGGCAGATGTGTGGAAGTAGAAAAGTACACGGTGTTTGGATGGAGGACAGCTAGATGCATCAATTCTAGCTGGAGTGGGAGGGTTTGTGTTGGGGATCCAGGGGAGAGAAGGCTTCGAAGATCAGAAGTTTATAGGGGTCGTTTTGTCCCTGCTGGGATTTTTTGGAAACGTTTGTATTTACAAGTCCAAGAAAATAAACTCAGGCCTAATGAGAATCAGGCTGCAGCGCCAAGGAGAAACTGAAGAGGCTGGGCCTCTGCTTTCAGTCATTCCATTTGTGGTTGGTCCTTCCCCAGCCTTCTTGACATACAGCTGGGGGAGGGCTGAGCAAAACTCTTTGAGAGTATGTGTCTAGGCTTTTGCTGGTCCCTGAGCTGAGGGGTACAGGAAACAGTAGCAGGAGGTGGAGATGGTGGGAGGAGCGGTTACTGGATCATTAATTGTATATGAGGCCAATGTGGATTTCTTAGGCAGAGCAAAATTTTTGCATGTTCTTGATTTGTTTAAAAAAAATTCTCAGGAATCAGTGGAGTCACCCAGTCAGTGACGCTTGTTTGTGACAATTGTTTGTATCTTCAAATTAAAAATCATTGGCATTTAATGGGGCAGAAACTGATTCTGTAATTGTAGGTAGCACTCCTTGTCTCAGGGAGAAATCACATCTTAGGGGTAAACTGCCTCCTGTTGTTCCCCCACATTCATACAGGCAGGAGCCATCTTTATTAGAACGAATCACTGATAATTCTTAGTTCTCCTTGTCCTTTCCGACTGAAATGACACTGTACAGTGTGCTGCTCCATCTGAGACGAGATGGTTCAGCTTGGGCAGGTTGTCCTCACACACGAAAATAGTGAGATCATTAAAGCTTTCACCTTTGGTGTTCCTTGTGCAATGAGGAAGAGCCTTTGGTTAAAGGAAACAGGGACTTGATAGGGGAACAAATGTTTTCAAAAATCTTATAGAAGGTTGCATCAGAGTAGATGCAGATTACCTCCTTCCGCACTTATTTCTTTTTCCTTAGTTTATTTTTTAGATGAAAATCTGCCTTTGCTCCCCTCCTCACCACACCCCCCCAGTGAGAAAGCAAGAAAAACAACCCTGCCTTAGGAAAAAAAAAATCTGAACCTGTACTCTGAACCTATCACCCCTCTGTCAGGAGGCAGGTGCTTTATTTTGAGTCCTCTGGAATTGTGGTTGTCCATTGTGTGGGTGAGGGTTCCTAAGCCTTTCTAGAGGCAGCTGGGAAGTTGATAAGAATGCTGGGCCTGGCATCAAGAAGGACCTGAGTTCAAATCCAGCCTCAGACATTTACTAGCAATGTGACCCTGGGCAAATCACTTAACCTCTGTTTACCTCCGTTTCCTCAGTTGTAAAATGGGGATAGCTCTCACTGTTGTTAAGGATCAAGAGATTTGTAAAAAGTATAGTGCCTGGAATTTACTAGAATTTACTTAATAAATGCTTATTTCCTTCCTTTTTCAGAGTTCTTTGTCTTTACTTTTGTTAGTCAATAAATATCTATTACACATCTGTATTTATTTTATGTGTGTGTATGTATATGTGTGTGTGTGTGTGTGTGTGTGTGTGTATGTATGTATGTATGTGTTTGGGTCATACACAAAATCAAATAGAATCCAAATTGGAAGGGGAATCATAAGGCAACCAGTTCGACCAGTAAGTGAGTGAGAATTTCCCTCTATTATCATCAGCAGCCAAATAATCGTCCAACCTTTGCTTGACATACTCAAGTTAGGGGGAGCCCTCTGCCTACTAAGGCAGCAGCTATCACTTCAGGATTGCTTTCATTGTAAGGAAGTTTTTCCTTACCTAAAGCCTCAGTCTGTTTCTTTGTAATTTCAGCCTTATTCCTTCTTGCTCTAGTTTCTAGAGCCAGAAGAAGTCTAATCCCTCTGATATTTGAAGATAACTGTCAGGTCATGGCTCCACCTCTTCTCCTAGCGTTCTTTTCTCCAGGCCAGACATCCCCTATTTTCTTTAACTGATCTACCCGTGATCATGATTTCATGACTTCACCATCCTTGTTTTCTTGTGGACACTCTCCAATTTATTACGTATCTGTCTTAAAATATGGTGCCCAGAATGTAATACTTGATGTCTAGTGTGATCTGTCTGAGCCTGAGTGCAGCTCAATTTCCATCTCCCTGAGCCTAGACATTCTCATGGATCAAAGGAGGTAAGATTTGTAAAGCTCTTAGCAGAGTTCTTTTTTTTTTTCACATTGGAAATTGTTTATTTACTAAGGTACAATAATCAGAATAGAAACACAAACATCTCTTCCACTATAGTTTGAATCTACCATCATACTGAGTTGACAAAGGCTGTTATGAATAAAATGCAGGCTCTGCTGTATCCTACATTAAGTTGGGTTAGGATGATCAACCTGTCCTAATGGTAACTTCTTAGCAGAGTTCTTGACACATAAAAGGTTCATAATAAATGCTTCTTCTCTTCCCTCCCCCTCCCTTCCCCCTTCCCTTCCTCCTTCCCTTCCTCTTTCCCCTTCTCCTTACTGTAGAAGAGTGTTGAAGAATCTTGATTTCTGATCTGGATTCTGCTTCAGACTCCCTCTATAACTTTCAGTGAGTCACTTCACTTCTGTGAGATTGTTTCTTTGTCTGCAAAATGGGGACTCTAAGAATCAAGGGAGATGATGACTTTGAAAGTGCTTTGCAAAAGTTAAAACACTCATGAATGTAAAGACCAGGGTCCACCTTTTCTGTGTGTATGTCATAGATCCCTCTCACAGTCTGATGAAGCCTATGGGACCTCTTCTCAGAAAATGTTTTTAAATGCATAACATAAAATATCTAGGAATACAAAGGAAACCATTCATTAATATCAAAATATAGGCTGCAGATAAGAAAATACATGATTTAAAGGGAGAGTCTATTAGAGTAATTTCAAAGTAGTGATAAACATGAATAATATTTTGAGATATTGACAGCAATCGTAAAATGATTTGAAAATATATTTTTCTACTGGTCTCACTGGACCTAGTCATTCCTAGTCTGACAGGAATTTGTTGCTGAAATTCCTAATGGTAGGAAATGCAAAATTTTAGTTAGAGGTTAATGAAAATAGATATATTTTTTCCCCATGCTAATTCACAGATCTTCTGAAATCTTTCAAAGGAGCCCAGTTTAAGAACCCCTGATATAGGATTCCTATTTACTCTAAAAGTCCTATAATGGAAAAAAGATGACCAGAGGAAAACAAATTGGGCAGTCAACAGGCATTTGCATTTATTAAACATTATTAAGCATGTTTGAAGCATTGTGCTAAGTGCTATGGCTACAAAAAAGGCAAGAGACAGTCCTGGCTGTCAAAGAGCTCACAGTCTAGCAGGGGAGAGAACGGCCAGACAGCTGTGGACAGACCGGGGGTTGGGTGGGGGGACTGAGAAGGCCTTCTTGTAGAAGGCGGGGGTTTTGATGGAGTGCAAAGGAAGCCAGGAAGGCCTGTTTCACTTTGGTACTTGGACAAGTAATCTTGCACCATTTTCTCCAGGACATCTGAATTTGCCTCATCAGCATCCCCACGGGTGCTTAATTAGTCATCTTTGAATATTTTCCTTGAAAAATAATTATTGACACCTCTTTTCCCAACCTGCATTCATTCCCAAATATATCCTTTCTGCCTTATGGAGCAAACCATCCCTTAGAGAATCAAAGAGTAAGAAAGTGATTCAGCAAAACACATCAACCTCATCTGCCAGTTTACACATTATTGTACACCTGTATTCCCCCACACTTATGTAAAGAAGCCTTCCTTGAGTTTTAAGATAAATCAGAAATCTGTTTCTCTAGGAGATAAATATTTTAAAATTACTTTTATCCTAATTGCTAATCAGAGTATTTAGATAGATACTTTTTTGTTTTGGGGGGGAGGGAGGCAATTTAATAATAATACTTAACCTTTGTTTAGTGATATATGTTCTGTAATATATTTTCAGACCCTTTAGAACCTCAAGGCAACCCTGTGAAATTGGGAGAGCAGGAATGATTCTTTCCATTTGCCAGATGAGAAAACTGAAGCTAGAGAGGTTGAAGTGACCTGCCTGTATTTGCTCTCTGAAATGGGTGACTGAAATGGGACTAGAAAGCAGGTCTCTGTTAGAGCCCTGCTTTTCCTGGAAAGCTGACTTCCTGGAGAGGAGTTTTCCTCCACGGAAGGAGATTACTTCCAGGGCTCCTTGGCATCTTACCCACGTGGCTGTCTCACACAGGTTGAACTGGAATTCTGGACGCTGGGGACAGTATATGAGAGGGAACTTAATGTGGCTTCCTTTCTTTGTTCTTTATAAAAAGTAGCCTCTCAGCTTTGCTCATTTTGAAAAAAAAACAGAACAGAAAAATGAATGGAGAGGTGTCACTCTCTCCAACCTCACTGGTAGAACTGATATTACCTTCCACTAATTGCAGATGTTATCATGTTCTCCTTAGATTGTCCTGCCCATCTAACACATAGCCTGGGCAGATGAGTGACTGAACTTGACAAGAGTGATTGACATTGGTCATTTGTTTCTCTTTTTTGAATTTGGCAATATCCTTTAATAAAGCTTTTGCTTCTTTGCCTGATATCTGATTTAGGATCTGGAGACCTAGATTTGAAACTCTCTTTGATTGATCTTTGCCATGACTTTGGGACAATCAAAAAGCATTTATTACATTTTGTTAATTTATGAAACACCTACCTACTATATAAATAATAATCAAAGAGATAAAATATATAAATAGTTCTCAGGGAGCTTACATTTTAACAGGGTAGGCAACAGTTACATAAATAAGTATATATGAGCTAAGTACAAGTTAAATTTGGGGGGTATAGGGGTATTGGCTGTGGCAGAGATCAGGAAAATCTCCATGAAAAAGTGAGCCTTGGGGTGGCTAGGTGGTGCAGTGAATAGACCACTGGCCCTGGAGTCAGGAGGACCTGAATTCAAATTTGGCTTCAGACACTTAACACTTACTAGCTGTGTGACCTTGGGCAAGTCACTTAACCCCAATCGCCCTGCCCTCCCCGCTCCAAAAAAAAAGCAAAAAAAAAAAGGGGGAGCCTTAGGAGCAGTCATTTAACCTTTTCTAACCTCAGTTTCCCTAATACAACAAGTGGAGATAGTTGTAGTTGGCATTATCGGTCTCAGGAGAGTATCCTAGTGAGTAATATTTTATAAACTTACAAATTGCTATTTCAGTGTGAATTTATTGGTAGTGAGTAGCTATTAGTATCATCCTGAAAAGCTGGACTGTATGAAAGAGAGGTTGCTGCTTGTGGTCTCTGATCTCATTTCTCTAATAGGAAGCCAGGTCTAATAATCAGGAGGTCCTTTTTTTCCCATCCTAAAATAGGGACAGTGTCCGTGGTACAGTGGAAGAAGCTCTGAATTTGGGATCAGAGGACCTGGGTTAAAATCTTCCATCAGACCTTAATCTGTGTGTGACCTTGGGGAAATCAATTCCCTTCTCTTGTTTTCTCTTGTGTAAAATGAAGGTGTGGGACTAAGTGACCCCTGAGGACCCTTCGGAAGTCCTGTGGGAATGTCACATCCGAATGCTCTTGCTCTTAGAGTCTTGGGCAGGATTTGGATCCAGACTTTAAGGAGACTTGTGGGAGAATTCACTTGTGAAGGAAATGCAGACTATGACTCAGAAGTGAGGTTACGTTTCTTGCAGGGGGTTTCTTCTGCTGTTTTCTGGTTCTTTTCCTGGGTATGCTTTAAGCCCCAGCACTTGGGTGAAGGGCACGAGAAGCCTGCCCTCTGAATTTTCTTTGTTGTCTTTCTTTTGCTCTCCTTTTGAAAACTATTTTTGTTCTTTGGCATCACTTCAGAAGGCTGCTGAGCTGTATCGTTGAAAATAACCCAGAGTTGGCAGTGTTTGGGTTGAGGAGCCAGAGTGTTGCCTGATAAAGGGTAGGGAACACTGTCAGGTTTTTACGTCAAGAACGCTTCCATGGCAACTCTCTGTTAGGTGTTGCTCTCCCAGGATGTGTGGGGCATCTGTTTGGCTCTGGGCATACTCAGGGGGCTGCAGACTTCTTTCTCTCTTGTCTTCTAGGATAGAAGGCATGATATGTGGGATCATCTTGCCTTAGAAGGTTCCCTTACTGCAAGGTGTCATAGGAAAAGCATTGGACATAGAGTTAGAAAACCTGTGTTTGCAAACTAGATGGACCTTGAAGGGATAGGCAGGTTTGGGCAGAGATGGAAGTGGACAGGGGAAAGTACTTGAGTCAGTCAATCAATCAGCCAGTCAACCAACCAAAAAACATTTATGGAGCACCTACTGTGTGCTCAGAACTATGATGAGAATATAAAGACAAAAATGAAGCTTTTCCTGCCTTCAAGAAACTTCCATTCCAACAAGGAGAGAGTATGAACATACATGAACTTCGGTTCCTCATGTGGAGGGAGGGATGGAGGTTGGAACAGAGAGACACTAAGAGAGACAGACAGAGAGATAAAGAGAGTGTGACACAGAGATAGACGCTGAGATAGAAGAGGGAGGGGTGGGGAGAGAGACAAATGAACACGCAGAGAGATACACACAGGGAAGAGAGAGGAGAGAGACATAGACATAGAGACAGCGACACAGATACACATAGAGACAAAAGAGACAGACACAGATATACATACATAGAGACAGGAGAGACAGAGAGAAAGACATACACAGAGAAGAGAGACTGAAAGTCAACAGAGACCCTCTGAGGAGAGAGGCGGAGGAAGGAAGGGAGATAGACACATAGAAGAGAGGGAGAGAGAGAAAGAGAGGGGGAAAGATAGAGACAAAGAGACAGGAGAGAGGAGAAAGAGAAAAGGGAACAAGCAAAATGAAGGAAACTTCTAAGAGGAGCAAATGAGAGGGAGGGCATTTTAAGGCGTGGGACCTGCCATGGGAAAGGTATGGAGAGGAGAAATGGAGTATGTGAGGAACAGCAGATGGGTCCATATGACTGTCCTGTAGCTTTGTGCTCGATGCTCAGCACAGCATCTCCAGCCCTTAGCTGAATGTCTGGCATGTAATAGGAGCTTAATAAATGTCCGTAGGGTGCCTAGAGGGAAGGAATATGCAGGTACAAAGGGGACAGTTTGGGAAGAGCTTTAAATGTCAATTCAGTAAACATTTATTAAGTGCTAACTGTGTGTAAGAGGGCAACTATGTGGTACTGTAGTGGATAGAGTGCCTGGCTTGGAGTCAGGAAAACTCATCTTTGTGAGATCAAAGCCAGCCTCAGACCCTTACTAGCTGTGTGACCCTGGGCAAGTCACTTAACCCTGTTTGCCTCAGTTTCCTCATGTATAAAATGAGCTGGAGAAGGAAATGGCAAACCACTCCAGTATCTCTGCCTTGAAATCACAGAGCTACCTGAATAGGTTTTTTTTCCTTTTTGTTTTGTATCATGGATCTCTTTAGCAACTTCTCAGATCTTTTCAGAATGATATTTTTAAGTGCCTTATAGATTACAAATGACCCTAAATTATATTGAAATATAGTTATCAAAGTATTGAAAAAATAAGTTTGTGGGTCCCAGGTTAAGAATTCCTGCTCTTTATTGAGTAGAGTGATGGAGACAGCCCTTATAGATAGTCTGCCCTTTGCTGCTGTACAAACCTCACCTGAGGGGAGGCTCTTTCTTATTAAATGTTGGTTTAATGGAGACGTTCAGCTTCCTGGGGTCCCTGTCCTAAAGATAACAGCAACAGTAACTAATATCATACATCACCTTAAGATTTGCAAGATACTTTGTATATGTTACTTCGTCTGATCCTCACAATAACCCTGTGAGGTAGGTGGTATTATTCACCCTCATTTGTTCCATGAGAGTACTGAGGCTAAGTGACTTGCTTTTGGCCACTGGGTTAGTTTTTCTTTCTTTGTTTCTTTGTTTCTTTCTCTCTCTCTCTGGAAGGCAATTAGGGTTAAGTGACTTGCCCAAGGTCATACAGCTAGTAACTGTGTCAAGTGTCTGAGACTGAATTTGAACTCGGCTCCTCCTCATTCCAGGGCTGGTGCTCTATTCACTGCGCCACCTAGCTGCCTTGCTTAGTATGTTTCTGAGGCAAGATTTGAACTCAGATCTTAATGACTCTAAGTTCAACATGTTAGCCATTACACAGTCCAGTTCCTAAGAACCTCCAGGATATTAAGTGAAGGCTGTTTAGACCTTTCAGGCCGCCCCACTCTGGACAAGGAAGAGGCTGTACCTGAGCTTTCCTTGGGAAGCATAGGCAGTCTCCTGAAGGGATTTGACAGTCTGCAGGTTCCCAGCCTCACGATCCATTTGACCCTTTCCAGGAGAGCTCAGAATAGATGCTTGGGGCTGGGTTGAGGATGTCTTCTAGAACATTAGATCAGAAAATGACTTTATTGTCCAGAGACGAGATCTAAGGAGTCCTTTCTCCTCAGGGCATTTCTAATAGCAGAAATAATGCTTGACTCTCCTCTTCATACCTCCTCCTGGGGAGCAGCTTCCAGCCCCACTTTCTGGCATCTCTGTGCTTGATTTTGGCCCTGGTGCCACTCTACCCAAAGTGCTTGGAACCTGGGTCAGAAACCTATACTGTGCTTTTGCCAATCTTCCTATGAATAAGGGGGCAGGGGGAAAGGGAAGCTGGAATTTGCTCCCCCTCCCCTCCCTGCTTCCCCTGTCCCATCCCCCTTCCTAGTTCATAGTGGAGATCAGGAAGTCTTAAAGCTTTTCTTCTCACGACTTCATCTTGGAGTAGTTTTGAAAATCTAATGGATAGTTCAGCCTGGATTGCTTCATGGTCCCTCCCTCTCCCCCCTCCTCCTCACCCCACCACACACACGGAGGAGGTTCTGTTTGTGAACAGGAAATCCGACCCAGCCTAATAAACATTTATTGTCTACTCTGAGCCTAGCCCTGAGATACAAGAGGAAAATGACATTTCTTCCCTCACAGAGCCTACATTGACTGCCATGACTAAGTAGAGAAGGGAGTGGGGATGGCACAGAAACAGGTAAGTAATAAGAATTTGTGGAGGGAAAGAGTAGTGACTCAATTTAGTAAACGTTTATTAATTCTCCTATGGGCCAGGCACTCTGAAAGCCCTGGGGATACAAATGAGAGAAAAGGGGCAGGGCTTACCCTTCAGGAACTTACAATCTACTGGGAACAAGCGAGGCTCAAGTCTAGTTTGAGATTCTTAAGAAGTATTTATAAACCCTGGGACAACTGTAGAAGAGCAGGAAGGTAGGTGGGAGATGGTATACCATATTAGGGGTCGTTTTGCTTGAAATACCCCTACCCATGATTCCTGGTACTGCCTTCTGGGAACAAGTCGGACCAATCCAGTCCCTCTGCCTTATGCTAGTTCTTCGTTCACTTAAAGTGTTTATTAAGCACTTCCTGTGTGCTGATACTGGAAATACAAATTTAGTCAGCCAGCATTTATCAGGGTTGAGCTGTGTACCAAGTCTTGTGCTAGACTTGGAGATTTGAAAATCCCCAAATTATCTCTTCTTTAGGAGCTTTATTTAGTCTAGCTGGTTGAGTCCAGGTATATATGTGTGAATAGACAACCGAATGCAAAATAGAAACCAGGAACTGTTGGGGAGAAGGTATGAGCAGTAGAGGGAGGAGCGTTTGGAAAGGCTTCATGTAGAAGAGTCAACCTCCCTGGGCCTCGGCTTCCTCATAATTAAGATTGGGGAGTAGGAATAGATGCATCGGGGGCCACACCAGCTCTGGATCTGTGATCCTGTCATCCCTATAAAGGGGAGCTTGAGCTGAGTGTAAAAGGAAGATAGAGATAAGGAGTGATTTTATTCCACTCATTGGGCAGCCAGTGCAGCATCATCAGGAGAGCCAGTCTGGCTGGATTGTAGAAAGTAGAACAAGCCTGCAGAGGTGGGTTGGGGCCAGGTATAAGGGCTTTAAATGCCAAACAGAAATGCCTCTGTGACTCTAGGGGCAATAGAAAGTCGGTGCAGCTCATTGAGTGAGGGAGTGCTTAAGGAAAGATGCTCTTAAGGAAACTGACTTGGATAGCTCTGTGGAAGGTATCTCTGGAGTAGGAGAGACTTAAGGCAGGAAAACCAATGAGAAGGTGGGTGCAGTAATCTAGGAGAGAAATGTGGGGCTTGAACTAGGTTAGTGTTCATGTGACCACTGAGAAAGGAAGGGCTTTGAGAGAGGTAGGGTAGAAAGGAGAAGTGCAGATGTGGTATTTCTATAATATTTGTGAGGTAACAGTGTGAGCCAGGATGACATTGAAGTTATAAAGATGGGAGGCTGAACAGAGGGAGATGCCTTCAACAAAACGAGGGGATTTTAGGAGAAGGGCAGATAGAGATTGAATTCTGTTTTGATCATGTTGGGTTTGAGATGACTGTGACACATCTAGTTCAAATGTCCAATAGGCAGTTGGAGGTGTTGGACTGGAGCTCAGGGGAGAGATGAGGGCTAGCTACATAGATATGTGAGTCATCTGCGGAGATGATAATTGAACCCATGGAAGGAGCCTAGGAGATCACTAACTGAAAGTGTGTAGAGAGAGAAGAGAGCCCAATACTGATCGTTGGGGTACACCCAGAGTTAGGGAGCATGATATGATGATGAACTAACAAGGAAGACAGAAAAGGATCAGTTGGATAGAGTCACAAAAACCCCGAGAAGAGAGCATCCAGGAGGAGAGGGCAGTCTAAAATAACATGCTGGGAAAGACTGAGAAAGATAAAATTGAAAAAAAAAGCTATCAGATTTGGTACTTAATAGATTGGGGGTAACTTTGGCGTTTCAGTTAAAAGATGAATTTGGAAGCTAGGTGGCAAAGAGTTGGGCAGTAAATGAGGGGGAAGGAAATCAAAGGGAAGGAGTGTAGACAGCTTTTTCTAGGCGTTTGGCTCTGAAAGGACAGCTTGAGGGGATAGTGGTAGTTGGGGTTTTTTTATTTTTCTTTTAAAGAATGAAGGAGAGCTTGAGTTTGTGGGCAACAGGGAAGAAACCAGTAGGTAGGGAGAGATTGAACACGACAGAGAAGGGTGATGATCAAGGGTTGGCTTTGGTGAAAGGAGGAGAAAGGCTGCCTCTGTCGAAGCCTAGAGGAAAGGAGGAGGCAGTGAGGGATGGAGTTGAAGGGGTGTATGTGATAGAGCAAAGGGGACTGGAGGGAGCTCTTAGCGAATGATCTCGATTTTCTCACAGTAAAGTAGGTGAGATCCTCAGCTGAGGCGTGACCCCTAGGCAAGTCGCTTAACCCTGTTTACCTTAGTTCTTCATCTATAAAAATGAGCTAGAGAAGGAAATGACAAACCGCTCCGGTATCTGAGCCAAGAAAACTCCAAAATGGGGTCAGGAGAATTGGGCACGACTAAAACGACTGAACAGCAGCCACCTGAGCTGAAAGGATGGGGAGAAAGGGAGGTGTCGGAGTTTAAAGAAGGTCAGAATGGGGAATGGGGTAGAGAATCAGTTGGGGAGAGTAAGAAGATGAGATTAAGTAACACAGGCGTGTAGTGGACCCCGTCAGCGCAACGTGCTCTAGGTGTGTTAAGCAGTGCATGAGTGAGTAGGAGTAGAGGAGTCTGATGAAGGGAGAAAGGCACTTTTTAAGCTTTTGAGCACTACTTGCCAATGCAAACCATTATGCTTATATCAATAGAGGTCATTAATCGTTATTAATACTTGCACACTTTGGAGATCTGAGATTTTATCAACATGGATGCTGTGGCTGCTTATTTGAGATGGCAGCCCTCTGTCACTTAGTGTATCATAGAGAGGGTCATTGGTTTGGAGCTTAAAGGTCATTAATTCCAACTCCCTCATTTTACAGATGAAGGGTCACACAGGGACAAGACCAGGGTGGGTTTTGAAGTCAAGTTTTCCTGCCTTCACATCGGACACTATCCTGTGGTGTGTTGGTGGTTTTTTGAGAGTCATGGTAGCTGAAAAAAATTCATAATTACATGGTCCCACCTGGTGAGCCTCTCATAACTTAGCTCAGTTTTATCCTCAGGCAACAAAAATTTGGCCCATCCTGGGCCTCTTTCATCATGGTGGGATCTCCCAAAGTTTGCATTCATTCTACGGTCAGCCCTGGAGGACCCAAGGTCACCTTTGTGCAACTCAGTACAAAGCTTTGGAGTGGGACTTCAGTGGAGTGGTGATGATGATGATGATGGCAATAAGAGCTGGCATTTGTGTAGTGCTTTCACATGTCCAAAGCGTTTTCCTTACAATAACTCTTGAAGGGAAAGTCATACAAATGTTATTCTTATTCTACAGATGAGAAATAGGCCCATATGGGAGAAGGGAGCTGCCCAAGGTTACATAGTAAGTGCCACAGCCAGGACTCACCCAAACTTACAACCTGACCTGCAAATTCAGGGCTGTTTTCACATATCTGATAAGGGTCTGATAGTCAAGAGAGAGGGACGATTAACAGAATTATATAAGACCGAAACCTATTCCCCACAGGCAAGTGGTCAAAGGATATGAGTAAGTATTTCTCAGAAGAATAGTTGTAAACAACTAATAACCACCTGAAACAATTTTCAATCTCTATAATAAGAGAAATGACAATCAAGACAACCCTGCAGTTTTACCTCGCCGTAGCAAACTGGCAGTGACAGAATTTGGGAAGAGTGAGAAGGCATTCCCACTATTGCACACCAGTGCCTTGTTGGTGGAGCTGTGAATCGATAGGACTGTTCTAGAAAACGATTTGGAATTGCTAGAAGAAAGGGACTTAAATATGTAGCCCTTTTGAAGCAGAAATTATGCTGCTGGGCATCTACCTCAAAGGAAGTCAATGCCAGAAAGAAAGGCCCTATATAAAAATATTGAGAGGAGCAGTTTTTGTGGTAACAAAGTAGATTCCCATAGATTGGCTAAACAAATTGTGATACGAGAATGTAATGGAATATTATTATGTCACAAGAAATATGAGTATGATGAATACACATGAGCTTGGGGAGACTTATCTAGGCTGTAAAAACCCATGCAAAGAGAGGTAGAGCTAAGCAGATGTTATATACTGTGACTGCATTGTAAGTGAGAGGACCCCAGCCGAAGAATAGAAGCTGAAAGTTGTAAAGTTATTAGGACTGGTGTCGTTCAGTCATTTCAGTCACGTTTGGCTCTTCCTGAGCCCATTTGGGGTTTTCTTGGCAAAGATACTGGAGTAGTTTGCCATTTCCTTTACAGACGAGGAAACTGAGGTAAACAGGGTTAAGCGACACAGCTAGTGTCTGAGGTTGGATTTGGACTCTGGTCTTCCTGACTTTAGGCCTGGCGCTCTATCCATCGTGCCACCTAGCTGTTTGTCCATTACTCCGAACTCGGAAGATGTGCCTCCCTTCTCTCCATTCCCCTCCGTCCCCCCCCATTAGGGGACCATGGATGTGGGATACTGCATATAATATCAGAATTTTTTGACTTGTTTAGCTAAAAAAGAATTCGTAATTTTTTTTCCATTTTTAATCTTTTTTTTTTCATTTTTTCATAGATGGTGTCTTAGGAGGGGAAGCAGGGAGGAAAACAGTAAGAAAGAGATGTGATAGATACCAAAATAAAAATTTTTGGTTACCAGTTAATAGTCATTTATTTTCTCTCACAACTACTTCACCCCCACTTTCATTAAATTTAATTGTTTAATTAAAAGAAGAACCCTCCTAACAAATAGGCACCAGTTTCCAGGTTGACCATATTCAAAAGGTCATGTGTCATTTAACATTTTAAATCCATCAAGAGATCTGGAATTGTATTTTGTCATTGCATTGCACAGGCATAAAATCTTTCCGTTTCTCTGTTTCTTTATAGTTCTGTTACTTCATAAATCGTTCTCCTAATTTGGCCCACTTTACTCTGAATCCGGTCAAATTTTATTTTGAAAAAAGTTTGCAAAGGCATTTCAAAGTACGTCACGTCATTGAGTCCCTTTTGAGTGCTTTTGAGGCCTTGTCTGATAAATACTTGCGTCCCTTCTCTGCAGATGCTAGGGGATGTCTCTGTCCTCCAGGCCCTCATTATCTACCAGGAGACAGAAGAAATGTAGGAGCGTAACTGGTCAAACCCAGTTTTTCCATCACCCTGAGGGGATGATGGGATCTAGTGAGGGTTTTTTGTTTTGTTTTGTTTTCTTGTTTGTTCATTTTTTAAAAGAATGTAGAAGACCTGTTTGTACTTTCTGGGTAATTGGGAAGAAACCCATAGATAAGGGGAGATTGAAGTCTAAGAGAGGGGTGATGATTGAGGGATCTGGTTATTAGAGGGGTTGACCACTTAGTTATTTTTTTATTATTGATGAGATTTGGGTGGACAGGATTAAATAGGGCATTGCTGGGGTAGGAGGAACTTTGTTGAGGGGAAAAATAACTATTACCTCTGAAAGTTCAGATTGGATTTAGTGTTCACTGAACTTCAACTTTAAAGGAAAAGAGGGCTATTTATGTTTTACTCTACCAGAGTTTTTCTCAAGACTGATATTCATTCTGTGATGAATGTTTTTTTTTGGGGGGGGGCAGATGGGATAGGGGTAGGATCTGAGTGTTTTGCCCCTATGAATGAACCCAGGATGGGTTTGTCTCGTTTGTAAATGCCTCTGGAAATGGGGCATTTGTGAAGGCTCCTGGGTGCCAAGGTTTCTTATGAGTCACAGCCTGGTTAGAGAGACATGTAGCATGTCTGTGAACCAGTGGTGGATGTAATTTAATTAGTTGGTTGTCATATACATTGTCCTGAATGAAGTCATCACCACAGTCTTCCCTCAGTTCCCCAAATATGGCTCCTAAGACCGGTGGTTTAAACTGTGCTTGTGGGAACAAGGCTCTGTACTGTACTGGTCAGTAGGGTGTTGTCATGGAAAGAGTCAGGAGGCCTTAGTCTGGCCCTCCCCATCGGGCAGTTGGGTGAGCTCTACTTCAGCTTGCCCATCCCTAAAATAGGGAGCCTGCAGTACGGATCTCAGGGCCACTCTGAAGGTTTACATTAGACACAGTCAGTGTGTAGGAAGTTTTATAAGTATGAAAAACCTTCACAAATATAAGAATATATATGTATAATCAAACATAGTAAGTCAAAAGAAATAAAAATATAATAAATCAAGTAAGAATCAGATATATATGTGTGTGTATATATGCATATGCATGTGTATGTATATACACACGTAGGTGTATGTCTCTCTGTGTTTATATGTGTGTGTATGTATGTCTATTCTCCAGCTATAGACAGTCCATACTTGTGCAGCCATCTTCTAGAGAGTACAGATCCAGGCAATAAAAAGTCATTCAGTAAGCATTTATTAAGCCCCCACTAGGTACCATGTACTGTGTTAGGGGCCAGGGCTACACAAAGAGGCAACAGACAGTCTGCGGGAGAATTCACCCTACTCCTTGAAGACTGGCACAGAGCTAACGCCCTGCTAACAGTGGGCATTTAGTACCTGGCTTTCTTTGCTCTCCCTCCTTGATTCCCGCCCCCCCTCCTCCCCCCCAATCTCCTCTGATCTCATTCACTTTGGTGGCGTTTATTGTCTCCTGCGTGTAGAACATTGTGCTACTATCGGGCACTACAAAGACACAAACCAACATAATTCATGTCCTTGAGAAGCTTCCCTTTTACTGGAGGAAATTTGAAACAGGAGCCTGCAGAGCACTGTGCAGAAGGCAGGATTTGGAGTTAGACAGCTAGCATTTATAAAATGCCACTGTTTGCCAGGCACTGGGCTGAGCCCTGGGGATGTACTGAAAGGCCGAGAACAGCCCCTTATCTCCAGGCATTTATAGTCTGTGGGGGCAACCACAAGCATACAACAAACCAGATAGGGTCAGGAGATAAATTGGAGATAATCTCAGGGAAGGGAGAAGACTAGGAAAGGCCTTTTTTGGGGAGGGGAATGGGAAAGGGAATAAGCATTAATTAAGTGCCTTGTAGGTACTGTACTAAGTTTTTTGCAAGTGTAATTTGATTGCAAAAGGTAAGATCTTGGCTGAGAACTGAAGCAAGAAAGCTTAGAGGTCGAGGTGAGGGGACCTTGAAAACATGTTCAGATCCTGGAGATGGAGTGTCCCTGTCAAGGAGCAGCCAGAAGGCTGGTGTTATTGGGTTACATAGCGCATGAAGGGGGAGTAAAGTGGAAGGAGACCAGAAAAGTCAGAAGGGGTCAGGATATGATGGACTTTGAAAGCCAGGGAATTTTATATTTGATCCTGGAGGTAATCGGGAGATGAGGTAGGGACTTTGGGAAGGTCATTTTGACAATTGAGTGGAGAAGTTGATTGCAGTGTGGAGAGACTCTAGTCAGGAAGACCGCAGTGGTGGCTATTGCAATACAATTGTCCAGACTTGAGGTGAAGAGGGTCTCCTTCAGGGTGGTGCCAGTGTTAGAAGAGAGGAGCAGACAGATAGGAGAGATGTCAAATAGATCCAGTCACAGGATTTGACAGTTGATTGGATGGGGGGAGGGGAGAGCAAGGAATAGAGGAGCCTGGGGGACCAGGTATATGGTGGGGTCCTCAGCAGTAATGGGGAAGTTAGAAGAGCCAGACTCCAGACTCTGGAGTCAGACTTGGATTCATATGGCAGCACTGGTGTGTAATCTTGGGCAATGCACTTAACTTCTAAGCCTCAGTTTCCCTGATGGTCAAATGAAGAGGCTGGTCTCAGTGACCTTTTAAGTTCCTTTCATCTCTAAATCTTTGATCTTATGTTTAATGCAGGTATGTAAATATTACATATATATGGATATTTATATACATACACACATAATCAACTATACAAGATAATTTGTTAGTTTTAAGCTTTTCATTTATGTCTTTTATTTTTATATCAACCTCATTTCTGAATTACCCTTTCCAGGGAGGAGCAGTCCCTTCTTCCTCCCTCCCTCACCCACCCCCCACCCAAACAAAAAAGGCAGTTTAGCAAAATCAATCTGATGGAGGCATCTACTGAGGCAGCTGGTGTGCTGGTATCTCCAGAGTGCCGCACCCGTAGCTCTGTACATCTGTGAAGAAGGGAGGGAGGTACATTTTCTTCTCTTCTTCTGGGACAAGGTTCAGGTTTGAATTTTTTTTCTTTTCTCTTTCCAGGTTGTTATTTTCATTTATAGTGTAGGTGCTGATACAAAGTAATTTCGAAAAGGAGAGGCAGGATTTGGAAAAGTCTCTTCTTAGATTTTAGTAGGAAATGGTCGCCAAGCAGGGCTTTACGAGGAGCTAGAGATTCCACCAGGTCCAGCCTGAGAGAGAAAGGCATTCCCCCCTGTGGAGGACAGTGTCTTGTGAGAAAAACCAGTAGTCCTCTTTGGTTGAAATGGTGAGTCCAAGGAGGGCGACATGTAAAGTCATGTTCACGTTTGCATGGTCTTTATTTGAGCACTTGTTTTAACATCCCTGCTAGATTCTGTGCTTCTTGTGGGCAAGGGACCTCGCTTATTTATCTTCTCCAGCACCCAGCACCCTTCACTTCCCAGACTTGGGATTTCATTGGGGGTAGGGCTCTCTACTGCACTTTCTTCACCATCTATAGTCTTTTAAAGAGTTTCTCTGGGTGCTGAGAGGTTAAATCACTTGCCCCCAGGGTCACACAACTAGTCTGTGGCAGAGGTGGGGCTTGCACATAGTTTTTTTCAGACTCTCAGGCCAGCTCCCTATCCATTTTCTCTGGCTTTCCCCCATGCCTGGAGAAAAGCCCTCCCTCCTCTTCTTTGACTGCTGGTCTCCCTGGCCCCAAGCTTAAAATCCTACCTATAGGGATCCTTCCCCAATCCTTCCTAATTCCAATACCTTCCCTCTGTTAATCATTTCCTATTTATAAGTTGATTTGTAGGTATTTATTGCTCATTAGATTGTAAGCTCCCTGAAGGCCAGGCCTGTCTTTTGCCCCTTTTTGTATCCCTAGTGCTAGTCACAGTGCCTGGCACATAATAGGCACTTAATAAATGTCTTTTTAAAAATTGTTTGCTTCTTATTTCACATTTTAAGTGCTTAACATAACTCTGTTGTGTGAATAAATGAACATTACTATATAAAATGCCCAGGGTTCCTGATATTGTCATCCTGAGGCAGGACCTGGTCATGGTCTGGCCAGGTGGATGGCAGTTTTTTGTCTTACTGCATTTCTTTTGCTTGATTTTTCTCGGTCCCTGGGATCATGACTTGCTTCTAAGGTGTTTCTTTTCCTCCTGTAATACATTTTATTTATTGGAGACTTCCTATACACAGTGATCTAGGTTTACAACAAAGGAAAAATTCAAAAGTGTTTGTTCACTTTACAGGAGGATTCACAGTATAATTTCTCATTAGCATAAGTGAATTTAGTGTGGTTGGAATGACTGGAAACTGTCAGACCAAATGTCACTTTGCTTGAAAGTCTCTACAATTTAGGAATGAAGAACAAGTCTATTATTAGGAATGAACGAGTGTGTTCAGTTTATTACTGAGGAAGCATCGTGGGCTGATGCTTAAATTTTATATTTTTGGTTACACGAAAAGGCAGGGAAATGCAACAAACATTTATTAAGTGCCTGCTGTGCTAAGCTGTGGTAATATAGATGCAAGCAGAAAGAAAGATAATTCTGCCATGTGGTAGCTTACATTCTAATTGGGAAAGACCGTATACAAAATGGAGCTAAAAGTGTGGTGGGAAGGATGGAAGATACCGAGGAAGGGACAGGGCCTTGCAATCCACAAAGTCAGAAGTACAAGTGGGAAAGGCATGAAGGTTGGCAGGCTCGGGGCGCTCCCCAAAATGGAGGCAAAGGGAAGAACTAATCTGTGAAAGAAACCCCCTTCCTCACTTCTTTGAGAGTCTGAGGGAAGGATGGACGTTCCAGGGTGAAGTAGCATCAGGGGTGAGGGAGGTTCCAGGGTAAGACTAAAGCCCAGGCCTGCTATGGAAATCTGAGAATGACAGAGCCTGCTTATGTAGTCAGGATTATACTATCTGTTTCTGAATTTTGGATTTACATTTTTTAGTTAGGAAGGGGTAGAATTGGGAGAGTCCATATCTTTAAGACGGATCAGGACGATGTGGAATTTATTCCTTGAAGTCTGAGTCATTTTTATTAGGTGCTATTCTGTATCCTGATCATTGTAAAGATAGAGATAAATAAGGAATGGTCCCTGGCTTAAAAGAGTTTATAATCTGTTTGGGAAAGTTAAGCATACATTCTGGGGGAACAATTAATGACCTAAGACAGTATATAATTAAATCCTAAATTGTGTGGTACAGCCCAGAGACACCAAAGATCACTGAGAGCAAGCGTAGTTGGGCAAGGCTTTTAGAACTGAGTCTTGAAGGATGAGTATGATTTGGCTGGTGAGAGGACATTCTTCTGCTCTACAGTGTCATTGTGTGGCAATATGTTGTGTCTAGGGCTCATTTATTTATACATTCATTAAGAATCAAAAGTCAGTTGGCCACAGGCTCCATGCCTAGTGTTGAGGTTTAAGGTTTAGATTAGAGGTGCTCGAGACCCCAAAATACCAAAACGTGGGGTCCTGCTGAATGAATTCAACTCAAGTCTTCTCTCAGCCAAAGAAAAGCAAAGTTTATTAAAGATAAGTCTACTCAATAAGTTTACCCTTAATGGGTAGACTCTTTAAGGAGTCTAAGTATAATAATCTGAGACAGAGTGAGTCTGCACTAGATAGAATTCTTGGCACCTTCATGGAGGCAAGATGGATCTTATATACAGAAAGATTGTGGGAGGGTTCTAGGGGTGGTCTAGAGGAGAAGGTAGGGCAGGGTCTTGAGGAGTCAAATGAGGTCAGACTTCAGTAATAAGATTAAGGATGGGAAATAGCTGAAGGCTTCCTGGAGATGATGGACAATGGAAGGCTAGGCTAGTTTAAGGGTGACAGATTTGGGTATAGATATTTTGATAGGATCAAGGGGGGGAAGTAGCTGGACAGTGGAGGGCTAGGCTAGTAAGAGTAAGAGATTTGGACCTAGCTATAAGGAAAGGCTTATGTCCTCAGGCTGATGCCTCTTCAAATGGGACGATTCAAACAGAATTCAAGGAGTTTCCCAGAGCCTGTACCCCATCACCTAGCACTGGAGATACCAAAAAGTGTATGCCGTCAAGGAGCTTACCTAATAATGTGGGGTCAGAGGCATAACACATTAAAAACAAAACCAAAACCAAAAAGGGGTGGAGGGAGGAAGGCATATGAAGTTCTGCAGCCAGGTGAGAAATGATGAAATGTGAACACAAGGTCCCATTTGTGGGGTGAAGCTCTCCATGTCTACCTTCTACCCTCTCCAGTGAGAGGGAAGGAGGGGACCAGGCAGGAGTTACTTGAGGACCTTGAGTTTCAGAATTGATTTGATCTTGTAAGGGAGGAGACCAGGCTTAGGAGTCCTGCCCTTATGGAGCTTCCATTCTTGTGTACCAGGTTAGATGATCTTTACGGCATAGTCTGTTTAGATTAGCCTTTTGTCTCGTTGAGGTTTTCTTGTCAGAGAAATGTTTTATAACTTCTCTGAAATATCAGGACGCTTCCTTGTAAAAAGGGAAACCGTGACCTTGTCTGTGGTTGTCCCATGGCTTAAGTTGAAGTAAAAAGGAGAAAAAAAAAATCTGGGCTAGTTGGAACAAAATACTGTGGTTTTTCTTTGGCAAATGGGGCCTTAGTCTTGTGATGTCTACTCATTTTAGGAATTGGTTCAAGATTAGGACCATTGTACTGTATAGAAAGTCAGAATTAAATTGATGAGCAATTATGAATCCCCACTGTTCTAGGTGCTTTTCTAGGTGCTGGAGACACAAAGACAAAAATGAAACAGTCCCTGTCCTCAAGGGATTTACACTCTAAAAAAGAAATTATATGTATACATATAAGTAGATATAGAATATATGAAAAGGTAATGTTGTTTATTGATTTTTTTGGCTGAATTCCTCTTGTTCCAAGCTGTGAAATCTAGTTCCAGGGGGTACTCGGATTCTTTTGGGCACTTTTTTCTTTCCATTGTTTGCCAAAATTTTAAGTGCCTTTTTTTTTTTAAATCCGCTGTGTAAGTGAACCAGTCTGAATCCTTCCTGTGACTTGGGGAATAGTGTAAACCAAATAGGACACGAGTGGAAAACTGTTCCTCGGGTGGACCATTCTGCTTCAGTCTGTGGGTCTTCTCACTCTGCTCTGCATGCCGTTGGTCTGGTGGGTGACCCGCTGGGGTTCTGTAACTCTACACCACCTGCAGAGGCCACTGCAGGGACAGAGCCAGGCTACTGGGCCAACTGGTTGAGCCACTGTGCCCGGGCAGGCACTGATGGGGAACAACAAGGCTTTGTTGTATAAGTTGCTGGCCAAAGTGCACTGTCAGCAGGGGGCCCCGGGGTTCTGAGGCCTGTGGGACCTGGTGGGCAGGGGGCCAGCACCCACTCTGCTGGTGTTGGGCCTGGCAGCCTAGCCTGGCTGTGGGGAGGGGTGGGATGGATGGGGGATGTACCTTGGGGTGTCTAACACTGAATAACCCCAGGATTTATTTGATGGTGGAGGTCACATAACCAGAGAGAATTAATTTCCTTTTTCTCTTCAAGGCTGGTTGTTTGTTTGTTTTTTTTTTTTTAAAGCTTGATCTTTTCTTGAAAATGCTCATTTTAATAGCATTGGGGAAAACCAAACCAAACCAACCAGCCCCTTGAAAACTTCCGGGTTTGCCTGTAAGGACCTCAGCCTGGGAAGACTCCTGCTCCCAGGTGAGGGAGATTGTAAATCAAGGTAGACCCAGCTGCCTCAGTCTGCCTTTCAGGTTTGCTGCCTTAGTACTTTCAGATACAGAAGTCCCCCCCCTTAAACCTCTCCCCACCCCCTGTCTGGGGGGGACAAGCCATTCTTGTGTTTCCAGTTTTAAAATCTGGACCCTTTTCCTGCACTTTGAAGCCCCTCCTGCTTCTCACAGAGCCCATCTTTAAGGATCTGATGGAGTACACAGAATGTGGTGATTGTACTCACACCTCTCTTCCTAGATTCCTCCCCATGGAGCTTCATTAGTTTTCTGTGCTGTAGTTTTTTGGAAAGGGCTCCGAAATGCTGGTACTCCCTTTGGCACCTTGATTGGCTCATTGGATGGAGCCCTGAATTAGCTGTGGTTTGATAAAGGTTGAATTAGACGGAGACTTTGGAAGAAGAGACCAAGGAGTCATGGGAAGATAAACTGCCTTAAAAAAGACCCAGCTCTCCAGGATACAGGAAAGTAGTGTGGTAGAGTGGCCTTCCTCAGACATTTCCTGGTTGTGTGACCCTGGGCAAGTCACTTGATCACCCCCTGCTTCAGTTTCTTCATCTTTAAAATAGTAGCCTCTACCTGGAAGGGGCGTTGTAGGAGCCCACTGTGATGATAATTTTTGAACGCTTTGCAAACCTTAAAAGTGCTGTTATATAAAGGCAACCTATCTCCACATTGCTGAACTACCCCTTCCTACCCTAGGCAATTTATTTTAAGGCTATTTATCTTGTCTTTTGTGTCTTTTCGTCCAAAGTTTCTCCCCTCCTCCTCTATCTCCTCCTTCATCCTTATGAAAGGCGCTGCTAATCCCTGTGTATAAGGTTCGTCTGATTCTCTCTGTCAACATTCTCTTTCCAGTCCAGCTTTTTAGAGCCAGAAGCAATCTATCAGTGGAAGGAACAAAGATGATCTGACCTAGTACGAGTCCCAGTATGGGACTGGATGCCTCACCTTGCAGCACTGTGCCACAGGCATCCTCTGAATGAGAACTTCTCCGGTAGGGAAGGTGAGATTTGAGGGGACAGGGCTGGAGATGAAGAGAGAACTCAGAAGCTAGAAGTCTGTTTTCAAACACATCTGGCAAAGAGAACCTCTCGTTGGCTGACCTCCTAGCCCAGTTCTTTCTCCCTATGAACACATCTTCTTTCCTTTATTTTCGGTTGTCTTCTTTCCCCCCTTTTCTCCTTTGATCCAGGCACCACAGACTGAAAGCCTAGAAAAGAAAGAAAAAGTGTAGGATGACTCGTGAGGGTTCATCTGAGCCAAAAACAAAACCAAGAGAGTACGTTTGCACAAAAATCTCACTTGACAAGTTTCCACTTCAGCTGGGGAGGCAGAGGCCTGATGGACTCTAGGAAATTTTATGTATGTGTCTGTGTCTGTGCACATATATGCACATACATACACATACATGTATATACCTGTAGCTATATGAGCTTTGCTGGGCTGACAGTGTAGCTATCTAAAAGCCTAACTGAGCATCTGCTAACCAGCCAGGAACCCTGTTGGAGGTCTTAATGTGGGGGATTAAAATAGCTTGCTTGTTGGCCACAGGCCTTTTCGGATGAAAACTTGTGAATGCGCGTCCTGCTTCTAGAGTCTGCTTGCCTGCTTCTCAAGGTCCCCTCCCAGTTTATCTGAAGTGTGATGATATGGAATGAGCTTGGACAAATTGCTGTTTTCAGGATGGTAGGCCCCTTCTGTCCTGATCTCATTTCTGCCCTTTGATTCCTGTGTCTTATCTGACCAGCTCTGGTGGGAGTTGGCTGCATTTTTTTTTGTTTTGTTGCCTAAGGAGCTCTTCTGGTTTTTTTTGGTTTTTTTTTTTGCTTTTTGGAGTGGGGAAGGTAGGGCAATTGGGGTTAAGTGACTTGCCCAGGGTCACATGGCTAGTGTTAAGTGTCTCAGGTCAAATTTGAATTCGGGTCCTCCTGATTCCAAGGCCAGTGCTCTATTCACTGTGCCACCTAGCCGCCGCCTAAGGAGCTCTTCTGATGTCCCATTTGCTCATGGTGCTGGGCTCTGTACTACTTAAACCATCAACAAGTATTGATTTAGCATATGCTCCAGGAGTTCTTAACCTGAGGTCCCTGAATCTGTGTTCTTTAACATTTTGATAATTGTATTTCAGTATGTGGTATTGTTATAATCTTAGAAGTTTTGTTTTATGCATTTCCAAGCATGATTCTGAGAAAGGATCCGTGGGCTTTACCAGGTATTGACTGAGAGGCTCAGGTAACAAGACAGGTGGAAAAAGTCTTGGCTTAGTGCATGCTGAGCACAGTGCTGGTTGTCTGGGGAGAGACCTCATCCCATAGTTCTGTCATATAGCCTGAGAGATATTCCATCCTTTTGTGTTGACAACATATTCTGATTAATAAAATGGCAGTTTTGCAAAATAGCTAGAGGATAAACAATATAACTTAATGAGCATTTCCTAGGCATGCTGGGGACACAAAGGCAAATTAAAAGTTCCAGCCTCCAGGGAGGTTGCATTTTATTGGGAAGATCCAGGATACAGTGTACACAGTGCAATATTGGGGTGTGGGGTGGGAATACTGACCCTGAGCGGGGGCTTGAAGGATCATGGGATCTTAGGCCCGGACCTGAAGGGGGGCCTTAAAAGGCATCTAGTTCAGCCTCCTTGTATTAAGATGGGGAAACTGAGGCCCAGAGAGAGTCAGTGACTTGCCAGGTCTCACAGCATAGACCTGGCATGTAAACCCAGGTCCTTCCGCTAGTACCCTGCCAGTGGGTCCCAGGGGAGGAGGTACCATCTAACCTGAGCATGGAAGAAGGTAAAGATTCTGAGATGAGTAGATGATTAATTCCAGAGGCAGGGTAAATAGCCCGTGTCTGCAAGCCTAGAGAGAGGAGGGATGGAATACTGAATAAGGAGAACAGCTGGTTGTCAGTTTGAGTGAAGGGAGGGGAATAATGTTTAAAGAAAAAAGCTGGAAAGGGAGGTTGGTGCTTGACTAATTGGAAAGAGGCCTTGAATGCCAGAATAAAGAGCTTGCGCTTTGTCTTAGAGGCAGCAGGGAGCCACTGAAGATTTTTGAGCAAGAAAGTGGCATGATCAGTTGTGTGTCTTCAGTTTATTTTGGTAGTGGGTGCAGGTGATTTATTGGGGATGGGACAGGAGGAGACCAGAAGCAGGGGGACTGAAGGCAAGAGGCTTTTTAAACATGGGTAGAGTACATGCTGTCTGCAAGATGCAATGGGAAGACACACACACACACACACACACACACGCACACGATGAAATAAGACATTTCTTAAAGGCCCATTCATTGTTTTTATGCTTTTTCAGAGGCCACAACATTGACAGCACAGAGTTTCCCCCTTCTTTCTCCTTCCCCCTTTTTCCAAGCCTCATTTGGTATACTTTGTGGCTATAAATTGAATGTTGTTTTTTTTTTAAAGATATGCAGGGCAGTAAAATCTCTGTTTTTCTTCCTTTTTGGTTAAAGGAAGCTTTCTCTTGTGGGTGCTTGTGTTTGGAAGATAACCCACTTTGCTTTGTGACTGATGTGATGGTTTCCCTGATAGCTTAACCACACTTCTTGTGGTCGACTGGAAAGGATTTGGAGAAGCTATGCATGTGACCAGATTTTTTTTTGGTCTTATAGTGGGTATCGTTTTGTTGCTAGGGGAAAATGGAAATGAGGGCCTACTTTCTCCACATCAGACTGGAATTGTTGATAATCTAGAAATCAATGCAAATATAAGCTTTGCATGACTGCAGTTACATTGACAGAATATCAAAAAGTCATGCCTTGCAGCCTTCCTCATTGGTTTCAGTAAAGAGGATTTGTAAGGATTTTAAATATTCTTTTGAGATGGGAAATAGCTTGAAGACTAGGTGCTACGGATTGTAGCACAATTATATCAACACAAAGATGTATGGAGAAAAGGATGTGGATAATATTTCTGTGGATAAATGACAGAACATCTTTTGAAATTTCTCATCTACTGTGTGATAATGGACAAGACTGGTTGCTATGTTTATTTGAAGGCCCTTAAAATTACTAATTTTGTGGTGCTTTCTGTTTTTATATCACAGTCATTTCTGGGTATGTATGTATTTCTCCCTTTCAAAAAAAATCCAGTAAGCTTTCCTTTGGAACAAGGGAAAAACATTTAGCAAAGCCACTTGGCTGAGACAGAGTCTGACATGGCTCATGCAACATTTTATACATCAAGTTCCCCACCTCTCCAAGGAGGGGAGGGGAATTTCTTCCCAAGATTGAGCTTTGTGATTATATAATGCTGGACTTTTTTTTTCCTTTTGTTTACACGGTTATAGTTTTGTGTACTCTTTTCCTAGTTCCCGCTGCTTCTTTCTGCCTCAGTTCATAAAAGTGTGAAGGTCTTTTTAAAGATTGTACGTATATGTAAATATTCTTTCTTTAAGATGAGAAAATAACTTGATATTTTATTTATAGTTTTAAAAATTTATGTTTTGTTTTTACATATTATCTTCATTTTCAAATATATCTTTTTGCCTTTCGTTACCAAGAGAGCCATTACTTGTTGACAATTACTTGGTAATCATATATTCAATTGTGACAGTTACTTGGCAATCATATATTCGATGCTTGCTATATGCTAGATCAAGGGTATGGAACCTGTCCCCTTGAGGCCACATGTGGCCCTCTAGGTCATCAAGTTTGACTGAATCAAATTTCACAGAACAAATCCCCTTAACAAAAGGATAAAAAACTATAAAACTTGGACTCAGTCAAAAGGCAGCTCCCAAGGGCCTAGAAGGCCATGTGTGGCCTCAGGGTCACAGGTTCCCCACTCCTGTGCTACATGATGTGTTTGGGATACAAAGAAAATTAAAAAAAAACCATATTCCATGCCCTCAGGGACCTCATATTATAATGGTGCAGACATCTTGCAAACAACTCTGTAAATGGGAAATAAATTTGTTATAAGAAATAATTAAAAGGGGGGGGAGTCTTTTTAACAAAACGAATACATCCATGTTACATGATACAATCTGCTAGCTTAGGCAAGGTTCTGCCTGCACCTCTACTTTTCCACCTCTGAAAAGAAGAGAAAGAGATGGAATTTCTCATTTTTTTCTTTGGGACCAACCTTTGACCTGAAACTTAATTACTTCTCTGTTTTACCCTTCCCTCTGTGAACTTGGAGCTGTGAAGGGGAAGCCTCTCCCTGCTTGCTTCTAAAATGATTCCTTTTCTTCAAATCCACGGTGAATGTGCTCAGTCAAGGTGTAAAATCTTCCTGGGTGGCACTTCCATAAGTTAGGGGGAATGTATGTGGGGGCAGTGTTTTAGCAGCTTGCTCCCACTATAAGGCGATCTGCTTTTGGACCAAGTCATCTCTGGCCACAGAACTTCCTTCTTGCTCTGAGTTTCTTAGATTCCAAGTAACAGGATAACTGGAGAATGTGTAATTCTTTTTGATTTCTTTTCCTATTAGAGTTCTTTTTGTATGTAGGCAGCACAGTGTATAGAGCACTGGACTTGGAATCAGGAAGACTCATCTTCATGAGTTCAAATCTAGCCTCAGACGCTTACTAGCTGTGTGATGCTGGGCAAGTCACTTAACCCTGTTTGCCTCAGTTTTCTTATCTGTAAAATGAGCTGAAGAAGGAAATGTTGAACCACTCTAATATCTTTTTTTTTTGCTTTTCTTTTGGAGGGGCAGTTGAGGTTAAGTGACTTGCCCAAGGTCACATGGCTAGTTGCACTCTAGTATCTTTGCCAAGAAATCTCCAAGAGGACGTGACTGAAATGACTAAACAACAACAAATTGTTAGAAAGTTTCTCCTTATATCCAATCCTAAATTTATTTCTTTGCAGTTTCCATCCATTGCTTTGTGACCCTGGGCAAGTCACTCACTTAACTATTTTCTGCCTTAGTTTCTTCATCTCTAAACTAGGGATAATCATAGCACCTAAATCCCAGGGTTATGAAGATAAAATGAGATATTTGTAAAGATCATTGCAAACCCTATAGTATGTTGTTCTTATTCGTGTTACTATTATTCCTCCTCTCTGAAGCCAGATTGTAAAGGACTTCAAATAATGAGTTTGTAGTTTATCCAAAAGCCAGAAAGGTGCCATTGAAGATTTACTTATTTTGTTTGTTAGCAAAGAAATGAAATAGTTGCACAGATATGTCGTAGGAATATTAATTTAGCAGCTGTATAGAGAATAGATTGGAGAGTGGAGAGATTAGAAGCAGGGAGACTAGTTAGGAACCTCTTAGGATAGTTTAGGTGAAGGGTGATAGGGTATGAACCATAAGGGAAACCGTGGCACAGGGGAAGAGTGCTGAATTTAGGACGCAGCCTGCATTTGAAATTTGACTCTGTCACAACTTGCATGACCTTGGACAAATCTTTTAACATCTCTGAACTTCACTTTTTCTGTTTGTCAAATGGTGAGGTTGGGCTATCAGTTAGTCAATCAACCAATACTTAAGTACCTACTCTGTACCAGTCACTGGGCTAGTCTGGGGATAAAGATAAAATGAAACAATGTCTTCCCTCACAGAGCTTGGATTCTCTTGGATCAGATGATTTCTAATGTCACTTCCTTCTCTCTCAGGGCAGTGGCTGTGTGAGTAGAGAGAAGTGGACATATTTGAAAGATATAATGGAGGCAGAGTTGAAAAGACTTGGCGATTGATAATATTGAACTTTGGCTGATGAGATGGGCAAAGCTAGTGAAGACGGAAGACACCCTCTGGCTACCTCCTTGGGTTTCATTGCCCTGCACCCTTGGGCAAGGCGATGCCTGCAAATCTCTGTTAGGCACTGGGGACCACATTGGGAACCTGTGAGCTGGTTACATCTGGTTTTGCTTTTGGTTTTGTAAGTGTCCTTGAAGGTAACACTGCCCTTCTGTTTTTCACATACCCTTGTGCTTTTGCATGATTAGCAGTGTTGGTATGTGGAAGGGTTTCTTTTCTTTATTTTTTTAAAGTAGCTGTTTGTTACTGACAAAGCTTTGACCTCATCCACTTATTGGTTGGAGAGTGTTGCAATCCAGGAAACTAAATCCCAAAAGGCTTGTCAGTCTTTTGATGAGGATGTTGTCCAATAGTATAGACAGGTTGGGTCCACGTTAGCTTTTATAATGCTAAAGATCAAATAAAAATTACATAAAGCTATTTGATTGCTTCGTTTTTCTTAGGATGAGATCATCTCTACCCCCCTTTGGGTTCTCGTACTGAACAACTGCTTTTTGGATTTTCACTTTCCTAGTTTGCCATTGACTAGTAGAACTTAAGAGCATCATGAGTCTTTCCTTTGTTCAGTTAACTCTTCCTCTGCTGTACTCTATAACCCTCATGAAACTGAGATTACTGGGAAATTGATGTTTGGAGCTGATTAAGCCCAGTTTTTCTGGTAATGAGAGTCTTGGGAAAGATAAGGATCACATTTTGCAATCCCCTCTCCATGCAGTTAGAATTCTGTAATATTGGACAGGTTCCCAAGCTGATGAGCTTATGTCCTATAAACCCATTCTTGAACTTATTACTTTTTAAATCATTTGGATAAGCATTTTCAGGATATCTTTTTCTTAAAGTGGCCATGGATGGTGATGAAAAAGGAAAGGAGGGAAGGATGTTTAGTTGTTGATCTTCTCATTAGGCTTTGGGCCCCATGTTGTAGTCTTATTGTAGGTTAAAGGATGCCAGGAGTAGGGGTGCACACCTGTAATCCCTGCTACTGGGAATGTTGAAGCTGCTAGATCACTTGAACTGAGGAGTACTGACTTGTGATAGACTTAGCTGCTGGGGTGTCTATACAAAATCTGGCTGTAACATGGTGAGCCCCTGAGATGAGGCTGGGGAAGGGAAGCACCAGGTGTAAAGGAGTGAACTAAGGGATCAAGTCTTTGACTGTCTTTGAATATTTCCAACCTGGGTGAGATAGGGAGACCCAGTCTCAAAGAAAGAAAAAATACTGTCACATTTGAACTGTTCTTTTTTTTACCTCCTTTAAAGAATTAACTAAAATCCCATCTTTTAATGGAAACCTTCCCTAACCCCTCTTAATTCTAGTGCCTTCCCTCTGTTAACTATTTCCCATTTATCTTATATATAATGCTTGTTTTGTATAGATTTGTTGCCTTGTTTTTGCCTCCATTAGATTGTGAGCTCATTTCTCTTCCATAGATTGTGAGAGAGGAGGGAGTCTATTTTTCCTCTTTTTGTATCATTAGTGCTTAACACAGTACCTGACACATAGTGGGTACTTAATAAATGTTTACTGATCTGTTATTTCTTATGTTAATAAAAGTCACAGTTGATCTCTGACTTAAATTAGTATTGGTGAGTTTCCTCATGCTCAGAAGTTAAACATCTTGCCCATTTCTGTGCTGCTAGTGTCAGAGGTGGGATTTGAAACCCACCAGCCTTTCCAACTACAGGTTCAGAATTCTGCTGTGTCATGCTGCCTTTTCAGTATTTCTTCTAAAAGCAGAGTTTAGAGGCATCTGATTACATGGTCTAATATTTCTTAGATCTGCAACCTATGGAAAGTAAATCGGATAGTATATTTATATCTTATCTAGTTATAATCTCTTGGGCCAAATTTTCACCCAGGTTTCAATCTTAGGAATTTTGTAGGAAAGTTGATTATTAGATCTTTTTAAATTTGTTTTCTTAATTCTGTTTTTCAATTAACAAGCATTTATTTTCTCTCCTTCCCTCATTAAAAAAAAAAAAGAAACTTGTAGCAAGTATTCATAGTCAAGTAAAACACAGTCTTGATTGTCCATGTCCAAAAATAATGTTTCATTTTGCACCTTCAGTCCATCATGGGAGGTGGATAGCATAGATGGATCCCTATCAGTCCACTGGTATCATGGTTGGTTACCGCATTCTTTCAAAGTTTGTTGGCTTTACAATGTAGTTGTTATTTTATAAATCGTTCTCCTGGCCCTGCTCACTTCACCTCAGCATCAGTTCACATAAGTCTTCTCAGGTTTCTCTGAATCTTATTTCTCCAATTATTTCTTTTGACACAATAATATTCTATTATTTTCATGTAGCACAATTTTTCGTTCATTCCCTCAATTGATGGATACCCCTTCAGTTTCTTTGATACTGCAAAAAGCTGCTATAAATATTTTTTATTCATATGAATTCTTTTCTTTGATTTCTTTGGGAAAAAAACCTAGCAGAAGCATTGCTGGCTCAAATGGCATGCATAGTTAGTGACTTTTTGGACACAGTTCCATATAAATCTCTAGAATGTCTATATCATTTGGCAGTTCCACCAACAAAGGGTTAATGTGACTGTTTTTCTGAATCTCTCCAAAATTTATTTCTCTTTTTAAGATCATCTTTGCCAGTCTGACGGGAGTGAGGTAGAATTTTAAGGTTTACCTTAATTTGCATTTCTCAAATTATCAATGATTTGAGTTTATTTTTATTTTTTGGTGGGAGAGGGGTATGTCAGAGTTGGAGGGATCTGCTGGTACCTTGGATTTCTTCTTTTTAGAACTTCCTGTTCATATCCTTTGACCATTTTCCAGTTGGAGAATGGTGTGTGTTAATTTGAATTAGTTCCTTATATATCTTGGAAATGAGAATTTTTTTCCAGAGAAACTTGTGGCAAAATGCCCCACCCCAACTATTTTTTTTCTGAGTTTCTTTTCATTGTTTCTCTTTTTTTTTTTGTGCAAAACCTTTTAAATTTCACATACTCAAAATTGACCATTTTATTTTTTGTGATTCTGTCTATCCTTTGTTTAGTTATGAATTCTTACCTCTAGCATAGCTCTGAAAAGAATGGATGATTAAACCTAAGGCATTCATAATGAAGCCATAAGATACTGTTCCCCTACTGTTGGTAGTTGGTGGTTGGTAGTCTTCTCCTATCTTACTCCCTTCCACATACTCAGCAGTTCAGTGACACTGGCTTCCTTCATCTCTCTACTCCAGGCATTCTCGTATCTAAAATTCTCTTCCTCCTTGTCTCCATCTCTTGACTTCCCTGTATTTTCCTCTAGGACCCGGTTAAAATCCCACGCTCTACAAGAAGTCTTCCCTGACTGCCCCTTAATGCCACAGCTTTCTCTCTGAGATTATCTGTTGTTTATCCTTTCTATATCTTGTTTTTACATAGTTGCTTCCATGTTGGTTCCTCCATCAAACCATGAACTCCTTGTGAGCAGAATTGTTTTCCTTTTCTTTGGCTCCCCATCTCTCTGTGCCTGTCCCGTTGGAGACACATAATGCTTGTTGACTTGACTTGTTGACTGGGTTATCTCACTATATGACAGCATGCTATTATTCTAAAGCTTCCTGAATCATTCATGTCTTTGTGATTTGTTATCTGGGTAGTCCTGTAAACTGGATTGAGTGCCTGAGATGTTTGCACTGTCTCTGGAAAGCTGGGTTTTAATTTTAGTTTTGGTGTTGCTCAAGATGATGAGTTCAAGGGGCAGCCAGGTGGCATAGTGAATGGAGTGCCGGCCCTGGAGTCAGGAGGACCCAAGTTCAAATATGACCTCAGATACTTACTAGCCGTGTGACCTTGGGCAAGTCACTTAACCCCAAATGCCCTGCCTTCCCCCCTCCAAAAAAAAGAAAAAAAGATGAGTTTAGACACCAACTCATTTAAGGTTGGTGGACCTGAGATTTTGCCTCTCTGATGCTTCCTATGTGACCTTTGACAAATCACCTCATTTCCCTTATCTGAACAATGAAGGATTGAATTAGAAAACCTCTTTTGTCCCTTTGAGCTATAGATCTAGGATCCCATCTCTGATTTGTGACCCTTGGAAGAGAAGATAAGTGAGTACCTGCAGCTGAAAGAAGTCGGATTTATTTATGTTATTTCAGAGAGGGTAATTTAGTGGACTGAAAGGGGCCCAGAGCTTAGAGATCATTTGGTTCAACCCCCTTCTTTAATAGACAAGGACGGTAAGTTCTAGGGGGGCGTTAGGTAACTTGCTTAAGGTGACATAGCCAACTGGGATTCAAACTCAAGTCCTTTTTCTGTTCTTTGAGGCACAACATGGTGCCTCTCAGTATTTTTTCCGTTGTTGTGAATAGCTTTCCCTGCTGTCCCTTGCTTCCCTGTCCCTTCCTTCTCCTCTCAGTGTAGTGGAAGGAGTCCCAGGCAGTGGCTTTTTTTTTTTTTTAAGGTGAAGGAGCAGTCTTTTTAGGTTTATATTGGTATATCTGCTTTCTGCTGAGGTCAGAGGCTGTTTACTGAGTGGAGGAATATGACTTCTGGGAAATAAGGACCCAAGGAGAGTTTAGTTTCATCCTGAGCTAGCCTTGATCCCCAAGGCTGAAGTAGGATATTAACTTATGGGAAAAGTGGGTCTTGTGTTGAAAGGAGAATAGACCTCAATGGGTCTGAAAAGAAAGTAAGTCCCGGACCATATGGCATTGGAGAAGACAAGTTAGTCTATGAAAGCTCCCAGGTATGGAGGGACAAGGGACTAGTTCACCCCCAGATCATTGGGTGATGCTCAGAAGTGCAAGAGCACCATGTTCAAAGCTAGTTTTTTTTTTCTCAATAGAAGGAAGAATTTTCTGATAAGACTTTCCAGAAATGAAAGGAACTTTCTTGTAAGCTCATTGGCATAGGAAATTTAGGAAATGGAGAGCCATTTTTCAGAGTGGTCATGGAGGGGGATGCCTGTTCTGAGTTGAAGGTTGTATGAGGTGAGTGCTTTTTTTTCTTTGTAAAATTTTTTTTTATTGATGTCTTTTGTTTTTCTGTCACCTTTATTTCCATATATATCCCTCCCACCTCTTCTGTCTGGAGACCTATTTTTAATTTTAGAAGGACTGAAATTTAAGAATACTTAAATACAGCTTGGTCAAGGTGATACAGAGCCTCTTTTTTTATCCATCAGGCAAAGAAAATAGAGATAGTAAGATGAACATTTTTATTTCAAAGTAAAATTATAACATTTTTTGCCTCAGTTGACTATCTTCTAGTCCTTCTACTGTTAACAAAACAATAAAGGAGAAAGAGAGAAGAAAAATAAGCAGTTTGGAAAAACCAAGCACGTCAGTCAGCTCTGTCAGGTCACATAACCTTCCATCCCCTAAAGAAAGCAGGGGTTTTCTCATTTCTTCAAGGCTGAGGTTGGTCCTTGTAATTGCTGTGTTCAGTTCCAATTGTTTTGTGATTCTTTCTATCGACGTTGTGGTAATTGTGTATATTGATACTGTCACACAGGTCTTCCTTTGCATCAGTTCATATATGTCTTTCTCTGCATCTCTGAATTCTTTATAATGTTCATTTCTAATAACAATAATAGTGCCACAGTTTATTTAGCCAGTTATTCCCTAATTGTTGGACACCTGCATTGTTTTTACTTCTTTATAACTTAAAAAAGGCCACTAAGAGTATTTTGATGCATATGGGACGTTTCTGTCCATCTTTGACTTTAAGGATATATACTTAACCTATTTTCTTGGAAGCCTTTTCCAGCTGAGGAAAGACTCAGAGGTTAAGTGATTTGCTTGGAGTAAGTGACTGGGACAGGGATTTGAACCTCACCTCCTTCCAGGACAAGTCCTCTTCCCATTGTATTTGCCTTCCATATAAGACTAGACAAATTCTTAGGATCTTTTCCAATTTGTAGGTTTCTGTGATTCTTTAAACAAAGTGGGAGTACAGTACCTGCCTACCTTTTTTCACAGGCTTATTCAAAAGACTTAATGGGGAATGTGATGCTCTCTTGTTGAGCCTGCCCCCAGTCTTGGGAGGTGTAAGTCCTCCAGGTAGGGACCATCAGCCCAAGGTTCCATAGCCAGTGAGGGACAGAGAGAGCACTCTCTACCCCCAATCCAGCACCCCTTAGACTGTACTATGCAGCCTGTATTCATAGATGGAAAATGACTTTACAACACATTAAGCAGCTAGAACTCTATTGACTTTTTTATTCTCTTGCATGATATTCCGTCTCTCTTTTTTTTGTTCTTGTCCCTGGAAGCTCAGCCTCCTTCATCTCTGCCTACTAAAAACGCTTTAGATTTTTCTTTTCAGGTGCCTCTTTCTTCATGAGGATTTTCCTGAGATCCTAGCTACGGACTAGTGCTCTCCTCCCCGCCCCATTGTCTTGCATTTATTTTGTATATATTTTCATTCTATTTCTCCGCCTACCCAAGGGCAGGGAATGTTTCATTTTGTATCCCCAGTGTCTAGCTTGTTAACTAATACCATAGTACGCACTTAATAAATGCTTGCTTGCTCGGTAGTAGTATACCCATTTTATAGATGCCATACGCTGAGTTCCAGAGGGGTGAGTGGCTTAGCCAAAACACCAGTTATGAAATCAGTCAGGCAGATTGCTGTCAGTATAGGGAAGCTGTTCATTGTACTTCACTTTTTCTAGACTATATCATTAATCCAATTCCCTGAAATAACATGTTCATCCAGGAGACTGACAGAGTAGAGGAATGTCTGGTTCATCTCACCTTTCTCAGTCAGATTGGTGCTGTTTTATTCTAGCTCTCTGGTGTCTGGTTTCCCATGACTTAGTGCTAGGAAGGGGAATTGAGGGGGTTGGCAGCCTGTGTGATATATGAGGTAAAGGTAGTATATGAGGTGATTCTGAGAGACCCAGAATTTTGGACAAAACTGCAGAGCAGGAAGGCAAAACGTGTCTTTGGCACCCTCCCCCTTCCTTTGTCAGGACTCCTTTTCTTCCTCCTGGCCTGTCTTCCCCTCCCCATCCATGTATGTGCATACCTCCATCCTGTATCTCGGTCTTGTCCTCAGCTGGCTGTCAGCTAATCCTTGCCAGACTGTTAAATCACGGTGTTATCTAAAGTGATCCCTCTGGACCATATCTGCATTTTGGAAAATTCTTGATGATTCCTTCCCTCCCATCCATAAAGAGTGAGATTATTCACATTCCGAATCAGCAAACATTTATGGAACATCTACTCTTTGCAAGGCACCCAGGACATCTGTTACTTCATGGAATCTTCATGACTGTCCATGAAGGCTTGGCAAGTTGCCTTTGGATGGCTGTTGATCCTAGCTTTAGGCCTTTTGTTTTCTAGGCACCAGAACTGCCACCAAACACAATGAGATAACAGAAATCATGGCATTCAGAATTGGGAGGGACCTTAGTGACCAGGCTTGTCTAACCTATCACAGAAGGAATACTATGAGCATTTGCCAGTCAAGTGATTCAGGATTGCATGAAGACCTTCAAAGAGGGGGAAGCTGAGGCAGCCCATTCCACTTGTGAATGGCTCTCATTGTTGGGAAGTTTTCCCTAAATTAACCTCTCTGTATTTCCACCCATTGTCCCTAGAGCAAAGACAGATTCTTATCCAGGGGTTCTTGACCTGGGTCCATGGATGGCCAAAGGATCTGTGAATAGATTTGAGAGGGTTCATGAACTTGGATGGACACAGGAATTATACATTTTCACCAACCTTCAACTACAATTGATCATTTCCCTTCAGTTATAAATGTAGGCAACAAACATTTTTCTGGGATGGGGTTCATAGGCTTCACTAGACTTCCATAGGGGTGGAATCTGTAACAAAAAAAGATTAAGGACCTTTGATTCAGTCTTCTGTATCAGCCCTTCATATAACTGAATGCAGCCATCCCCTCTGAATCTTTTGGCTAGGCATTGGATTTTCCTGAAAGTCTTAAAAAGTTTATACATCCATTCAATTATATAAGCATATATTAGGTGCCTGTTGTAGACCTGGTACCATATCAGGTTCAAGAGCTATAAAGATAAAAAATCAAGAAGTCTCTGCTCTCAAGGAAGTTACATTCAGTGAGGGGCAAGCGATATGCACACAGGTTATTTAATACAAAAAATATGCAAAGTACACACAACATAATTTTTGTAGTGGGATTAGAGGACTGACCATCGGAGGGCGCGGGAGTCAGGAAAGGCTTGAGCTGAGTCTTGAACAAGAGCTAGAGATAACAAGAGTCAGAGAGTGTGTTCTGGCAGTCAGGATGACCTGACTTCAGATCTCGTCTCAGACCCTTAGTAATGTCAAGCCATAGCATGTCAGTGTCTGCCCAGTTTCCTCCTCTGTAACATAGGAATCTTCAGCATCATCTTCAAGCCTTGTTGTGAGGACCAAATGAGATACTTGTAAAGTACTTAGAATAGTAAGTGCTAAATAAGTCCCTCCTTCCTTCCTTCCTTCCTTCCTTCCTTCCTTCCTTCCTTCCTTCCTTCCTCCTTTCCTCCCTCCATCCCTCTTTCTTTTCTTCTTTCCTTCCTTCCTTCCTCCTTTCCTCCTTTCCTCCCTCCATCCCTCTTTCTTTTCTTTCTTTCCTTCCTTCTTTCCTTCCTTCCTTCTTTCCTCCTTCCCTCCCTCCATCTCTCTTTCTTTTCTTCTTTCCTTCCTTCCTTCCTTCGTTCCTTCCCTCCCTCCCTCCCTCTTTCCTTCCTTCCTTCCTTTCTTCCTTCCTTCCTTCTTTCCTTCCTTCCTTCTTTCCTTCCTTCCTTCCTTCCTTCTTTCCTTTCTTCCTTCCCTCCCTCCCTCCTTCCTTCCTTTCTTCCTTCCTTCCTTCTTTCCTTCCTTCCTTCTTTCCTTCCTTCCTTCTTTCCTTCCTTCCTTCCTTCCTCCTTTCCTCCTTCCCTCCCTCCATCCCTCTTTCTTTTCTTCTTTCCTTCCTTCCTTCCTACCTTCCTTCCTTCCTTCCTTCCTTCCTTCCCTCCCTCTCTCCCTCCCTCCCTCCTTCTTTCCTTCCTTCCTTCCTTCCTTCCCTCCCTCTTTCCCATTCTCTTCTCTCCCTCCATCCTTCCCTGTTTTTATGGAGATGTAGGTTTTAATCTTCCCAGTCTAGTTATTTGCTCAGGGGCTTTAGAGGAGGCATTTAACCCTTTTAACATAGCTTCAGTGACCTCATCTTTAAAATTGGGCTAATAATATTTGCTTTATTTCATAGGGGCTGTCTTGAGGGAGGAATAAAGTTATGAACTGCTGTATAAATGTGATTAGTTATTAAGTGTAGCTATACACATCCGAGAGAAGAGACTACCTGAATGGAAGAGGTGTGGCTTTAAGGCCTTTTCTCTGAGGAAGTATTTGTAATTGGAAGTGAAGCTAATCATGTTACCAGGTTGTTCTCTGTGACCCTGGACAAGTCATTGTTCTCAGCTTTAGTTCATCTGGAATAGGAGGGCATCAGGTTGTCCTGGATGACCTCAGAAGACCCTCCCATTTCTGAGTCTGGCTTTTGATTTTTGTGGGAGTCACTTTTGACCTGTCAGATGCCTCGCTGACTTTTGAGGGCCCTTCTTGTGTTCGGTCTGTGAATTCAAAGATGGGCCCCTGTGCTTACTACGCAGTTGGACGATTTTTATTGTTAGGTAGTCAGAGACTTTCACCTCCTACGGTGCAGTGTTCGAGCAGAGAGTTGACCCAGTTATATTTGAAAGAAGAAAATAACATTATTTCAATGCCGTGGGATTATTAATTGACCTTTTGTTTTTTGTTGGATTTTGGAGAGAGTGTGCTTCTTTTGAAACCAGTCTGGGGATGTTTCAAAGGAAAAAAATAATAGGTACATGCCATCTAATGTTTCTGTTCCAGGAACATGTGTTTGTGTGTGTGTGTGTGTGCGTAGTAAACAGTGTGACCCTGGTAGGCCAGATTGCTCAAGCCGATTGACATCTCAAAGGATCTGGGTAGAGGGTTTGAAAATGGATTAATGACATTAATTCAAAAGATCTTGGTTGGGGCAGTGGTATGTAAGGTGTGCCTGTCCTCCCTGACATTTTTTGACCCATTTTTAAATCCATCTTCTAACTTTATTTATCTTGCTTAAGTAGCTTCATTTTAAAAAGTAAAAGTTTATTGTACATTCTTCCCCCGTGAGGCTGAATTTTGTGTTCCATTCCCTGCTCTTTGCCCTGGTTGTCCCTCAGGCCTGGAATGCACTCTCTCTTTACCCCTGGCTTCTCCAGTCCTTATCTTTCTTCCAGGTTCAGCCTATAGGCCATCACCTAGGGAAAGAAAGCCTCCCCAGATAACCCTAAAGGTGCTCTCTCTTTCTCTTCAAATTATCTTGTTTTCATTGTTTAGTTGTTTCAGTCATGTCCAACTCTTTGTGACCCCATTTGGAGTTTTCTTGGCAAAGATACTGGAGTGGTTTGCCATTTCCTTCTCTAGCTCATTTTGTAGATGGGGAAACTGAAGCAAACAGGGTGACATGAGTTGTGCAGGGTCACGCGGCTAGGAAGTGTCTGGGGCCAGATTTGAACTCAGGAAGATGAGTCTTTCTGATTCCAGGATAGTGTTCTGTGCAGCTGCTGAATTATCTGGTATTATACAAATAGATCAAATGATCTTGTATTGCTCAAAATGCAAAG
>CM053589.1:161604294-161617844 GCA_028646515.1 Pseudochirops corinnae
TCTCTCTCTCTCTCTCTCTCTCTCTCTCTCTCTCTCTCTCTCTCCTCTTTCTCTCTTTCCTTCTCTCATTTTTCTTCTCTCCCCCTCTCTCCTTCTCCCTCTCTCTCTCTCTCCCTTTCCCTTTCTCTCTCTCAGTCTCTCTCTCCTCTCTCATTCTCTTTCTTTCTTTCTTTCCTCTCTCTACCTCTTTCTCTCTGTCTTTCCTCTTTCCTTTCTCTCTCTGTCTCTCCTCTCTATCCCATTCTCTCTCTCCTCTCTCTCTCTCTCTCTCTCTTTTCTCTCTTCTCTCTCATTCTTTCTCTCCTCTCTCTGTGTCTCTCTCATTCTCTTTCCTTCTCTCTTTCTTCTCTCTCTCTCTTTCCTCTTTCTCTCTCTATGTCTTTCTCTCTCCTCTCTCCCTCTGTCTTTCTCTCTCCTCTCTCTTTCCTCTTTCTCTTTCTATGTCTTTCTCTCTCTCTCTTTCTCTGTGTCTTTCTCCTCTCTCTCTTTCCTCTCTCTCTGTCTCTGTCTCTTTCTCTCTTTCTCAGTCTCTCTCTTTCTCTCTCTATCTGTCAGTCTGTATCTGTCTCTGTCTCCGTCTGTCTCTCTCTCTCTCTCCCTCTCTCTCTCTGTTATCTTAGTACACATATTCCCCCTCCGGAGAATATTATCATTTTGTTTTTGAGTCTGTGCCTTTCTGAATATCAGTCCATTAACAAGCTTTTATTAAGCACCTGTTGTATGCTGGGTATTGTGCATCCATTGGCAAAAGGGAGAGTCCCTGTCCTCAGGAAGCTTACACTCTGTGAAGAAGAGGGGAAGACACGATGTATGTGTGTATTGATCAGGCAGCGAGCACTCATTAAGTGTTTGCTGTGTGCCAGGCCCTATGCTGGGGAAGCCCTTCCTTGTAGTGGTAGATAGTTAAATATGTGTAGTCAAGATAAATTCAAGGACCTTTGGTTGAAGCTCCAGGAGCTGGAGGACGGGAGCAGCCTCATGGAGAAGACAACTCCCCAGCTCGGTGTCTTTGCTTTTTTCTGTATCCCCAGTACTTAACCTCTGCCAGTTTACACTAAGTTCTTTATACAGACCTGTTGACTCATCAGTATGAGTTGAGATTTAAAGGTAACTGGGAGTTCCCAGAGGAGTGAGGGCACTTCCGGTGTCAGGACAGGGGAGATGAGACCTCCTCTGAGGAGCAGCGAGGTGGCCAGTTTGGCTGGACGCTATAGATGGCTTGCAGGGGGTAATATTCGATGGAGTCTGATTAGAGTCAGGTTGTGCTGGATTTTAAATGCCTGAAAAAGGAGTTTTTATTTGCTCCCAGAGGATTTTTTGAATTGGCATTTATTGAGTAGGGGAGTGGTGTGGTCACGATTGTGTTTAAGGAAGATCATGTTTGGTGGAGGACGAGCAAAGATGAATTCGAGGTTGGAGATTAATCAGCTAATTAATTAGCCAGTTAGAAGACAGTTGTCCAGGAGAGAGGTAATGAGGTTGGGGTGTGGAAGTAAAGACCGAGGGGCTGTGTGTGACAGGTGTAGAGGAGTCACAAGCCTCAGGGCTGGGCAGCTGATTGGTGAGTGAGGGTGAGGAGCTGAGGAGGGCACTGAGGTCCCCAGCCTGACCAACCTGCTCCTGGGAAGATGGGTTGTGCCCTTAATTGAGCTGTTTTATAACTGTTTGTTGGTTTGGGCCATTTTAAAAGCTTCAAATGGGCCTTCAAAGGGGCTGAAGGCATGGTGGATTCTTCCATAGATTCCTGTGGTATCTTGACTAGCTTTGTTCTGAGTGGCAGTGAGAGAGAAAGAAAAGGTCTTAGATAGACAAAATACTCTTTTTGTGGTGGAAAAAAATGAAGCTAAAGGGGATGCCCATCACTTGCAATGGCTGAATAAGTTGTGATGTCTGCAGGTGATGGAATACTCCTGTATTCTAAGAAGTAAAGAGATACATGATTTTAGAGCTGTAGAAAGACTATTAAAAACTGATGAAGAATAAAATGAACAGAATCAGGAGATAAATTTATACAATAAAACAACACTGCAAAGATAAACCAGTTTGAAAGAACTATGATCACTCCACTGACCCTCCATGATTCCAAAGGATTAATGATGGAATATAGTATCTACCTTCTGGCAGGTGACCGCATTAGGGTACTGAATGAGACATTGATTTTTTTTTTCCTACAGACGGTGAATTGTTTTGTTTGACTACGCATATCTATTACAGGAAATTTGTCTTTTCTTTTCCCTTTCTATGACTTTGACTTTTATGGGATATATCAATCAATAAACATGTATTAAACATTTAGTGTGTTCTAGCCACTGTTCCAAGAGCTCTGGACGTTTCTGTGAGTTTAATATAAGGCATATCCTCATTTTAAGAAAACCTCATAGTAAGAAAAGCCTAAATTTGTGAAAGTCCACCCAAGTGAGTGATTGTTAGCACCACACCATAAGAGGATTCTGACTTACCCTGCCCTAGTTTATTTCAAGTAGAATTTTGATTTGCAACACTTCCATTTTCATAGAGCTTTTCAGGGAATGAATGGTTTTGACTTGAAGGTAAGAGGAAGCTGATTTTCATCCATGTTTTGAATATTACTTTGAGCCTCCTTTTCTCAAAGCTGTCTTCTCAGGGTTTAATCCTCATGGATTTTTCATTTGGTTCTAGATTTCTACAGCCTCAGCTCATTTTTATTCTAAAGGAATCTGGAAATGTGGATTTGGGGTCTAAGTAATAGTGCTATGGTTGGATTGGGTGGTGCTTTGCCCAAGGCTCATTTATTGCTTTAGAAGTTGCCCCTCGAAAACCTCTGTCAGTCCCAGAATGGGCTGAGAAGGAACTATAGAAATTGCCTAATCCTATCAACTCAATATAGAAACTGAACCCCTGGGAGATAGAGAGAATTGTGGAAGTTCCAAGGGTGAGTCATTGGTGGAGCTAGGGCCTTAGGTCTATAAAATCCTTTCCCCCTTGATTCCTGCCTTTTCTCTTCTAGAGTGAGAAATTCATAAGATAAATGTATTAACTTATTTCAGGGAGAACACAATAATAATTTAGACTTTGGGGAGTTCCCAGTTTGGTTCTTATCCATGTACTCTATGGGGAGGGAATATATGATGTTCCTGCTAATCCCAGTGGATCAAGTAAACCTGTTGGGTAGAAAACTAGCTTCTTTCAAAGTGATTTAGATTATTATTATTATTTTTTTGCCATTTGGAGACTCTTAGGAAAAGTGTAGAGGAAATGGTTCCAAAATCCTGACTCAGCCACCTAGTTGTCAGGACTTAGTCAGATCTTATATTCTCTGTGAGCCATTCATTTCTCTTCCTGTAAAATGGGGTTAATGTTTGCTGCCTCCCTCCTCCCTCTCCTCGTTGGAAAGGCCACTTTCCAAGATTTACTACTATGTCCAACACGAAATAGGCAATTAATACACTATCAATGGGGATGGGAGGGGGAGAGATGGGAGGAGGTGTCTAAAGGTTCTTTTTGGAGAGACCAAAAAAAGGTACTGGAGAAATGCAATTGTAATATTATAGAGCCAAGTTGAGTTGGGTCCATTGGCAGGTGAGGGTTACCTGTTAAGACCTGTTCAGGAGTTCTTGACTTTTTTTTTGCGTGTCATGGAACTCTTTGGAAGTCTGATGAAGCCTGTTGACTACTTTTTAGAGTAGTCTTTTTAAATGCATTAAAAAAATATAAAGGGTTACAAAGGAAACTGGTTACATTAAAATATTGTTATCAAACTGATTAAAAAAAAAGTTTCCATAGAACTTTCTAGAGAGGTGAAGATTTGATTTCCCCAAGTAGGAATAGAACATTTTGTGGTCTAGCTTCAGTTTAAATCCGACATTGCTCTGATTGTTCAAATCATCATTTCATCCTTCAAGTCCTAATTTAGAGATGACTTCAGAGCTGGATGGGAGGGACCTTGGAGATCAGGTATAGCTGCCTCCTTTTTCAGGTGAGGAAACAAAGGATCAGTGGAAATGAAATGGTTTGCCCAAGATCACACAAGCTAGTTGGTAGTAGACCTAGATTTCCTGACTCTTTTCTAGTGCCTAATTCATAACGTGTTCATAAAATGTGGATTATGCTCCTTGTGAAGAGCAGTGCAATTATTTCAGGAGGTTCAGGAATTTGTAAATTGTAATTTTTTCTGTAGACCAGGTGTTATTGTTGTTGTTCTTCAGTCATGTCTGACTCTTTGTGAACCCATCTGGGGTTTTCTTGGCAAAGATCCTTTCCCTTCTCCAGCTCATTTTTCCAGATAAGGAAACTGAGGTAAACAGGGTTAAGTGACCAACCCAGGGTCACACAGCTAGTAAGTGTCTGACACCAGATTTGAACTCATGAATATGAGTGTTCCTGATTCCAAGTCCAGTGCTCTATACACTGTGCTGCCTAATTGCCCGCAGATAAAATAGTGTCTCACGTAGATGGAATACTATTTTTCACATGTATGTAGATTCTATTGTGATCATAAAGGTGATAGAGACTGGACCTCAGACTTTATTGGTATGAGGAACCCCCAGGTGAGAAAACTCTCTGTATTGATGCAAGTTGGCAGCTTCTCTGCAGTAATAATCATCTTAAAGAATTCCTCATAGCATTAAATGGTTAGTGGCAGGCAGCTGGCATGTCTTAAGGGTAAAATTTGAATACTGACAGGTCAGATGATGGTAGCTGCATCTCTATTCCTTATACTAACTTTTCCAGGGTGTGGCTCTGAGAGTCCTGGAGGTCTTTGTTGCACCCCTTCTGGGTCCCTGAGGTCAAATCTATTTGCATAATGATGTTAAAATGATACTTGCCTTTTAAGAAGCTCCTCCTTCTTCCAACTACATCTCTGTGTGAGCCGGAATTTTCTTTGTCTATTTCAGCCAAAACAAGATATCCCAACAGACTGAATGCAGAAGCAGAGAGGAGAGTCAGACTGCTTTCTGTTAAGCCAGACATTAAAGAAATTAGCAAAAATATGTAAAAACAGTGCCCTTTTCACCAGATTGTTTTAGATTATTTAATTATTTTTCATGAAAATGTGTTTTGTTAATATGTAATGCAATTGTTATTTTAAAATGAATGAACAATAAGTATTTTTAAAAATGATTAGTTTTAATTTCTAATATGGTAAAAAAAAAAAATTGATAGGGGCAGGTAGGTGGTACAGTGGATCGAGTGCCAGGCCTGAAGTCAGGAAGGCTGATCTTTGTGAGTTCAAATCTGGCCTCAGACATTTATTAACTGGGCGACCCTGGGCAAGTCACTTAACCCTGTTTGCCTCAGTTCACTCATCTGCAAAATGAGCTGGAGGAAGAAATGGCAAAACCACTGCAGTATCCCTGCCAGGAAACCCCCAAATGAGGTCATTAAGACCCGGACATGACTGAAATGACGGAACAGCTAACAAAAATGATATATCTATATCTATGTATCTCCCACATAAACAAAGCTCTTTGGGGGGGCCTTAGTGATTTTTAAGAGTATAAAGAAGTCTTGAGACCAAAAAGTCTGCACTATACCAAACTGCCTTCCCAATAAATGCAAATTAGTTTAAAAACTTTACTGGATTCATAGTGTGTTTTTTGGTCATAAATTTTCTCAGTTCTTTGTTGCCTGTAGTAAGTAGGGTCTGTGAAATTTCTTTTTATCTTAAAAAGGTAAAATCTCATATTTTTGTTTTCTTTATGTAGGTAATAGGAACAGAAGCTAAATCAATCATCAGTCCTTTATTAAGCATCTGTGATGTGCCAGTTGTTATACAGATGTCAGAGATATAGACCATTTACATTTTTACAGAGTTTACCTTTTAATTGGGAGAGACAACAGGGACATAAATATAGACAGAGTAAATCTGGAGTGAGTGCTAGCAACTCACCTAGTTGGAAGAAGTCACCCACTAAAGGAAAGGAAGAATGGATTTGGGGCCCAAGTGGCCTTAGAGGCCATGTAGTTCAGGAACTCTGTGTGGGTGGGTCGCGGTCCCCTTTGGCAGCATTCAATGAAACCTCTGATCCCTTTCTCAGAATCATGTTCTTAAATGTATAAATTAAGACACTTAAGATTATGAAGGAAATCTATCATATTGAAATGTAATTGTCTAAATATTATACAAAGCTAAACTTTAGAGATCCCAGGTCATGAATCTTTGATATAGTACAGGCCCCCCATTTTACATGAAGGGATTAAGCGCCAGAGAGGTTTAAGTGACTTGTCCAGGGTCACACTTCTCAGTTAGTATAGTTGGACTTACGGCTCAGATCTGTTAACTCCACTATACCAGTTTGCAGGGCATCATAGAAAACAACCAGCATTGGACTAGAAGTTGGGGGACCTGGGATCAGTTGATCAGTGAATCGATAAACATTTATCACTGCATAACTTTGGGCACATTATTCAACTTTCTAAAATGGATGCTTGTTGACTTGGCTTTTTAGGTCTTCATTTGCAAAATAATGGATGTGAAACTAAAGCTTTGAGGTTTCCTTGGGTTCTAATGTTCTGTGATTCTAAGCCTTCTGTCTGCCATGTTGACATTTAAGGAGTCCCTTGTGTAAATTCAAGCTCAGTCGCTTTCCCATTTACTTGTGCTCTTTTTTTTTCATGTAGGTAAGTTACTTTGACTTTTCTTTATTGGACTGTATGCTTCTTGCAGACATGTCCTACCTTTCCATGCCCCAGTGCTGGTAGGGAAGTTTGGGGTGATAAGGAAAGTGGAGTCAGTGTGCTCTGGTGAAAAGAGCATAGTAGTTAGAGTTACAGGACTGACTAGGTTCAAAATGCCTCCATGAAACTAGCTGAATGGTCCCAGAGACTTTATTTCTTAGTTTCTTCATCTGTAAAATAACCGTTGTAATACCTCCTGGGATGGTTGGGAGGATCATGTGAAAAAAAATGTTATGTGAATTAAGTCCCTTTAGCTGACAAAGTTATATAAATATAATCCATTATAATTGCTGCCCTATCAGTACTGTCAGGTTTGCTTGGAACCTTCAGATCAACAGTGTCTCTTGAAAAGAATGCCATCTAAAGTCCCTTCTAACTTGAAATCCAGAATCTTTTAATTCTGTGGAACGTTATTAGGATGTATGGATCCAAATGATGGCTATCTACTTTACTTCCAGGTCTGTGCTGTAGCAAAAAGAGCTGCTATAGTTTTGTACGTGTGGGATGTTTCCCTCTGTCTTTGACTTCTTTTGCGTACGTGTCTAGTCACTGTATTGGTGGGTGAAGGTCATGTTCTGTTTTCCACTTTTGGGGTGTAGTTCCAAATTGCTTTCTTGAATGGTTAGATCACAGCCCCTCCATCAGTGAATAAGTATGCCTGTCCTCCCACAATACCTTATATTCCATGTTAATTTGTTCATGTGGGGTTCCTGTTGGTCTTGGAAGTGGATTGGAAAACACCTGAGATGGAGAAAAACCTAAGCCAGCCTAAAGCATTTACACTTCCTCCCTCTCCCTCTCTTCTTTCTTCTTCCTCCCCTTTCCCCTCCCCATCCCCCTTAGCTATGAACGCTTTGGGATGCCATGTGACTTAGGAGAAGGAATGACTCTTTCTCTTCCCGACAGACTTGACCACAGGGCTTCTAAGGAAAGATTAGCCATAGAGACAGCATGACAGATAGAACACATGCATGGAGTCCCTGGGCTGTTGTTCTCTTGACATCTAAGACACTGACAGCATTGCAAAAAACTGGGTCCTTTCCAGTTTTCACCACTCTCTATCCCCTTCCCTCTCCTCAGTCAATGGGACCCCTGCCAAAAGACTGGCTTTGGCTAGCTCACAGAAATTCAGAAGGACAAGGAATGGTCACTCTGCCATTTGGCCCTAGGGAGTCAGACGAACTCTTGGGTCTGAGAAGGAGAAAAATACATGGCTGCAAATTGAATCAGCCATGTCCAGAATGAAGGAAGGAGGGAGGGAGAGAGGGAGAAGGGAGGTGGGAGGTGAAGGAGGGGAACTTACCAAGTTTAATGAACACTAGGCTGTGGGGAGGGGAAGAAGAAGTGCTTTGGAGAACTTGGAAGAAAGGTGGTGTACTGAAAGATGAATGCCTTCCTTGGGCATGTGAATAGTGAGAAAAGTAGCAAGTCATTTGAAAAGTGAAGTTCACAGCCAGGTTCCTATCATCCATTCCAATTTGTGCAAGCAAAATTTTGTTCACTAGAGAGGATGTTTTTGTGCGTTTTTTCCCCCCATTTTTCTGAGTTAGGAGACTTTGGAAAACAAGCCAGCAAATTAACTCCCTTCCCTTCATCCAAGTTGTAGCCTGACATATTTTCTTAGCCAGAAAGATCTGAGTTCAAATCCCACTTCTAGCATGTTGGCTGTCCCAGCTGTCTGATCTTGGATAACCATTCACTTAGTCCTTCAGAGCCTCAGTTTTTCCATCTGTAAAATTCTGGTAATACACCTGTAGGCCACATCCTTTGGGCATATATGAGGCTCCAGAAGGGTAATGGATGTCACATTCTTTGAAAACATGAATGCCAGTTACTGTGCTATTTGAGAATGCATCCTGTTATCACCATAGTACTTTAGCTCCTTATTTTAAAAGTGTTCCATGAGAACAGATTGAGAAAACAGTGATGGCAGAATTATTTGAACTTGCGTCTTCTGAACTGTTTCACAGAATAACAGAGACAGTCTTACCTTGAAGGAAAAAAAAATCTCCTAATGGTAGGAGCCCTTTCGTACAGATTGGTTTATGTGTAAAGTGCATCTGTAAAATGGCAGAGAAGTGAATTAAAACCCCATCGTTTTTATGTGTTGACCTAGAGTGCTTGAAGTGAGGGGAGGGGAAGGTGTGGTTCTTACACTTTTTGAATAAGGTGGTTTGTTTTCTTTTGGAGGTGGTGGTAAGTTTCATTTTGGACATGGATTTATAGTGTTTGAGTAATGGAAAGGACCTTAAGAGATCATCTGGGCAATATCCTCATTTCAGGATGGAAACAAGAATTTACTGAATGCCTACTTTGTGCCAGACACTGTGCTAAGTGCTTCACAAATATGATCTTATTTGATTCTCACAACAGTCTTGTGAGCGGAGAGACTCTTATTATCCTGATTTTGCAGATCAGAAGACTGAGGCAAGCAGTGGTAAAGTGACTTGTCCAGGATCTTACAACTAGGAAATGTCTGAGGCAGAATTTCTAGAATGCTTCTAGGCCCAGTGCTCTGTCCCCTGTGCCACCTAGCTGCTAGAAATAGCGGACCAAAGGTAGTGTACCAGCATTTTATGAGGCGCTGCATTCACTGCTCTTGCTGGCTTTCTCCTTACAGATCAAGAAACAGGCACTAAGAAGGAGCTTCTTATCCTGTGGACTGTGAACTTGTTTTTATCAGCATTTTGATAGCTATATTTATGTGATTGGTTTTCTCTGTAATCCTGTGTACTTTATCTTATGCATTTAAATACATCATTCTGAGAAGGAGTTCAGGGGTTTCACCAGACACTAACCCAAAGAGTTCATGGCATAAAAAAGATTAAGAACCTCTGCCCTCAGAGGTGACTTGATCTCTTAAAGGTTGTACAACACAGTTAACAACAGAGCTGATCATGGAATCAGGACCTCTTTACTTCTATTGTCCTCCATTGTGCTCCCTCCCAACATGAGCTACCTGTCTTGCATCTAGGCAGAGATATCCCATAGAGAGAACTGCAGGTTGGTACTCTGGAGGAAGGAAGAAGCTGAATGCCTTAAAGTTGACCCTTGAAGCTTTGGGACTGCATGACATTGCCAATGGAGAAAGAATGGGGAGGGAAGAGGAGCCAGGATAGAACCTTAGACATCAAAGGGATGGAAAAAGCAAGCAGAGCCAAGAGTGGGAGTGGGCAGAGGGGTAGGAATAATCAGTTTAATAATAATAATAATTTCTTATTATTATTTAATAATCAGTTTAATTCTTTGTCAGGTAAGGCAGTGATGTCTCCAGAAGGAGGGGATTGTTAAATACCGAAGGGTCAGGGAGGGGAAAGACTGAGAATAGGACTCTGGGTTTGGTGATGGTGATTAGGAGATTTCATAGGTGACCTTGGAGAGAGCAGCTCCAGTGGAAAGGTGGGAGTAGAAGCCAGATTGTGAGGGGTTAAAAATTGAGGAGGGGGTAAGCAGGTGAAAGCAGTGGCTGTCTGATCTGATTGGTCCTACTCTGGTCAATTGCTGAGGGAGGCAGAAAGCCAGCAGGAGGAGGGACAAATTCGGGTTCTAATAATTTGTCTCCCCTTTCATTCCCAGGATCCACTTACAGCGTCTTGTCCATCATGCCCTCGGACTCAGAAAGCAGCAGTTCCCTCAGCAGTGTGGGTGAGTACCACTCTGCCAGTGTGTCAGCCCTTCAGGAAGTGCCAGGGGAGCCAAAGTCCAAAGGTCTGGTTCTCTGCCAGCCTGCCTCTCAGTAAAGGTGCCTGGTGGGTGTGTGGAGCCACAGAGGCTAATGCCACTAGCCAGGATGTAGCTCAGAGTTGGCCTGGACTATTCAGATTCTCCCACTGCATTCTCATTCAGTGGAATTTTCTCTAATAAGCAACTATAGGGAGTCATTTTAGAGGAGGAGGAGAAAACCTGGCTGTAATGTTCAAATGGAAGGTGATTGTTGGGGACAGTGCATGGTATTCCATACCAGTGCCTTGTAGAGGCTGTAATTCTTCTCTGTAAGCTTGTCTGCACAAGCCCAAGTCCTTTTCATAGAATCATGGAATTTCAGAGTTACAAGTCTCTCTAATGGCTCTCTGGACTAACCTATAGCTGCAGTGCAAACCCTTTTACAACATAACCAGTCATCATTCTTTTGCTTGAACATCTCCAGGGAGAAGGAAATTCAATACCTCCAGAAGCAGCCCATTCCATTTTTGGATAGCTCTAATCATTAAGAAGTTGTTTCTTAATATCAAGCTCAAATTTGCTTCTTTGCAGCTTCTTATTGCTCTTTGTTCTTAGCTCTGGGGTCAAGCAGAACAAGATTAATCTCTTTTTTTAAAGGACAGTCCTTTTGAAGTCTTGGAAGAGCTGGATGTAGTGGTCTGTGCCTATAATCCCTGCTACTGGGGAAAACAGCCTGGAGGATCTGTTGGGCTCTGGAGTTCTGAGTTGTGGTGAGCTAAGCTCAAAAAGTATCCGAACTAAGTGAGACATTTAGAATTGGAAAGGAGTTCAAACCACTTGATTTGTAGATGAGGAAACCAGTGTTTTTATAGGGGTTGCATTGTTGAAGTGCAAGTTATTTTGGTGGCTACTCTCTGCTGAGGACACCCCTTCTAAAATGTGGACCTAACAATAGAACTGCCTTACCAGGCTGAGCTCAAGAAAATTCCAGGTTGGAACACTTGTGTTTTGGGGGTGCTGATTTCAGATTGTCTTAGGAGGTGAGGCCACTTTCCACTTTATTAGATATACTTTATGAACAATGATGGGCAGTGCCTTTGAGCGCTTCTTTGAAGCCCTGTAGATAAAAGAGGGATCTCTTTCTGTACAGTGCCTTGGACTTCTCTAGATCGGGGTGGGGGGTGGGGGGGACTTTGAATTATATGTAGACTGTCTACATTCATTGTTTTCTCGGTTTATTTGTACAGGAGTTGTGTAGAAAGAAGACACAGATAATAGGGTCAGTGGTAAATTGTGAATGGGACAGTGAATATAAGGTCATAGATTCTGAGCTGGCAAGGACCCGAGATCTTCTGGTTGAGTCTTTAGGCAAGCAAACAGAATATCAGAGATGGAATGATTTGTTGAGTCTTTAGGCAAGCAAACAGAATATCAGAGATGGAATGATTTGTTCAAAGCCCCATGGAGTCAGGGCTAGCATTTGAACACAGACAGGATGGTTTGGTGTGATAGAGAGAATTCTGCGTTTGGATTCAAGGGATCTGGGTTTGAATCCTGTTGTTTTTTGGGGGTGGGGTTGGGTTGGGGAGGAATGTGTAGGGAGGAGACAAGTATATACAGACTTACAGTAAGTATGTACAGAATAAACTCAAAGAGAATAAATACAAGTAAACAAAGGTAGCTAATTGGAAGGTAGCTGTGGGGGGAGGGCACTAGTGGTTGTGTGTGTATATGTGGTGGGGGTCAGGAAAGACTTCATGGAGAAGGTGATGCTCAGCTGAATCTCAAACAAAGAGGGATTCTGTAAGGATTCAATGATGGCTCTTTATTCCTGTTCACTGCTTCCCAGCAGGGCCCAGGACTCTGAATGTTACCCTGGTCCCTCCTCAGAGGGGCAGGGGAAAATGAGCTCATTCTCACTAAAGAGCTAGGTACTTAATACTTTTCCCTACCCAAGAACATTTAAATTTTAAAAAGGCAGGGGATGATGTTTAAGCCAAAAGAAAATAATCAGTAGTTTTAGAATGTCAGGTCTTGGCTGGTGATGGGTTTTTGGAGTAGGGGGCCTTTCTGGTGCCCCTTCCATTTCAGTCTGTCAGTGACTTTTCCACTTACGTCAGGAGCATGAGGGAGAGCCAAGACTCGTCCCTCAGGCTTCTTTTCCGCTGTCACGGGCAGATGGGAAGCAGAGCTCACTTTTGATTTGAGGAGCAGCGTGAGCTTTCTCAGCTACGTGACCAGATTTTGACGCTGAAAGACTTGGAGAGAGGGTGAGTGCATGCGCGCGCGCGCGCGCGCACACACACACACACACAATCTGTCTGTCTCATGCTGATGAAATTTCTCCTATATTTATTCAGAGCCTGGTCTTAGTTGTATCTCTTTTCTTTATTTTTGTTTTTAAAATTTCATATGTAGCTGCTTTTTATGCCTCTGGGAAGGGCTGGGTTACTTAATGCACCCCACTAATCAGACAGTCCAGTAGTGACTGGACTGTTTTAAACAACAACATATATATCTGTGCATATACTTACATACGCGCATTTACATTCCTTCTTTCTTAAAAATCTTACCTGAACAGCCAAACTAGATCTTTTGCTAGTTTCTATTGGGCACACATGCCTTGACACTGAATTCAATTGAATAGTTTTTTTCTTTTTTAAAAAATTAAATTAACAAAAGTTTTTTTTTTTTACTAGTATCTTGTTTTGACACCCCCTATAGTTTTTTTTAACTAGTATCTTGTTTTGACACCCCCTATGTTTCCCTGTATTTCCTTCCCATGTTCCCTGCCTAAAGAGCCATCTTTTGTAATAAAGAATAAAAATAGAAAAGCATTTTTGAAGGGCTTCCTGTGTGTGATAAAAGTTAAAGGAAATTGTCTCTGCTCTCAAGAAGTTTATATTCTACTGGTGGGGGTGAGGCGTGGACGGAAATATGTAATAGTGTGAAGGAAATTGCGAAGGATGTTGCTCTTATAACTTGGGGGATCTGGGAAGGCTTCCTGGAAGCAGTGGTACTTGAGATGATACTTAAAGGAAGAAAAGAATTCTGAGGCAGAGATACAGAGGGAGTGGAATGGTTTCCAGGCATGGGGGACTGCTTGTGTAAAAGTAGGACAGGTCATAAAGAATTTAGACAACAGCTTGTAATTCACTTTGGCTGAATGTAGAGTTAATGAAATGTAGACATTGGTATTCCTTTTTTTTTTTTTTAATTTTTTTTTTTAT